>JAWWUD010000096.1:0-493560 GCA_033964015.1 Scolanthus callimorphus | reverse complement strand
GAGCCCGCGATGAAGCTTAAAGAAAGGCGTGGCAAAACCGTTATTGAGTGCGCAGCTAGATATTTTAACATTATCCTGCGAGATTGCGCAGAATATCGTCTGATACTTAGCCGACGAGGGACGAAGTCCCGAGTTGGCTAAAATCAGACGATATTCTGCAAAATCGAGCAGGATAATGGTTTTATTATTCAGCACATCGATAGCACAAAAAAAAAAAACGAAAAAGTGACTTTTGTGTATTATTTACGAGCTCAAAACATCACATTTTCCTCAGAGACGGATATCGCAGGATAGCTGTCATGTACAGAAGACAGCTATTGCGCGTTCCAATGACCATATTTGGGCATGCATCGATGCGAGTGCTGAATAATAAATCGTAATAGAAAGTTTGAAACCATTGTATTAAGTCTGGGCCGAAATTAAAGTCTTGAGCGTTTTCCGAATAAAATCCCACTCTAAGGAGTCAAAACGCTTTTGGAAATCGAGAAACAGTGCGATGCCCGGAATGTCTTGTGCAAGTGTCAAATCCATTATGTCCATAATTAATCGCACGTTTTGTCCTATGTATCGACTCTCTATTAACGTAACCTGTCTGATCAGAGTGTATAATATCCGGGAGCAATTTAGCTATTCGGTTCGCTATGGTTTTAGACGCGATTTTATAATCGACATTCAAAGCGTGATCGGCCTCCAATTCTTTAGAAAGAGTCTGCTGCTAGCTTTCTTTGGATGAGGGAAATCACGCCTCGCTTTTGTGATATTGACATTTCTCCTCTTTCGAAGGCTGCATTGAAACATCTATAAATATTCGTCTGCTAGTTGCTTCAGAATCGTAAGTAGAATTCGGCACTAAGCCGTCGGAACCCGTGTTTTGTTTTTTTGGAAAGTCTTGAGGATTTTGAAGCATTCTTTTTTCGATAATTTTCCTTCACATATTTTTTATCACATTCTTCTGTTAACATCCTGTGTGGGTTTGGAAAAATCTTCCTCAGAGCAGTGCACTTGAGCATTGTTTTCCTGGGACTACTATATAATGTTTCATAGAAAATCTGGATTTCGTTCAAATTTCATTTTGGTCAGTAATTTCTGTGTTATCATTTGCGATCAATTTTGTTATATGCTTAGCATCGTGCTGACGCTTTTCCAGGTTATAAAAATATTTCGTACTTTTTTCGCCCTTCTCGTGCCATCTCGCTCTGCTTCGTATTATCGCGCCTTTTGTTCTCTGCTGTGCTAACAAGTCTAATTGATGTTTGACTTTGTAATAATTGCTAACATTTTCTTCGGTCATGTGTTTTCATTCATTATGATTTGTAAGCTGTTGAGCTTAACATGAAGCTCCCGCTCCAAGTCCCTTTCTCTTTTGCCTTCTCTTTTGAAAACTTGATGGCAAATGTTCTTATGTTCTTTTTATCATGTCCTATTTCAGACGAATCATGAATGTTTTCGTAATTCTTTTTAAATTCCATTTTTTGTTTTCCATTTGTCTACAAATACTTGGTTTTTCAAGAGAAGGTTATTATTGAATTTCCAGAACCCGCGGCCGCGTTTCGCAAAGTCTTTAGATTTTAATTCATAGTGGTGGCAGAGTGGTCTGAAAAACTTGTGGCGATAATTGCAGAATTTTCGATAAGCGAGGCAATTGATTGCGAAGTTAACCAATAATCTAGCCTACATTGCACTTTTAGGGGTTTTGCTATGCCAGGTGTATTGCCTAAGAGTGGGGATGCTGACTGCGCGCAAATATCGTCGAGTCCGACTGAAGCACGAGTTTTGTTTATTTCATCTATTACGATTTGTTTTTTGCGAACTTCAGAGCCGCCGAATTTACCCACGGTGTCAGAGCACAGTTATGGTCACCCTGCCCATAAGAGTGGCTTATCATTAAAAATACGCAGCTTTTCTCTTATTTCTGCAAAGAATTTTTGTTGATCTTTAACATTATTTGGGGCGTAGGTATTCACAAGGACAAAAGGGAGTCTTTAATTGTGGCTTCGATAAGATATCGGCCGTTGTCATCACTTTGAAAGTTTTCAATCTTGCGTCGAGTTTTGGGTTTAACAAAGTCATTACCCCTTTATGTGGTTGGTGCCGTGAAGTGAAGAACACTGGTCCTCCCCATTCAGCCGCCCACGTCTTTTCTAAGTTCTTAGTACTAAAGGTTTCTTGGATAAACAACTGCGTATTTGTTATTGTGGAGCCATCTAAAGATTTGCCTGCGCTTTTTTGTTGAATTCAAACCGCGCGCATTAAGCGAACAACAAGTAAAATTAAAAGGCATTGTGCGATTGTAAAGATGGTATTTCAAGCGTATTATATTCTGAGTGTGAGGTGTAGGTCTGCGTGCTATTATCTAACAAAATACATCGACGACGAACATTTTGGCAATGAATACTATGTTGAAAAAAATCAAATTTTCTTACAAAGAAAGGTTGTGGTGTTTTGCCAGGTACGGTCTATCACTAATAGACCATTAGTAGCTCCAGCCAATCAGAATGAAGGATTTGTAATAGACCATAGTTGATTTATACTAAAACATTTTAGTATAAACCAACTAATGGTCTATTACAAATCCTTGATTTTTTCAACATAAAATAATGTTGGATTCATTGCCAAAGCCGACCAACTAGTTGGTTTATACTAAAACAATTAGACCTCTCGTCCTCATGTTCTATGATATCAATAGACCATTCGGCCTTCGGCCTCATGGTCTATTCATCATAGCACATTCGGCCTTGAGGGCTAATTGTTAAATATTCTAGGTCCGCCGGGCGCAGCTCAGAAGAAGCCCCAGCTGAAGTGCTCAATCCACACCAAACACCACCACGAGGTGGTGCCCCTCGCATCACCCCATGGCCGTTAGATGCTGGTGCACACGGGGCTGCGGAAGCTGGACCGTTGGGCTCAACTACTGCACTTGTCGCTGTCACCATTCTATTGCTATCGGGAAGTGCTGTGGAGTAGTTTTAATGTAGCCATAGCAGTTATTTATGCTGGACGTGACCTCAAACGATGGTCATTGCGATTGGAAAATAAATAAATTCTAAATCCTTGATTGCAGTGTTGTCTGTCTGTTAAAGAGCCCGTGTCAGCTACTCTTGTGTTATTGTTTTCGTTCGATACTTGAAGACGAACTACGTGTAGAAATCTTTTAATAAACATCTACAAACAGTGTCAGTTTGGTTTACCAAATACAATCGAGAACATAGCTCTATATTCTCTAAATCAGCCGATGGGCATGGATGCTTTCCTCGACTTGGTATGTTGCTCCCGGGGGGGGGTTCTTCATGTCGACCTGATAGGGGTGCTCGTCGTATTTTTATTTTTTAGGGTTTTTTTTTTTTTTTAGCGCTAATCGTATGGCCCCAAAACTATTACAAGCCCACACGTTCAATAACATAATGGGCGTTTAGGAACGTCCTTTACGGCATAAGAGTCACTTCCTAAGGAAGTTAGCACTCGCACGTATGTAATTTCGTGTTATATATGCCATAACTAATTGTAAACTGTTATTCCCTGATGAAGTCTCCCTAAGAGACGAAACGCGTCGGAAATAAATTACATTACTTTTACAACTTCAAGTGTCACTTCTTGTGCTGCTCACTAGTCTTCGTTAAAAAAAAAAAACAATTTTAAGAACACTGAAATTAACAACACTGAAGTTCATTTTAAGAACAACGAAATTTAAGAACTCTGAAGTCAACTTAAGAACAACGAAATTTAAGAACTCTGAAGTCAATTTAAGAACACCGAAATTAAGAACTCTGAAGTCAATTTAAAATTTAATATCTCTGAAGTCAATTTAAGAACAACGAAAATTTAAGAACTCTGAAGTCAATTTAAGAACACTGAAGTTCATTTTAAGAACACCGAAATCCAATGTCCCTTCTCGGCTTTCGTAGCTATACGCCGAGAGAACTTTATTTTCACAGCATATAGAGTTGCGATTTTGTGGGAGAGAAATGAGATACAGAAGGGATTTTCCTTGACATCTTGACGAAATAAATTACTAACAATCTTTTTGTTGAGTGAAATACCCCTCTGAACAAGCGCTCTAAGTGTGTCATAGTTGGGCCGGCACAGGGTGATCATGCAATATCAAAATCAAGAAACTTCGCCGTTGAAGTATCGTTTTCCAATATTCTACTTTGTTATTTGAAGCGCGGCATGTTTTAAGCACCCTGCTGCGGGGCGTTCACTAATGCTCAATCCATTACATGAGTAGTGTAGCAATCCACGTAAGCCTTACAAAGCTTCAAAGTGGATATAAGAGAACTTATTATTTGCACAAACCTATAAACTGAAAAAAGCAGATAAAATAATATTTTGGTTCCAAATTTCTCGAAGTTCAAGTTGCAATAACAGTCACGCGAAGTTTAAATCTCAAAGTCTCCTGTGTGCCGCTACAAAACATTGACAAAACATATTTTATAGTGAAACAAAACATATTTTATAGTGTCCACAATTAGCTTGTAGCTAAATACCTTTGACACTTTAATAAAGTTTATGTATGTATGTATGTATGTATGTATGTATGTATGTATGACGTGTTTTTTGTCAGCGATCAATATGCAACAAAAACCTTGTACTTTATGTATTACAGAATTTGGGCTATACGTACACCCCCGTTATAATGGCCACCGCTCAAAAACCTTTCTTTTATTATTAACTATTAAATTTATAGCTACTGAAGACTTACAAAACATTTGTGGAGTTGAGTTGAAACCATCAAATCTTACACGAGATTATATAAGCATCTGAAGTTCTAAAAAAAACGCCAAGACGAGATAGATAGAAAGACTACATAAAGCTATTTATTTGACCATTTGTAAGGGTCCTATAATTTCGTCAACATTTAATTTTTTTAAAACTCTGTATTCTGATATTATTTCTTGAACATCATTTTTTTTTATACAATAAATGTTAACAGTAACAAGCAGTAAATGTTTTAACAAGAGAAAACTGAAATATGAAAGACGTGTATACTATGTTAAATGGAAAGGAAAAAATAGCGTTTGCAAGTGAGCCTATGCCGTTCGTCGTTCGACAGATTAATGAATCTCACGGAGATTTGGTCTCTGCGCGGAAGTGTTCCTACAGATTGCAGCGCAGAGAGACTTTAATGTTTCAAAAGACTTTTGTCGAAAGCTTTATTCGCAACTCACGAAAGAAACTCCTTTGGTACAGTAAACGTTTGGAAAACAAATAACATCATTGTAGGAGGTTCTTAGCGGATAACAATAATCCCCGTCAATTGTATCAATATTGTAATCCTGAACGAGTTTCCTAAACACATGGAATGCAGTTATATATTATTAGTTGAACTATGTTCTGGTGTAATAACATATATATATATTTTTTTATTTGACACAACAAAATGAAAATTGATGTAATGAGTAAAAGCCGTTTGGTAAACAACAACAATATATAACGTTACTGAAGGTTCAAGAGGAAAGAGCTGGGTTGTTATTTTAGTCAATACTTTCCGGGATCAGATATGGCTACTTGAACAAGGATAATTTGAAAAAAAAATTAACCGCTGGAAACTGAAAGACAAAAAAGAGCTATTGATAAGGGATTTAATGTTGGTTCTCACGAATGTACTAGTTAAGCTAAAACACTCGTACCACGCACATCCACACCAAAAAAATTGACATACGGACATACTGTACAAGTTAAGGCTATGCTGTTTGTTTGGTAAACAACAACAACACAGCGTTGATGAGGTTCAAGGGGAAAGATCTGGGTTGTTATTTTAGTCAATACTTTACAGGATCAGATATGGCTACTTGAACAAGGATAATTTGAAAACATTATAACCCGGGGGGGGGGGGGGGGGGGGGGGGGGGGGGGGGTTCACATGTCGACCTGATAGGGGTGCTAGTCGTATTTTTTAGGTGTCAAAATCGACTCTCGGGCCGTATTTTAGGGGGTATCGGAGAAACATTGTGGCTTTCACTAATAAATGGTAGTATTTTTAGGGGACGTACGCGAAATGAATGAAAGGGTCATAACCAAGTAAAACGCATTCTGGCTTTCTTTATTCATTATAGCTCTAAAAACAAGCTTGTATGTTTCATTAGTCTGTCATCAAAAGTGCCACAATAACAAAAAACGGTTTTTGTTGGTATTTTTTAGGGTCATTTTGTTTTATAAGGTATTTTTTAGGGGGTGGATTTTTTATGTATTTTTAGGGTATATTTTCCGAGTCCCGACGAACCCTATCACTCTTACTTGAGAAAAGCCCTCCCCCTCCCCTGTTAGAGAGAAGCCCCTCCCCCCCCCCCCCCCCCCCCCCCCCCCCCCCCCCCCCCCCCCCCCCCCCCCCGGGCTTTATAAGTTTAACCGCTGGAAAATGGAAGACAAAAAGGAGCTCTTCTCACGAACGTTGAATGTTTTTTTTTTTAATATATTGTGCTTTTCACATCTGCGTTATCGCTATGCTTTACACAATACTCAGTGAAAGAAGGCAGATCAAGATCGATCCAAGGGCTAATTTGGTCATATTTCTGTATCCAAAGATTATTTTGAAAGAATAGAGCATCATCGTGGAGGGTTACGTTTATTTTTAATCCCAAATGACGTGTGGTTTTTGTTTGGGATGTATTTTCCTTCAGCCATATCAAAAACAACTCCATGCTGGTTTTAGAAGACGTAAAAGCCGAGTAGAGCACTTCAAATCGTCACTTCGTTTTGGAGGTCGAGCAAAAAGGAACTAGAAAAATGAGGAGTGTCTTCAAGCTTGTTGCCTTGTTTGGTCTTTTTACCTCTGTGAATTCTGCACCCACTCCAACAGCAGAAGGTAAGATCATGCGATCTTTTAAAATTGGCCGAATTCATTTATTTATTTTAAATTTTGCCAAATAAAATTAGGATGAATTTGAAGAGGGGTACTGAGATGCACAAAAGTTGTTTGTTCACTTTCAATCATTTGTAAGATCGAAAGACTTCTTTAAAAAACAGCTTTCACTGAATTGTGGGCTCTTATGTGGAAGACCCTGCTTAACAGTATTGATACAGGGAAAAGGAATACAGAAAAAAAAGTTAGAAGAAAATCCTATTGATACCGTCGAGAAAAATTCTACCAATTTGTCAGCAAAATGAAGCAAGGAACGAAATTGAAAAAACCTCAAGTAAACATAGAGCTTAGGAGGCTGCCTACAATTTTTTCTGCCCTCAACACCCAATCTTTGTATGCCTGCTGTTCAGGCTCAAAAACCTGTACCAGTCTGAACTTTCACATGGTTACCCTGGAGGGTTTGAACTTTATTGTAGTGTGCATTTTGTTGTGATCGGAGTTGCTATAGCAACGTTATAACCACACCCTTGTTTATAATTAGCAGCCATCAGACGCGTTGCGCGACCTAAACTTTTAAATGACACCCCTCGCACTAATCCCTGAGTAGCTAACATTAATCACAGCAAGTTTGGATAGAATTCATTGGGCCGATTTTATGTTACTCGAACGGACTTTTTCAGCCTCCAAAATGTCAAAGTTAATTATGCCGCAAAGTATTTCCTTGAAAAATAATGGCAATATCTGCGGAATTAAGAAATCCTTGCCGCCCGAATAATCTACAAGCCCAAGGCAATACCAGCCAAATTTCACTTCTTAGAATGCTTCCGATTTTGTTTGGCATGTGTTCCAGCAAACTGCAAAATTTGAGAAATTATATTATAAATCTTACGTTTGTTATAAAATTTACACTTTTCGCCTCTGACAAAAATCTCATATGTTAATGTTTTTGATACTTCCGTTAATTAATCTTGAATATATACCAAATAACCCTCCAAGTCTCGAGTTCATTGAAGTATTTTAAGGCACCGAGAAAAAATGCTAAACTTCACCAACCTTTTCGGTTTGCTCGAGCCAGTTTTTGTCATTGTACGTTGTTTTCTCCTGTTGTAGCTTTCACGTGGTTTTCCCTGTAATCAGTGAAGCGAACTACATTCCAGCGTGTTGTAGTTTCATGGGCCATTGACTCTAATACGCTTTGCCGCTTCCCTAACAAGCGTGACGGGAAGCAATCGTTTGATTCCCATGATGGAATAGTGTAGGTTTTGGTCGAGGGTCGAGTGTCGAGGGTAAGACGTCGAGGGTCGAGGGTAAAATGTCGAGGGTCGAGGGTAAAATGTCGAGGGTCGAGGGTAAAATGTCGAGGGTCGAGGGTAAAATGTCGAGGGTCCAATTTTTTTCTGCAAATAAATGAAATAATTTTCCCGTGATACATGTTGAAAAATTTTTTAAAGAATGGAAATTTTGGTTTTCCTGACTGATACGTGGATAGACTCCGACACAGTTGTGCTGAGAATTGTCCCACCTTTTTCGACCTTCGTGGAGCGGGATAAAACAAAAGGTTTTCCGAAAACTCCAGGCGTAAATTTCGGGCAATCTTTTTCAAAATCAAATTCCCTAAAACTGTGGCAGATTTGTTGTGCTTTTTCGCCAGGAGAGAAAAGTTTCCTCGACAGGCGTACCGAGCGTGCGGCACGCGGATCTTGCTGGTGTTTTCGAAGATTTTGAACACGGCGTTCTTCAACTAGCAATGAACTGGAGTGTTGGTAGTCCCATTACGATATGCTGCCAGCGCAGAAGCTTAGGGTCTATTTCTTTTTTAAATGCAAATTCGCGGTTTTCCCCGCTTTATTCGCTCACATGTTGGTAAAAGCGTTCTTGCAGCCCGGGGGGGGGGGGGGGGGGGGGGGGAGGGGACTCCCATATTTTTGGGGCGGGGGTGCTCGTCGGGAACTTTCGATGTTACCCCTAAAAGGTACTAAACATGGCGTCGCTTAGTGGATTTTGACCCCTAAAAGGTACCAACAAGTCGTAGTTTCCCTCGTAATTTTCTCTCGTATTTAAAAACACGTCTGAAATTCAGGCTACCAACAAGTGTAATTTGCTTGATTTGCTAGAACGGACCTCTAAGAGGTACCTATCTGGAAAAAATCACACGCTTTCAAATTTTACCCCCTAAAAGGTACCAGAGGCCTGATTTTAAACCCTAAAAGGTACGACGAGCACCCCCGCCCAAAAAATATGGGAGTCCCCCCCCCCCCCCCCCCCCCCCCCCCCCCCCCGGGTCTTGGAGATGCTTCTTCAGACTTGCCGCTACAAGTTTCTTATCGCAGACATTTGTCAATCAAACTTTTGCTTGCTAATTAGGCTGCACGTGAAGGGAAGGAAAATCTCTTGTTTAACCGTGGAAATCTTTAAAGCTAAACAGCAAAATTCGAAGCAAACTTGCCGAGTCTGAGTATTTTGGGCAAGAAAAGATATTAATGTTTTGCTTTTATTCAATCTTCGGGAAAACCAAGATTTCCGCGGCATTTTCACAACTTATTCAGCCTATTTCTAGCGCTCACTTCATTAGAGTGCTTCGTGAGATCGCAAATGATATTCGACCTAACTTCATTTCGCATCGTTTATTGTGCTACCTATCCCTGAGTCTCCTAGCTGTAGTATAATGAGTAACAAGCAAAACTAGTAAGTGCTGGGTATAAAATCACGTCGGCGATTGCTTCTGCGCTGGCAGCATATCGTAATGGGACTACCAACACTCCAGTTCATTGCCAGTTGATGAACGCCGTGTTCAAAATCTTCGAAAAACACCAGTTCGATGAACGTAGAGTGGACTTCCTTTGGTTTAATATTATCTCAGACCAAAACATGTTTGTTGTTGTTCTCATTTGTGTTCTCCTGTTTGAGCAAGATCCGCGTGCCGCACGCTCGGTACGCCTGTCGAGGAAACTTTTCTCTCCTGGCGAAAAAGCACAACAAATCTGCCACAGTTTTAGGGAATTGATTTTGAAAAAGATTGCCCGAAATTTACGCCTGGAGTTTTCGGAAAACCTTTTATTTATCCCGCTCCACGAAGGTCGAAAAAGGTGGGACAATTCTCAGCACAACTGTGTCGGAGTCTATCCACGTATCAGTCAGGAAAACCAAAATTTCCATTCTTTAAAAAATATTTCAACATGTATCACGGGAAAAATTATTTCATTTATTTGCAGAAAAAAATTGGACCCTCGACATTGTACCCTCGACCCTCGACATTTTACCCTCGACCCTCGACATTTTACCCTCGACCCTCGACGTCTTACCCTCGACACTCGACCCTCGACCAAAACCTACACTCGATGGAATGTAGTTCGCTTCACTGATTACAGGGAAAACCACGTGAAAGCTACACAACAAGTGAAAACAAAGTACAATGGCAAAAACCGGCTCGAGCAAACCGAAAGAGTAGTAAAGTTTAGCATTTTTTCTCGGTGCCTTAAAATACTTCAATGAACTCAAGACTTGTAGGGTTATCTTTGGTATGTATTCAAGAATAATTTACGGAAGTATCAAAAACATTAACATATGAGATTTTTGTCAGAGGCGAAAAGTGTAAATTTTATAACAAACGTAAGATTTATAATATAATTTCTCAAATTTTGCAGTTTGCTTGAACACATGCCAAACAAAATCGGAAGCATTCTAAGAAGTGAAATTTGGCTGGTACATTGCCTTGGGTTTGTAGATTATTCGGGAGGCAAGGATCTTTTAATTCCGCAGATATTAGCCATTCTTTTTCAAGGAAATTTTTGCGGCATAAATAACTTTGACATTTTGGAGCCTGAAAAAGTCCGTTCGAATAACATAAAATTGGCCCAATGAATGCTCTCCAAACTTGCTGTGATTAATGTTAGCTACTCGGGGATTAGTGCGAGGGGTGTCATTTTAAAAGTTTAGGTCGCGCAACGCGTCTGATGGATGCTAATTATAAACAAGGGCATGGTTATAACGTTGCTATAGCAACTCCGATCACAACAAAATGCACACTACAATAAAGTTCAAACCTTCAGGGTAACCATGTGAAAGTTCAGACCGGTACAGGTTTTCGAGCCTGAACAGCAGTCATACAAAGATTGGGTGTTGAGAGCAAAAAAAAATTTTAGGCAGCCTCCTTAAGCCTTCAATTACGTATACAGCAATATTAGAAAACTAAGCAGAGAATTCTCGAGTCAGATCATGAAGCACTCGACTTCGTCTCGTGCTTCATGATCCTTAATTAGCTCTCCCGTTTTTGTACCTTTTTAAGAAATGCAGAACCTCTACTTATCAGAAATGTTTTTTCATCAGAACCACTAGAATATGGAACTTACTTGTCAGCAGACTAGACCTAGCTAATACTACTCTAGACAATATTAAAACTGTTCTTCATTCCTATTACTCACGTGCACTCACAGACAGCTATAACCCGGACAATCCAATAACTTTTAAATCCATCTGCTTAAAATATGTAATTTTTAGACTTGGAAATTAATTGTTGTATGACTCGAAATCAAAAAACACAAGTACGAAATTACCCTGCTAGCAGAGGGTCTTTCTACCAGTCTTATAAGATAGCATAGTTGTTCACAAGCACGCGACATACCAGCTAGACACACGCGAAAAACCTTTGCTTGAATAAACGGACTGGCAGAAAAAAACTCCGCTAGCAGGGTAAGAATAAATAAACGTGTTTTGAATAAAATGTTAACGACAATCTTTCTGAAAATTTCGCAGAAAATTGCAGCGATGTACACTCCCTATACATCTGTTATATAGCATACACAACAGGTCTTTGCGCAACCAACGGGATCTTGGACGTCTGTAAACGGACCTGTGGTTTCTGTGGAGGCGGAACGGACCTGTGGTCTCTGTTGAGGCGGGTATATGGTGAGTTTACTAAATCTGATGATCTGTTGCGACTACTGACAGATCTGATTGCTTTTTTTCCGATGAGTGACGAAAAATATTTTGTGTTTGCTTATCCTTTGCACGGGCATTGGTCGCCAATGGTCCCACCGATCACATGTTGAACACAACGCAAATGCATGCTCATCGCGTGATAGGTATTGTACTGGGGTGGCTAGCAAGGAAACCAGTATAAATGTGTTCGATCAATGATAGTGCTTTTATTTGGCTTTGATTGGCTGATTCAAAACAATATACCACCTTTTATGATTGGCTACAGGCTTGACTGCAGTCATTTGAAATGTTTACCCTCATTTGGTGATCGGCTTTAGTTACAATAAACTCCAATAAAACAGCTGCTCAAACCTCCAATGTTGCATATCCTCGAGCATCGACAATATTTCGTATAAAAATCATTATTTTTGGACAAGATTGGTCAGAGTTATAGTCACAAGGAATTACTGCAAAAACAGAGTTTCTCATGACACAAGACTTTAATGGGTATTGGGGAGTCTAGCGTAAAAGTAACGGTAAAACTAAACAAACTCGACACACCCTCGTCGTGTCTTAAAACAGACCGGGTCTTAAGGAGGCCTGTCGCGCAATTGCGCAGCTATTCTGCGCATTATGCCTCCAGTCAAAGAACGGTATTGGTCCGTCACGATTACCAGTGAAGGCTGAAAATGTCGCAAACAAATCGTATATAGTGGTTTCAATTTGTCACTCAAAATACTTAAGCCTAGAAGCTGTCGGCGCCTAGCCTTGTGATATATTTGTTGTACCACGTGCTTATCAAAATTCAATTCGATTTACGCGGGTGTTGGGAACAGCGCGGTTTCAATTTATAGTGCACTTCACCTCTCAAATTGGAGGTCACAAATACTTTATTCTTAAACATGAACGACACTAATTGTATCATCCAAACAATTTTGAGGGAAATTAGATTTGGGTTGTTTTGCTGAGTTTTTGCTGAAATTTTCGGAAACAAGATCGACTTCGCTCATCGCGCGCAGCATTTTTGACTCATGAAGAAAATTTGCTATTCAAAGCAGGATTGACCCAACAGTGCTTGGCGACGACAGCTTGTAGGCTTTAAATCTTTGGGTTGACAAACTTTATTGAACCCACTTTGACCATTTATGTTAAGCTTTCCATATTCCTAATGGTTATCTGATAAGATAATCTAATTTTAATATTTATTTTAATACTGCTGAGAAATGGCTAATGGGATATCATTTCGAGCGAGAAACCATGCATAATGGTCATAATGGCTGACTTCTAAGTAACGGTAAAACGAAGCCGCCACCCCCCGGGGGTGGGGGATGGGCGGACCTCCCTTTTGTCTATATCCATTAGCAGCACACAGGCAATAAATTGAGGAATTCCTATGAGGAGCAATGTTGGATTTTTTGGTTGGGGATGATCGTCGGAAATTTCAAGTTCACCTAAAAGATACCAAACATGACGTTCCGGTGTACCTCCTGCCTAGTATTAGTAAAATTTGTGATTTTTTTTTCTCAGATTGTATTCCTTTTTAGAGCAAATAGGAGCTTTTTATCGTTTTCGATCAGGTTTTCGTCCAAATGATTCGACTGTGATGCAGCTGGTTTACATTGTCAACCAAATTCACACGAAGCACTTTGATGACAGGGAGAATGAAGTTACACGCATATGATTAGGTCTGACACGAGAGACTGCTCTTTAAATTGAAACGGATTGGGGTCAGGGGTATAAATGGTTCGTGCGTTATCTAAGTAAAAGGAAACAACAAGTTGTTATTGAAGAAAGCAGTTTCTCGTGCCAAGCTATTAAAGCCAGTGTGCATCAGGCTCTGTCTTAGGTCCGCTTTTGTTTCTCATTATATTATGATAGATATCCACAATGGTCGGACTTGAGAGAGGAGCACGTGCAACGATGGATTAGGAAGCAGTGAATGGGGAGGAGGAGGAGAAGGAGGAGGAGGAAGAGGCTTCAAACATTATCAAGCCACCATTAACTTCACACCATTTATATAAGAATACTTTGCCTAAACAAACAATGTAGTAAAAAAAAGACTGTCAACTGCATCATTAAAGTTCATATCACTCTGAGAGGAGAGAACGACTGAAAGTTGTGCTTGAACAAATAAGAATTGCGGAAATTCTGTCTCGATACTTTTATGAATAACGAGATCAAATAATAAATGCAAATTTGGTTTGGACGTGGTGAAAGGTATTATTTAAGACAGAACTCTCTAACTTGTCAGTAAATCTTCCTATACCTGCGGTTTTCATAGTTTGTTTTCAAAATAGTGTGCCCAGAAATCACATATCAAGATAGCAGTGTCGCCTTTCTAGGTATTGACCGGGCTTCCTGTGGTATCTTGTCTACCTTGTTGCCAGGCTTTTGACCGTGAACACAAGAGTGGAAAATGCACATAGCATCTTTCCTCGAGTATATTTGAGTTTGGTTGAGTTTAAGCTTTCTAAGCCAATAGAAATAGTGAAAAAGTTACTGGGATTCTTCGATAATTCCTTATAAGGAAGTTGGAGAATGTCGACACTTTTTCAAGGGAACTATCTTGTTTGGGTTCACCGTACTCCTCCTATTACGTCACGTTAATAGAAAGAGATGCTACGATCAGCTAAAAGCAAACAAACAACTATGCTGGTATATAAGATATACAAGAGCCGAGGAAAAATCATAAGAAATTCCTACTTTGCTTTATAGGACTATGTAAACCACTATATAATGGCCGCCGCTCTCAAAGCTGTTTTCATTTTAATCCTGAAATTCATTAAAATGTATAGCTACAGGCCCGAAGCCAGGGAATTTTGTGTGTATGTGTGCGGGGAGGTGAGGGGGGGGGGGGGGGGGGGGGTGTCTAATCTAGAAAAAGCGGACCAACGTGTGGTATGAATTTATTAAACGCTAGTCAAAATTCACTAAGCAAATGATATACGACTGCATGCAGCCTTTTATTATTTGGGTAAGACAAGGTCAAAATGCAGTGATCCTCCTCTATCAGTACAATGATTAACGTGATCCCCCCGACCCTATTTGACATAGTAGAAGACAATTTACAGATAGAAGGGATCACATTTTTCTTTCGGTGCCGCGCGTAGCGCTCCCGAATTTTGATAAACGCATTTCATCAAGCCTCAGAGAAAGTGTAGATCCGTTTTTACTCGTGCGATATGCTGAAAGCATATCAAAACGAGTTATTGGTGGGAGAGCAAATTTCCTGTGTCGTTGTCGTTGTCGTTAGTTCAACCCGGGCAGCAGGATAATACTTGGGTATCCGAAGCCTCGCAAGTTCCATTATGCTACGCTATTTCTCTGTATGTCTTTCTGCGTACATAAAAGTCAAAACTTTCCACAAGATTCCTTCTACCAGACGAAATAAGCAACAAAAAAGTAAACAACAACATTTCTCAAGGTAGTTATTACGATTCGTAGAGTAATTTGGGTTACCTGTGGATAACCAGGGCAGTAGGATAATTTGAAACCTCGCAATTCTATTTTGCTCAGCTGTTTTCCTTTATAATTTCTTTAGTTACTTGTAAATATTTTATAAAAATTACGAAAGTTTTAATCGACATGTTTCGACAGTTTCAACTGTCATCATCAGTGAATTATTCTATGTGATTTACAAACGGAATAAATAGCTAAAGAAATTACAATAATAAATTACGTCAATTATTGTGTAAAGGCCTGCATATGCTGATTATACTGCAAGCTTTAGATTAATATGTTGTACTTGTCTATTCAAAGAAGGCTTCTCACGTTTGATGTGAATTGCCTCTTTGATTTTAAGGGCAAATTGCGACGAGGCGGAGTCCAAAACAATAAACGAGGATTCCGACGAAGGTGCGGCGCACGCCTCATTGCGGCTTAGATGTTTGTATATGTGAGAAGCCTTATCCGTTCTTAAGTGTTCCTGCACGCGCGTGGCTATGTGACGGACTGTTTCACCGACATAACTGGCTCCACAGCCAGCACAAGTAAATTATAAACTAGAAATACATACATGCAGGGCCCTCACGACCATTGATCCGAGTTATCGGTGTAGCCAATATGCCACCTGAGCGTGAAAAGTATTAATTACAAGCAGAAACATATAAGTGAGTTGAAACGTGTAACAGCGCGACAACCTGCGAACAACTCGCGATCAATAAACACCATATTTGGAAAGCATCAGGTTCTTCGTTTAGCCAATCAGCAACGGGAGATTTGATTCATCATCATTTTCTAAAAATAACGCACGCAAATTACTCACAACAGAACAGAAGCACAAAATGAGTTTTTAGTTCACTGTTTTACTTCCATGCTCAAAACCCACCAAAAATATTTTTTATCATAACTTTTGCTGTTCTCCTAATATGATGACTGATTTGCCATGGTAAATAAGAATGCAGACAATGCTGTTTGCATCAACACGCGCGCGCCCTTCTAAACCAATGGAAAACAGTTCGAATGCGCGTGCAATCCCAACGGAAAAGTCTTAGGTGAATTTGATTGGCTGCAGGCAAGGGCAGTGTTTCAAAATATGGTACGTGTTTAGTGATTGCGAGTTGTTCGCTGGTTGTCACATCAGATTCATTCGTCTGTTACACGTTTCAACTAAGTTATGTGTTTCTGTTAAAAGCTAACGATATACACCAACCAAGTACAAAGGACATTGTTTTCTCTTGAATTCAATATGCAATAACTATACACAAATCACAAGGGCGAACCCTACCAAAGGGGATTAAAATGGGCAGTAGAAGGGTTTAAATCATGCAACACAAGAGTTATTGGGCACTGACATGATTTCGGTTGTAATCGGCGGGAAACGGTAATAATAATAATAATATAAATTTTGATATAGCGCCATTTCTACTAAAAATCCAATAGTGCTTTACAATAATTGTTCTACTATACAAAATTAAATCAACTAAAAATATAAACAATAAAAATGAATAAATAAAAAGATAAAAATGCTTACAGTGTGCTAAAAACATAAAACAATGAAAACGGTTCCATTTCTTTTGATTCATGGAAAACACGAAAATTGTCATTCCAGCAAAGAAGAAGCAATTGGTTATTATTTTCGCAGTGAAGTAAGTTAAAAGTGCCTTCATAATTAAAAGTTCGCAATTGAACAGTGAGTCTCATGCAGAATTTCCGAAATCTATACGTCGTAGTTACGAATAAAGCTCGAGCACGTATTCGGTAAAAAATCGGTTTCCGAAAATTTTACCAATAAGGAGAAAAATGCGAGAAAACGACCCGCTCACCGCTCTACAGCATTACGTCATACATGCCTGTACACACGCGACACTTTTTCGCGCGCTTCGCGCGTACACAGGTATCCCGCGGCACCCAATTAGAAACCCTCACTGCGTACAGCGCTTCGCGCTGAACGCCGGCGCTTCGCGCCGGGTCGTTCGGGAACAACACTTGCGCGCAAGTCACTGGGGATGGCGTCTTTTGTGCTGAAAAAACTCGATATTTTGCACGTTTGAAAAACTAAGCGAATATCTAAGTCTTTACAGTACCGCTTGGACAGACAAGAAAGTAAAAACTTGTAAATAGATGTCACAACTTTCCATACGATTCGTTTTGACAGTGGAAATAAAAGCAACAAGTAAAACAGTAACATTTCAACATTTCACAAGATTTATTTACAAGTGCAGCTTAATCTGGGCTACCTGTGTGCCGGTGGGAAGACCCTGGGAATAATGTTGCGAGAGAAATACCGCAATTTTATATATATAAATGGTCACTTTTAGCAAACATATTGCAGCACTTCAAATAATTGTAAAAGGTAATTGGTCCTTGTTTATCTGGCGATTACCTTGTTCCTTTACTGGGGTTTAGGAACCCTTCTCCAGCGTGAATTATAGTGTTGTTATTTACCGACTCAATCTCGTAGCGGCGTCGTAAAGTGTAGTTCGGTAATACGAGAGAAAAAAACTGGATTCGATTCCACTCTCGAAAAGGGCTCATAAAACTTGGGAAAAAAGGCAAGACCCTCGCCAGATATACTAGTACTAGTAACCTTTTGATATGATTCAAAGTGCTGGAATATTTTTCTGAAAACGTACGCTCATGTGAGCAATGGTGAGAGGTGACAAAGTGCAAAAGCATTCTGCTGATTCGCCATTTTGGATAACAAAAATTACGGAATACAGCAAATGAAGGCAAGTTTTGTTGAAAGATCTTGGTAATTTATTTCTGTCATACAATGTACCTCATGTTATGAAAACTGCCTAAGACATAGGCTGCTCCATTAATAGCCATGCTGGAATGTACCCACAGGGATCTTTGTGTCCAGCAGGGCCTTAAGGTTACTTTACACTAGAATTTCCACAGAATACAGTCGAAGCTCTCTGTGCGACCGCTCTCGTAAGCGACCAGCTCCCATAACGACCATTTTCCCGAAACCCGTTTGAAATGCCACATAACCTCTGTTATTTCAAGCTCTCGTAAGCGACCGCCTTATCGATGCGAGCAGCTCCGTTAGCGACCACAATTTCAAATCACCAACATAGATTTTCTATTGTTTTTAAGCTCTCGTAAGCGACCATAGTACTTTTTGTCTTTAAAACATCAGTCATCACCTCATAAATATCTAAACTGATATACATGCTGCACCGGTGAAATGCTATTTTCTATGTACATATTTGCGGTTATCTATTCTTAATTAAAGTCGGGAAATATATCAAGCATTAGTATTAAGCATTAGTATCACATTATTTTTTCTAGATTTATTGTACTAAGCTCTCGTAAGCGACCAACACCTATTGTTCAAGTAGGAAGCCGCTTGGTGGTCGCTTACGAGAGCCGTTCTCGTAAGCAACCAGCTCCGTTAACGACCGCAATTTTCAGTTCCCGAGGTGGTCGCTTACGAGAGCTTCGACTGTATATAGAGCAGATTTCAGATGACTGTCGTGAGTAATTCAAAGTTTCTTGTTTTATTCAGAATTGGTGTAATCACTTTGCAATGGGATTCACACAGTGAAGTTTGCTCTATATTTTCCACATTGGTATTTTTTTCATCAGGGGTTGGTTCAGATTTTACAGGGGTTGTGCAGAAACCTGAAAACTCCACATGGGTAGAGGAATTTTTGAAAACAAGATTTCCTAATGGGGGGTGGGGGTTAATTGGACTGCCCCATCTTGCACCACCACTAGCTCTTTAAGAGCTAAAAAGAGCTAAAAAGTCCATATCACCAGTGAATTTGCAGTATTCAGGGCATTAAACTAAAAGACACACTGATTCTGTCTTTACCTTTTTTCAAGCAATAGATTTATGCTAATTAGACTCATGATGATGTCAGGTAAGGCACATCCTCCATAAGCAAAGATCAAGACAATGATCTTGGGAGTGCTTCGAATCATCAAAAGCAGTGATCAAAAAGCTTAGATGATTTTGCCTGACTTGGTGTCACCTAATTTTCATAACATTAGGTTTCATGGTGGGTAGTGTGATATGCAATTTAATATCCATCAACTATTGACCTCCCATTCCAGACACATTGCCTGCTTTCTCATTAGATTTCCAATTGACTAATACATTAAAATAATTGGCTGGCCAAAGCTATCATTGAGGATTTTAACACCTAAATATCTAAAAGGTCCCATGTTGTTGATCCCATGCTTCACTGGTTGTGGTGGAATGGTAGGTGGGTTCTCAATCTATTTTTCCAGTCAAAAACGTCTCAGAATCTTGGTCCTATTTATTGAAAATCCCAGTTTATTTGTTGGAAATTTAAATCCCATTCCCATTTTCTATTGTTTTAAGGATGCTGCACCCAACGTAAGCCACTCAAACCTTTTTTCCAACACCCATTGTACCCCTGTGCCCTGATGTAACCTTTGGCAGAAACACCTGGCATTTGTTTGGTACTTTTTGCATTTAAGCAAACCTAATCCAGGACAGTGAATGCAAAATAATCAGAAAATCAATTAAATAAAATTCAAACTGATTTGCAGGTTGCAGAGCAACGGTTATCGCTTTAGTTCACGGTTATCGCACGAGTTCACCGTAGCGGTGCTTTGATTTATATATGGTAAACAAATCCTGAAGGTTTTTATTATTCATGCGTGCAATTGCGCGACGAAATGACGAAATTATCATTATACATTTGCGTGAAGCCAACGCAAAATGTGCCAACGTTCGGACCTTTATTTCGGTCCTTCTTCAGGGCGACTAAAACCGTTCAAAAAACGCGTTTAATACAGAAACGCCAAATGACAAATTTCTATGCCTGTAACGTCGAACTCACGCGTACTCTTCTTCGAACATTGGACTGCCTGTCAGGCCTTTCACTGCAGGGCATTTTTAGTAGAGTTTGTTTTTCCTCGCCAAGATACACTTGTTCTTGTGAACGGTGCGACGGTAGAGTCCCCCCTTTCAGGGCTTCAGGTTTTGAGAGATCCCCGGAAACCCCCTGGCAACGGGCCCAGGCAGCTACTGAAGACTTACAAACATTGTGGAGTTGAGTTGAAATCATGTAATCTTACACGAGATATAAATGTTAACAGTAAATGTTTAACAAGAGAAAACTGAACTGTGAAAGATGTGTATTCCTTAATGGAGTGGACGATTTGGCCCTCTGCGCGGACGTGTTCCTACAGATTGCAGCGCAGAGAGACCTAATGTTTTCAAAAGGCTAGTTTGTCGAATAAGCTTTATTCGCACCTCACAAAAGAAACTCCTTTTGTAGAGTAAACTTTTCGAAAACAAAACAACAAATAACATCATTCTAGGAGGTTCTAAGCAGATAAGTAATCCTGAACGAGCTTCTTAAAACTTGGAATGCAGTTATTATTATTAGTTGAATATTGTTTCTGCGTAATAAAGCCAAATAGTCTGTAAGACCTAAAGTACAAGATTTTGAACAAGGATAATTTTAAAAATAAGTTAACCGCTGGAAACTGAAAGACAAAAAAGAGCTATTCATAAGGGATTTAATATGTGCTCTCACGAATGTACTAGTTAAGCTAAAACACTCATACCACGCACATCCACAACAAAAAATTGAGATACGACATACAGTACAAGGCTATGCTGTTTATTTTGATAGTGCCGTTTGGTAAAAAACAACAATACAACGTTGATGAGGTTCAAGAGGAAATTTTAGACTTTACAGGATCAGATATGGCTACTTGAACAAGGATAATTTGAAAACATTATAAGTTAACCGCTGGAAACTGGAAGACAAAAAAGAGCTCTTATGAGGGATTTATGTTATTCTCACGAACGTGAATGTTGTTTTTAAATATATTGTGCTTTTCGCATCTGCTTTATCGCTATGCTTTACACAATACTCAGTGAAAGAAGGCAAATCAATATCGATCCAAGGCTAATTTGCTCATGTTTCTGTATCCCAGAGATTCTTTTAGAAGATTAGAGCATCATCGTGGAGGGTTACGTTTATTTTAATCCCAAATGACGTGTGGCGTTTTGTATGGGATGTATTTTCCTTCAGCTATATCAAAACAACTGCACGCTGGTTTTAGAAGACGTAAAAGAGTAGAGCACTACAAATCGTCACTTCGTTTTGGAGGACGAGCCGAAAGGAAGAGAAAAATGAGTTTCTTCAAGCTTGTTGCCTTCTTTGGCCTTTTTACCTTTGTGAATTCTGCCCCCACTCCAACAATACTAGAAGGTAAGATCATCACATCTTTCTAGAACTGCCCGATTCGATTTTATTTAATTTTTTGTGCCACACAAACTACACTAGGATACAAATTACACTAAAAACGTCACCAGCAAGGCTAAGGGACGAACCATTTGATATTTGATGGGATGACTGGTTATTTTTTTTTTGTTGGCGATATTTTTTCGCGTCCAGTTTTGCAGTGCTCGATTTTTTTACCTACAATTGTAGTACGTGAATGTGCTCGAAATTGTTTTTCTCCTGATATCTCTTTTGATGGTTTGAGAAATTAAATGATTAGCAAAAGGATCAGTCAGAGTTTTGGTCACGGATTTCTATTTTCACTGCTAAGATGTTCTGATTGCGGATTGGCGGATTGGCTTCTTATCTTAATGCCCTTTGGTGAATCAGTGCTGCGCCATGTGTTTGCTCAAAATCGCAGATCGACGGATTGTTACATGTAAAAATCAGCACGGATCGGCAGAAACTCTCCTAGCCTCAGTTGTACTATCAGCTCAAGCACCATTTTCCGAATAGTAAACCAAGGGTGCTGTCAAATAAGTGAGGCAAAAGTTGAATTTCAGTTTCAAGCGATTGCAGTCATTGCACCTTTAATAATGCTTTGTCAACTTTATTTTGTTTCTAAACAAAGCATGGCTATTCAATATGGCGTCAGGCAGTGCCGAATCCAATAATTTATAAGGTGGCACGAACTGAGTACTACAATAGCTTGTCTGCTTCTCGAATCGCGCGCCGCGATTTCAAATCAAACTTCGATGTTAATGAAAAGGCTTATTTTTTTCTTGGAGACGAAAGTCACCCTGATCAAATGGGGTCACTGAGAAATCGCGTAGCAAATTTACCTGAATTGTAGAAAGAACTGTTAAGAAATTTATGATTATTGTAGATGACGAGCGCGCAGCGCGAGCCGACCCAAAAATCATTCTGTTTATAAAGACTTCAGGGTCCCTAACCACCACCTTTGCTTGCGCGATATTTTTTCTAGGTCACGAGGCTGCTCGAAACTTTTTTTGGGAATCAACCACCCTCCGCATCAAGTATCAAATGATCCGTCCCTAAGAAGAATAAAGAAGGTTCCGGCACGCTCTGCTTCGAGTATTTATTGCTGTATATTGAAGTTTTTACTCTATGTTTACTTTATTACTTTATTATTATATTTTAATTTATTATTATCTTGAACTTGTCTCATTTACTTTACCTTTTGTGAAATTTTTGTGAAATCACTTGATCGATGACGTCATCACATTTTGATTGATATGTGCCAATTGGCAATGTGCCAGAGGGGATGTTGACAAAGTTTGACGGCCTTATTCTAAAAATTCGCGGATTTAGGAGCTGTTTTGGGAAATCACGTGATCGATGACGTCATAACATTGTGATTGACAGGTAGTCAATAACCGATGTGCGAGATAATTTGTTGAGAAAATTTGGCGGTTGTATATTAGAAATTCGCAGAGTGAAAAACATTTTTAGGAAATAACGTTAGTAAGACGTCACAAATAATTGATTGACAGGTTGTTTATGTGTTGTTTATGTTGATTACCTATCAGGAGGCATTATATTTTGAGTTTACCTGTTTTCAGAGCTTTAAAAAGAAAATACAGGGTAGGCCACGTTTTGTCCCGACCCAGCTGCTAAAACTTTGCCTTAGGAAACGAACCATTTGATATTTGATGGGGGGAGTGGCTAATTTTTTGGGCTCGATATTTTGTTCGCGTCCAGTTTTGCTGCTCGATTTTTTTTCCCTAGAACGTGACTGTGCTCGATATTTTTTAAACCTGATATTTCTAATTTTGGCTCGAGACATCACTAAAATGATTTCGCCCACAAAACGGCAATTGATCACTTCAATCAAGTTTGATTTCATGCTCTCCTGTTATGTTAGCATTTCGCGAAATCTAAGCATCTGGATCAGTTCGATTCGAGGGCTGACAACTGAGAAGTTGCTTGTATGTTTCTCAATGCGCGCGAAGGGCGCCGCGATTTTGAAAATCTACGAGGTTAATGATATTTTTATTTCTGGAGATGAGAATCACGCTGAAGAAATGGTGTCACTGAATAAAAACATCATACAAATTTTCCAAAATTAATCATGCCTAGTACTTACGATGTTATAGTTTGTAAATACTACACCACAGCACACGCTTTTTATGAGCGCGGCGCTGCTGCAATTTTGGACATATCAGTTGAAAGTAAGTAAACTTTTACTTACTTATCGTTTTTTTCGGAAATTATTTAAATTTTAAACGAATATGTAAGCGCTTTATTGTTGTAAATGGCGAGCGCGCAGCGCGAGCCGACCAAAAAATCCCACTATTTAAAGACATCAGGTTCCCTAAAAATGGTAAATCAGGAGAGAGTTTTAAAGTGAGTTTGCTCGATTTTTTTTCGCCACCAGTTTTGCTTGCGCGATATTTTTTTCTAGGTCAGAGGCTTGCTCGAATTTTTTTGGGGAATCAGCCCCCCCCCCCCCATCAAGTATCAAATGGTCCGTCCTTAAAGCTCATAAATATACCTTTTTTAGCTCCGCATAAAGACCGTCGGAGCATTTTCTTAAAGCAGGGAAAATTCCAGAGCTACAGTGTACTGCTTATTCCTATCACAATCAATTCTAAAAACACTTTGAAAGTCGATTTTTGCTCACGCCAAACTCAAACAACTAGTCTGCGTTTTAGTATAATTTTGGATATCATTTTAGTTTGGATATCATTTTATTTTTAGCAATAAATAATTCTACCGTTGACTTCCGCCAGTCATCCTCAAGACTTTTAACACTTATAATATTAGTTGCCAAAAACCAGTATTTAGTTGCCACATAGTCCTCAAAATAAGTCGCTCTTGGCGAAGCAATCACTGTCGGATACTGTTGAAATGAGATATTCCTAGATCTGCTGGCTGGAAATGCCTGCTTTACGTTTATATCTTCAACAGAGCAAAGAGCCGAAGCCCTTGATCGCTTTAACGGTTATAGGCGCGCCCACAATGTTCCGATGATGACCTTGGATTCAGAGATGTCCCTTTCTGCGCAGAAGCACGCCGATCGACTGGCGAAAATTGAAACACTCCAGTCTTCGAACCTAACGGAAACCCTTGCGCATGCTGAGACCTTGGTCCTGACAAAAAAACAACCCTTTAGTGGTGCTACGGCGGTTGATATATGGTGGGTATCGATTGGCATTCTAGGAGCGGCGTTACGATTTCAGGGAGGACCGTCTATGCCGATGTGTGTATAGTTAGTGTTCATTCTCACTCATTATTTATCGATGCTTCGCTTGGGAGGGGCCGGATGTTGATGATTTGGGAGGGGGATCATTTCATTCTTATTAGGTGAGCGAGAGGGGGGATCTCTCAAAACCTCTCAGGGTGCATAAAAAATGGGTCCAAAGCAAATCCAATA
Organism: Scolanthus callimorphus; assembly: GCA_033964015.1. Lineage (NCBI taxonomy): Eukaryota > Metazoa > Cnidaria > Anthozoa > Actiniaria > Edwardsiidae > Scolanthus > Scolanthus callimorphus. The sequence continues at coordinate 468,791 of JAWWUD010000096.1, read as the reverse complement.
TTGCGGACGCAAAACCAAGGGGGGTGGTATATTTTTTGATGGTTTTATGCTTATGGAAGTTGTTGGATATAAATTGCATTTGGAATTCTAAACCACCTTTACGATATTTGGTCTCCATAGCAACAAATCGATTTTTGTATAAACCTCTTCGGGAGGTAGCAAGACAAATAATATTTGGTACACTTTTTGGTGGTACTAGAAGAGCAAAGTGCTACCCAAATGTTTCGCCCAGCCACAGCATTTCATCATTTCACGCAAATCTGGCCGAAACAATGAGGATGGCTAGAAATGTTAATTACAATCATGGTTTTTGCTGGTATGTAATTTGATATTTCTCATGTGACAGTGCGAACTGATTCAGAAATAAGTGTCGTGCGTGCATTTTAAGGAGAGAGATTGAAAATGTGTTTGAGATTGTATGGTTTTCAGAATTGTAAGAGAAAAGCTTAATTAGCTTATTGCAATTTGGCCTTTTTTCCTAGACGATCAGGCAAAATTAGTGTAAAAACTTGATGGAGGCAGCAGTAAATCTTCAAATATTTTCGTACTTCGCGCTATTCCGTTAGTTTCAATTGTCGATGTCTTTCAGGCAAAGGTTCATGGGTAGGGACATTATTGAGTCAGAAAAGGTACATTTTATGAAGGTATGGAGAACGGTTTCAAGGTGTCCTTTGGCAAAATAGTTGTCATTCCATTTGCTTCAAAAAGTTGCCGAAAAGTTGCTTTGGTCAAATGAGGCACTTCCAAAATTAAGTTTTTAACGTTGTTTTTGAAATTTTGAAATTCCGCGCATTCTGTGTTTCTTCTTATCGAGCTTTATTTAAAGTTATTTCAAATTCGAATATAAATTCTTTTTCTTAAGATTTCTTCTCTACTAAAGGCATCGACAAAAATGCGTAGTCGTAGACCCGTTTTCAGATGACGATTTTAGAAGAAGAAAAAAACGCCACTCCTGTGAGATCCACCATCTTCCGCGTGCAATGTGATACCGATGACCTTGTGGACAAGCAGATACAGAAGCTGATACGATGTGGCGGTTGGATAGCGGTGTTGGGAATAATTGAAGTATACATTATCAATATTTTGTGTTGAAAAAGGCAAAAGTTGTCGCAACCAAAAGTTGCCGAAAATCTGAAAAGTTGCCGAGCAACTCAGTGACGAGCCCTTCCCAACGGGCATTAGCAGATGTTTCCCGCTCTTTCAGAGTCGTTCATTCAAGCGAAGCAAACATCAAACAGAGAAACATTCGTCCTGGTTTTGGAAGAGAAATCTCATTTTCTAGTTAAGAAATATCAAATTTTAAATCCTCTATAATCTTTATTACCAGCTGGAGCTGGATTAAGTGCAAAATGAAATGAGTGGTGTACTACGAGGAAAAAAATGTGGAACGTTCAATATTCATATCATTTCACTTCTTCCTACGACTGGTTGTGATTCGGTGAAAAGGGCACGTGATTTCGGAAAAGCGATTCAGTGCTGAAAAACAGATTTATGGACATTATAGCATTGACTTCAAGAAATTAATATTCCATCCGAAAAACAATTTTCTGATTCATATGTAATAGATGTAAGAGTTAAAAGTGTGAGGGCAGCGGAATGTGTAAACTTCGTTCACGGTCGTGAACTTGAATAAAGGAGGAGAAAAAAACAACCACTCCATCTTTGCAAATGATTTCGCCTGGCTCGCAATGTATATCCTTGTCCGCGATTCGAGCGCAAAGGCAAACAAAACACTTGTGTCTGTATGTATACAATCTACAATAGCCCAGCGAGCGCCACCTTACAAATTCTGTCCTTATTTCTTAGGTCTAAATCCACTTCACACTTCAAAGTAGTAGTTTCCAGATACTATAAAAAAATTAGGTATTGGCATCGCGCCCATCTATGATAGGACGGGAAAAATAATGGCTCACGTCGTCGTAGCGAGATACGGCGTTGGAAAAAGTAACCCCTCCCCGGGTAAGCTTTCAGGTATGTGTCAAGGAGTGGTCATCACACCGCATGATTTGCTACGCGCCCTCAAGATTCACTGCGCGTTTGGCGATTCTCAGCAAGGGAATTGTAATGTAAATTTCCTTGAACCTGAAAGTTAATCGCTCTAGGCCAGAAAACCAAGGGGTGGCTTAAAGTCAATTAGTTGATTTTGAAAGCCAAAGGAACGCTGAAGGATAACTTGATTTTGGTTGATTTTGCAATAATCGATGTCGACAGCTAAATATCGCCATATCGCAACATTGAATCTCACAGGCACGTATAATGCATGTACAGTGGTTGCTATTTTGTCTGCCTAGCAATAAACCCAGCCAAGAAAAGCATTCAACTCCATCGGCTGGTTTAAAAGTGTGTGTATTATATGTTGGATTGACTTTAGTAAATCAAGTATCAGAATGCGTTTGTAAATGGTTGTTTCGAGATTGATATAGATACTTCTACTCCTCAGATTGAAATCAACACAAAGGGCGTGGCTGACTTTGTGTGGGGGAATTGGGGAGGGGGGAATCCCCTTTTTTTGGTCGGAGATGTACTCGAATGGATCCCGATTTTGGCACGGGTCCCGGATTGTACCTACCCATCCGTTTATAATGCCCATTTTCTCCGAGCTCGAGTAAGGGGTGTTGGATGTTATTACATGGATATGTTGCTCTCGATAAAGAAGACGGTGCTGAGGCAACCTTTATTCATTTGTTATTTTACAAGATATTCGCAGTTAAAGGTTGGCTGCGTCATACACCACCCCATCAGGTCACATTCGAGTACCGGATGTTTTGACCACTTCCCTTAGCCTTAGGGGTGATCTTTGTCTGCAAAAGTATTTGAGGGAGACTTGGTATCCTTTTAGGGCCGAAATAGTGTAACACATTATTTGAGCCACGCCCATGTATTTTGGTATCTTTTAGAGGAGAAACGGAAAATTACCGAAGATCATTCTCAACCAAAAAATATGGTTTCTGCTTGAGGTTTTTCTTGATCTAAGTTGGGGCTTGCAGGCGGTACTGGATGTTTCCGGTCCGTTTGCTGATCGGGCGCGCCATCTTCGCTAGCCCCCCCCCCCCCCCCCCCCCCACCCCCCCCCCCCACCCCCGGGACCGCACGCCTAAAAATTCCAACATGGCGCCCGATCAGCGAACGGACAGGATTTTCAAAACTGACCGAGGAGACCCTGGGAACGAGGTTGGTTCTCGATCTGTCCACCATTGATTTTGGCTTGGTAACCACGCTAAAATACCCACACTAGCCCGCGCGCGACTCGACCCAGTCCTCCCATAGTGCATTCGGCAAAAACGACAATGATTCAATGATAGAGCGGATTTCACATGACCGTCGTGTTTGCAATTAGTTTGCTTTCTCATTGGCTGCTTATTTCTATCAACAATCAAATTGCGAACTAATTACAAGCAAGGAATTGGTTCGGCTCCTGATTGGCTGGGCTGGAAACCATTCAGCAGTAAGTTGCAATTACTCTTGTTTCTGATTGGCTAGTGATTGCTCAATTGCAATTGCTTTCACGACAGTCATGTGAAATCCGCTCTATGAAGCGATTAGATGCTCTCGATTATATTCGCGTTATCCCAACTGCAAGCCTTCACTTTTACTGTACTATATTAACTTAATCAGTATTTCTCGAAATCACTCTCTAATGAATCTACCTAATTTTTCTAAAGTCAAGACAACGTTGTCTTTGTCTGTTTCAGTTCCTCCACCGTGTAATTCTAACCCATGTCAGAACGGGGGGGAATGTGCCAACCAAGTCAACAATGCCGGGTTTACATGTACTTGTGATAATGGGTATACAGGAGACAGGTGTGAAAGTAAGTACAACTAGACAAGCTCGACACATATGCTCCGAAACTGCTTCAAACAGCCCGGGACTTATTGAATAGAACACGGCTGTTCTTTATAGCAGTTCGCATAATGGATCAAAAATACCCTTAATTATTATATAGCTCGTGTTTATTTGATCAAAGCGCGCGCTCTAATGGTTCTATCATGGTCACTTGGTGGGCTACAAATTCAATGTAGCCCGCGCGGGCTACAATTAAAAAAATTGTTGCCTGCGCGGGCGACATCGCTAGAGCGAGAAATTTCGGCGGACTATTTTTACCGTATTTTCTTTTTGCTATATAATAAAACACTTAATGACTGCACCCTCGGGAAACAGCGAGTTTTATTTTCCCTCGAGTCTCGGGAAACATCGAGATTCTCTGGAAAACGAAACTCGCAGTTTCCCTCGGAAGCGGTCATTAAGTGTATACTGTAGAGCGCTTAAAGTCGCACTTTGTAATAATTGACGCACTTTGTAATACCTGACGCAATTTGTAATAAACTTGACGCAATTTGTAAATAAAAAAGCTGACGCAATTTGTAATAGCCCCTGTCGCAATTTGTAATAAAAGCAAATTACAAATATGGTTGGCTTCTCAAACTTAAGAAAAGATTAGTATTAGTAAAATTTAGTATTAGTATAAAGTATAAACATGTTAGACTTGTTAGAGGCAAACCATGATCGGCAAGTCAACATTGTGTGTTCATATACAAAATAGATGCAATATGTAGAATATAATTAATGACAGAAAGTAATAAAGAGAGTTAAACATCCGGTCATGAACAAACGATTTACGGATTTATTTCTGAATTTTTGGTATCTTCCTCTCCCAAACGTACGAAATTAATTTCATTAGGGAGTGGCTATATACAGGGGGCTACGCTTGAATTCGCGAAAACAACTTCGCTAGAAGGACCATGGCGACTCATAAGCTTTGTTACACTTGCGAGGCCACAGGAATCGCCACCATTGCGAAAGTATATACCTCCGAACAATAGCATGGAATCGCCTGTTTGCGTTTGTCAAGTTGTTCGTGTGATTAGGTCAGCAAAATCCAGAAGAATCAAGAGCCATCAAGATGATTTTTTCTAGAATTTGCTTTGTTACAAATTGCGACAGTTTTTTTATTACAATCTGCGACAGAGACTTATTAAAAATTGCGTCAGCTTTTTAATTACAAAGTGCGTCAACTTTATTACAAAGTGCGTCTCCTTTGCGTTAGGTATTACAAAGTGCATTTAAATTTTGAGTTAGATATTTGTCTCAGGGAGTGATCTATAGTCGGCCAAATGAAATTAGGGCAGTAGTGTGTCAGAGGAACTCATATTTTCAAAAGGGCAAAACATGATTCTATTGCTCGTTGGCACTTTTATCGAGAGCTACAACTAGTATTTAAGAATTATTCCTCGAGCCCGAATGGGCTCTGAGTCAATAGCCCATGAGGCCGAAGGCTGACAAGACAACGATGTCCTTCTCTGTTTCAGTTCCTCCTCCGCCATGTGACTCTAACCCATGTCAGAACGGGGGGACATGTGTCAACCAAGCCAACAATGCCGGGTTTCAATGTACTTGTAGTAATCTATATACAGGAGACAGGTGTGAAAGTAAGTAAAACTAGACAAACTCGACACACATGCTCCGAAACTGCTTCAAACAGCCCGGGACTTATTGAATAGAACACGGCTGTTCTTGATATTACAGCAATCCGCATAATGGATCAAAAATACCCTTCATTATTATATAGCTCGTGTTTATTCGATCAAAGCGCGCGCTCTGATTGGTTCTATCATGGTCACGTGGCGGGCTACAAATTCAATGTTGCCCGCGCGAGCTACAATTAAAAAATTGTTACCCGGCGACATCGCTAGAGCGAGAAATTTCGGCGGACTATTTTTACCAAATTTTCTTTTTGCTATATAAAAAAAACAATTAATGACTGCACCCTCGGTCTCGGGAACATGGAGATTCTCTGGAAAACAAAACTCGCTGTTTCCCTCGGAAGCGATCATTAAGTGTATACTGTAGAGCGCTTAAAGACTCTAGTGCTGTGCTTTTTCAGTGATTTAGCTTGTTCATATGCTCATGCATGGAAATGCAACCTTTACATTGTGCTGTCGCACTTTGTAATAATTGACGCACTTTGTAATACCTGACGCAATTTGTAATAAAAGCAAATTACAAATATGGTTGGCTTCTCAAACTTAAGAAAAGCTTAGTATTAGTAAAATTTAGTATTAGTATAAAGTATAAACATGGTAGACTTGTTAGAGGCAAACCATGATCGGCAAGTCAACATTGTGTGTTCATATACAAAATAGATGCAATATGTAGAATATAATCAATGACAGAGTACTAAAGAGAGGTAATATCCGGTCATGAACAAACGATTTATTTCTGAATTTTTGGTATCTTCCTCCCAAAACGTACGAAAATAAATTTCATTAGGGAGTGGCTATATACAGGGGGCTACGCTTGAATTCACGAAAACAACTTCGCTAGAAGGACCATGGCGACTCATAAGCTTTCTTACACTTGCGAGACTCATAAGCTTTCTTACACTTGCGAGGCCAGAGGAATCGCCGCCATTGCGAAAGTATACACTCTTTTTTTTATAAGAACCTTTTCATAAGAACGTTCAGCCTGAAATTTACCAAAATTTTAAGAACATGCTAAGAACATGCCTGAGCCTCAGATAGGAGCAAAAGAGATTTATTTTCAGTGATGCGTTCTAAAATCCAGAATCAAATGTGTTAATAATAACGGCCTTCAATATTGTAATTTATAAACTCTCTTTTAAGATACTTCATTGGTATGTAGTCCTTCTATAAGATCAATCATATTTCAGGTTCCGACGTCACTGGAATATAAGAACACCCGTAAGAACATTTCCAGCCTGAAACTGCTCCAAAAGTAAGAACGACCCAGCCTCAACTGAAATTAGACGTTCTTATAAAAAAAGAGTGTATACCTCCGAACAATAGCATGGAATCGCCTGTTTGCGTTTGTCAAGTTGTTCGTGTGATTAGGTCAGCAAAATCCAGAAGAATCAAGAGCCATCAAGATGATTTTTTCTAGAATTTGCTTTATTACAAATTGCGACAGGGGCTTATTACAAATTGCGTCAGTTTTTTTATCACAATCTGCGACAGAGACTTGTTACAAATTGCGTCAGCTTTTTAGTTACAAAGTGCGTCAACTTTATTACAAAGTGCGTCTGTCAACTTTATTACAAATTGCGTTAATTAGTACATACGACAGTACATATATGTATGACATTTTGAGATAGATATTTGTCTCAGGGAGTGATCTATAGTCGGCCAAATGAAATTAGGGCAGCAGTGTGTCAGAGGAACTCATATTTTTCAAAAGGGCAAAACATGACTCATTGTTCTATTGCTCGTTGGCACTTTTATCGAGAGCTACAACTAGTATTTAACAATTATTCCTCTCGCCCGAATGGGCACTGAGTCAATAGCCCATGAGGCAGAAGGCCGAATGGGCTATTGACTCAGAGGCCATGAGGGCGAGAGGAATAATTGTTTTAGTCAAATCACACTAGTAGGTCAATTTGTACAGCCAAAAACGTTTTCTCGTCTGTTCATTTGACATTTTCTGGCTTTCAAATCCGACACTCTTCGCTACTAGTAGGCTATTACTTATAGCCTACTAGTAGCTCAACCAATCAGAACGCACCATTGACAATAGACCACTAGTGTGATTTGACTAAATATATTTAGACACAGCATAGAAGTCGAGCTCCTGATAAGATTTGATGGTTTCACTGATGACGTCATATCACGTGACCGTGTTGATGCATGGCACGTTTTCTTTCTCATTTTTGTGTTGCATGCGGGAGGTTCGCTTAGAGCGGATTTCATTGACCGTCATGAAAACAATCGTCATTGAGCAATATCGCTAGCCAATTAGAATCAAGAGAAATCAAAACGTGCTCCTGAATGGCTTTTTTCTCAGCCAATAGCAAGCCGAACCAATTACTAAGTAATTCCACATCTGCATTTACTGCAGAATTTGATTGGCTGAGATAAATGAGTAGCAAATGAGAATGCAAAGCAATCGCAGTTACATATAACAAGTCTCGACAGTCATGTATAAAACTTGTAAAATACACTAAATCATTCCTTAAATTATTTGACCCAAATCCCAGAGGTAGCAGCGATGTCCTACTATGTTTCAATTCTTTAAAAGTCGCCCGACATTATCAACCCCAAAATTAGTTATAGAGCATCAACTTGTATTGTCAATAGATTGAATAGATTGAATCACAGTACAAATCAAGGCGAGAATCTAGTCAAGTACTGCGAAGGGAGTTCTCGTCGGCTTAAATGCGACAGATATGCGTACGACAAAAACACACCATTTATTTTTTTTCATAATGATGACTTGCTTCCACCACGCTGAAAATTTTGACCTGTATGTTTGTCAAGTGCGCTCGCAGCTCGTCGATCGAATCGCGTGCTACTCGGTTATCTGGGGTGGCTTGCAAGCCAAAATCGATGGTGGACACAGAACGATATCTCGAGTCCATGTAATATTTATTCAAATATGCACCATGCGTTTTCTTTTTCTTAATTTTGCTGTCGAAATTCATTTCATTTCTTGAATTTCATTTTTTTTTCTCCCGTTGCTCAAAATCCTTTACGTTGTGTAATTTTGTGCGTAAATATTTTCTAAAAAGACTGATTGAGGTTGAATATGGTCTTAGCAATGGTAGATGATATTATAGGATTATTCAAAGCTTCAGGAGGCTAGATTCCGCTAAGAAAATAGCACGAAAGAAGAGATATCCGCACGAGACGCGCAGCGACGAGGGCGATATCGCCTTTTTGAGTGCTATCTTCGGCGGAATCTACCGACTGAACGCTTTGAATATACTTGAATCCTATGATATCTCGTCCTTAATTTACACAAAGAAATATCATACGATTCTATTGTAAATTCAACAGGTGTCCAATTTGGGGGCTCATCTGGTAATATGTTGCAGAAGTTGGGGGGAGGGTAAAGACCTGGGAATCGGCAAAGCTGAGGATACCAATGGCTGCACTTACGTGGTGCGCTACTAACCACCTGGGCACAACGGGGATTACAGACAGAATGCGATGCAAGGGCGATGTAACAAGTAGTACACTTGCGAGGTAGAGGATGAAGAGGATGAAGAAGGGGGCTTGTGGCGCAATATTGGCAAACACCACCGCTAGCACTAGACGCGTTATATAAGAAAATGTTGCACTAAAATATATAATGTAGTAAAACACTAGTGTTAAATGGTTCATTAAAGTGCAAATCACCATTGAAAAGCCGAGAAGATTGACTGAAATTTGTGCTTGAACAAAAAGGATTGGAGCAAATTCTGTCTCGATACCACCAAAGAATGGACGATTCCAGATATAAGTGCGCGCGCTCTTCTTCATTCAGAAATGCCCAAGCCGTGTTCCATAACTACCAGAATGCAGCGCGCGCTTTTTAGCAGTTTGTAGTTCGGCAAATATCCCACATCTACCGACATGCAGCGCGCGCGTGGCCGCGTGCGTTATAGCTGGACTCGTCCATTTTGCAAATTAGATTTTGATGAAGTTTATAGAAGATAGAACTCTCTGAGGGACCGGTCATTTTTTTTAGGGGGGGGGGATTTTGGGGGGATTACTTCATTTAGGGGTGAGCGAAAGGAGGATGGGGGGGGGGGGGGGGGGGGGGGGTCCTCGAAACCTGATGCCCTGAAAGGGGAGATCGACCAGGCCGCAAGGGCTAGGTTGTCACCTGAGAAAACTGATAAGGGCACGCACAACGAAGCAAATTGAATAACTTCCCAAAAAAGCCCCCCTTCCCAAAGGTCGTTCCCTTGAATTACACCGCGCATCTCTTCTGCACACGGCCGCGCGTGCATTTAGTTCGAAATAATCGTCGAGAAGTGTGCTCGCGAGCAAAATAAGGCAAAACAAACACACAAAAAGCACGCGATTTATGATCTGGTGATCTAACAGAAAAAAGATGGTGACACCCATTTTTTTCACTGAAATCAACCGCTACAGACACTACATTCGAAGCAGACACATGTCATTTAGTAGAAACATGTTTGAGCTGAGTAATTAGCGGCCCATTTTCTTGTTGCATTAGCCCATCCCCTATCGGATCAAATTCCTGAGAGAATATGAAATCATAACCCAAACAAAGTTAAAATACCAACAATATCACTACTACAGGCGAGAAAAAGCAAACTTTTTCGTAATTTTTGAATTTCGATTATTATTTTGTCAAACAGTAAAATTAATCAAACGGTCCAACAGCGCGAAAACGAGCATGGTGACCCCATCTTTTTATTGCATTTCTGAATGCCCTTGGGCATCAATTCTACCAAGCTTGAAATAATCTAGGTAGTAAATCGTTTTCAACAGAATCGCCTTAAACTCCCTAAAGGAGTTATCAGTGAAACGCTTATCCAACGGATAAATCCTGAACAAACCGAGAACAGATCACTTTTATCGCCGCGGATACTTTATCAAACCTTTCAGGAACCGGTCCCTGGCGGGCAGTCACTGACACCTTAAGTCAGCGTGGGTTCGACGTTTCAAGCATAGAAATTCATTATTCGGGCCGCGCTTTACGCACATGAAGAACAATAATTTCGTCACTTGCGGCGTGCTTTGCCCGTATGAAGATTGTACAGGCTTTGGTTGCTACACACGCAAAAATGGAATGTTTATCTATTTATCCGAGGCTTGGTGAAATGCATTTATTAAAATAAGGCCGCGCTTCGTGCGCAACAAAAGAAGAATGCAACGCTCTATCTGTAAAACGTCTCCCACACTACAAAAGGAGAGGGCATTTAGCACATCGATAGCACGAAAATATATCCCAGAAAACAAATTTCCTTTACGTATTTTTATGAGATCAAATGCATCAAAGTTCGCAACGATGTGCTGAATAATAATAAAGACCCCCAGTTTGTTATTCAGGTGGTTGATATGGGTTACTACCCGAGAAAGAGGACCTAGTAAAACCGGGGGGGAGGGGGATTCTCTTTTTTGGGGCTGTTCTGACGAACCAAAGCAACAAAGTTTTTATCAATTGATCCCGTCAATATCACATTTGTTGGTACCTTTTTAGGGTCACAATCAACTAAGCCACGCCTTTTTTTGTACCTTTTAGGGGTAAAATCAAAATTTCCCCACGAACATTCCCGCGCCAGAAATAGGGGAGTCCCACCGCCCCCCGTGAGTAAATAGTCTGTTTAGAGGCGGAGGACGCCTTTACTGTCCGTGTGTTCTATATATTCTCTCAATGCTTCTGCTGCGAATCCAAGAAATCAAATCTCCCATTCAAGATCTCGTCTAGAAGCTTGCGAACCTACAAAGCAATAGCAAAGCCAAAGTAAACTATAGGAATAGATCGATCTGTGGTCAAGCTTTTACTCCCTAGCCAATTAAAACGAGAGCAATGATAAGTTGCTGCTGAATGTTTTCCATTCAGCCAATCAAAAGCCAAGTAAAATCACTATCACGCGGTGAGCATGTGATCACTATTTTACTTACCATTCTGTGGTCATAAGTAGCCTTGAATAAGGACGTTTCTATTGCTCTAGTAAGCGCAAGATATTCAGCTGGAGATAGATGCTTTGGCGTTTCAGTTTCGTCGTCTTCCGCGGAGTTCTCCTCCGGGCTTTCCGATTCATTATCTTCATCTCCTTGCATTTGCTCAATAGAAGCTGCATTTCCCTTGGTAATACCATCATTCCCCTTGGTAATATCATCATTTCGCTTGGTAATACCATCATTTCCCTGGTAATATCAGCATTTTCCTTGGTAATACCATCAGAAGCCTTGGAAACATCATCATTTCCCTTGGTAACACCAGAATTTCCCTTGGTAATGTCAGCATCGATTGCATTTTCAGTGTGTGCTTTGTCCGCGGGAATCGCGTTTCCCGTGTTAATCGCATTTCCCTCGGGAAACTCTGAATCATTGTCATTGACACCTTGGAGTTCTACTGGTGAAGCTGTGTTATGCTCCAAACTCTCTTTGGTAACAGGGAGTTTTTTCCGTGGTAATGTCAGAAGTTCTCTCTGGGTGGGATGCTCGTGAACCTCCGTTTGCTGTCGTTTCACTTTCTCTTTTTTTGTCGCCTCTTGCTTGTTCGCCTTTACGAGAAACGTTTTTCGGTTCAAACCAGAAGTTAAGAGAAACTGTCATGCTGGGAAATAAAAATAATTTCTACTTTAAAGGGGCTGTATGCGTGTCACGGTTACTTGAATAAGCTCGTTATAAATACAGTTCTGGATTTGTATGTAATCATCACGGCCAAATCACGTACTTTTATCACTTGATGCCCATAAGGAATGTTGGTTAGTTTTATAGACAAGACTGTCGATTTTCAAATATATTTGTGAAATCAACGCCGCAATCGTACTGCACGACTTAAGCTCAAAATATCAACTAAAAATAGACTCTTCTACTACTAGCATAGCTGGGCCTAGTGGAGTAGATCGAGGCTCCTGTTGATGGGCTCCTGTGCATATGGCTAGACTTAAGTGGAGTAGATGGAGGCTCCTGTGCATATGGCTAGACCTAGGAGTAGATGGAGACTCCTGTGCATATGGCTAGACCTAGGAGTAGATGGAGGCTCCTGTGCGTATGGCTAGACCTAGGAGTAGATGGAGGCTCCTGTGCATATGGCTAGACCAAGTGGAGTAGATGGAGGCTCCTGTGCGTATGGCTAGACCTAGTGGAGTAGATGGAGGCTCCTGTGCATATGGCTAGACCTAGTACAGAGTAGATGGATCTCCTGTTGATGGGACCACTGTATCGACTCACTTGTTTGTTTCGCTCTCTATGTAGTGCCACCAATAGCTCGGTAGGTACAGCACCTCCCCTGGGCCTAGTACGGCCTCTAAGCCCTCGATATCCTTGAAGCGAGGGAATCTATGGAAATCCGGTTCATCGAAGTTAACCTACAAAAGAACGGTGAAGACACTTTTAGTTTTGTAGATTGATCATTATTTTCGATCCTGATAGGCTAAATGATATTGTTTGTAAGGTTTTGGTATGGTCTCAGTGACAGATAATCCTGAATATTTATAATAACATACAGTGCATGATTTACCTAAGTTAACAACATTTAACTGCACAGTAACATATTGTGTGGTCTGATTGGTTTAGAGCGTGTGGGCTACAATCACAATAACCACTCGCGCACGAAAAACAAAATTTTATTATTAGAGTTTAGATAACAAATTTGTTTCTCAGCGACTAAAGTTCGTTCCTCTGAACTTGCGGGCGAGGGTCTGGCGACAATCTTTGACGCACGCGCATGGACACAGAATCCGACACAGACCAGCTGATCTCACTTCACGGTCCGCAAAGGATTGTTTGCCAAAACGAAACGTCCTTAGGTCCTGCGAGAGATGCCCGGATGTTCACAGTTTTGGGAAGCAAAACCTAGATTGAATTATCGTACAAGCCAAAGCCAGTTTACATTTGACATCAGGAAAGATTTTCTAAAGAGAGTGGAAACGTTTTTATGCTCAATTGCAATATTTTTGTAATCTGTTTTATAATCTGTTTTAAAATTCGCTCTGATTGGAAAGCGAGAAATCAGGTAGGAGCAGTTGAGACTAAACAACTGTAACAAGCAAAAGGCCCTCAAATGGCTGTTATTTGAGCCTCTCCCTCGAGGTCTCTTCCCGTGAAGCTCTCGGTACAAGAATGGTTGGTCCGTGGCATGCTTGAACGACTTTTAACTCAATCTGGGTTACCTGTGTTTGTCGATCATGCGGGTGTGCCACCGGAAATGGATAGAGGTTCCGGAAGTGATCAGGGCTGAACAAGATCACGCGCTTGAGCCCTGAAATCTGCAAATCACAAGTAGCTAACTTAGGATGACAAAAATATGAATATCGTTCTAACTGGGACCTGCGTACGATCCTCGCGCGCCAGGGTTCTTCCCTCACCTCCCCCCAGGGGAAGGAGGAAAAGGGGGAGGTGAGGGGAGGAACCTGGTGGTCGAAGATGCTGCCGAACATCGTTGCTGTCTGCGCGCTTCCTGTACTCTACACCAAGCACTAGATGCCCGAGAAAAAAATACGACCAAGATCAGTCAAGAGCGATCTTTCTCAAACACTTGAAAATTTTGGTGGGTTTCCTAGAGGGAACGGTAACGCATTCTGCATTCTTAGAGCGCGAGCGCGGGCAATATTTTCCTGTCTTTGAACTGTAGGTCAAGGTAACCATTTGCGTGCGCTTGTTTCATCGAGTCGGAAAAAAAGAAATAAAAAAAAATAATCTTCTTACTGCTTGGGGAGCATGCCTCCACCCCGCAAACATAAATTCACTTGCGCCGCCCCTAAGACTTAGTTTACACTAGAGCAAATATCTCCGGAGACGAACATTTCTACGGCGACGCGTTTTCGAGTATACGGATAGGTGAACCGTTTACACTACGAAATACCACGGATACAAATGTACCCGAATACATGATCCCACTTTCAAAACCGTAGACGCGTCTCCGGAGATTTGACCCCAATCCGTGATAGTTTGATCTCGGATTGACAATTTGTGTGTAAACGGCAAAACGTCTCCGTTGACAAATGATACCGGATTCGTCATGTATCCGGAACAATTTGCCCTAGTGTAAACGGGGTCTAAGAATGAGTACATCCTGAGTAAGTACCTGAACATAGAAGTTCTCGAGGATGTCATAATGAGTAGGAGTGACCACATCAGGCATCCCAACTAGTAACAAGTTAACCACGTCTGTACCCCACCCCACTCTCTCGATAATATCCAGTAACCAGGGGTAGTCAAACGAGCGGATGTCCTCCTTGAAGGATTCGCTTACTCCTTTGTTATCAACTAACAACGGCGACTACAAGAAATGATTTCATTAGAGCAGGACAGCGTGCTACAATCAAAAGCAATTATTATATAGCTCGTGTTTATTCGATCAAAGCGCGCGCTCTGATTGGATCTATCATGGTCACGTGATGAGGTACAAACTCAATGTAGCCCGCGCGGGCTACAATTCAAAAATTGTTGCCCGCGCGGGTTACATCGCCAGAGCGGGAAAATAAAAATAAAAACATGGACTATTTTAACCGTGTATTTTCTTTTGCTATATAATAAAACATTGTTTTCCCTCGAATCTCGATGTTTCCCTCGACTTCGTCTCGGGAAACATCGAGATTCTCGGGAAACAAAACTCGCTGTTTCTCTCGGAAGCAGTCATTAAGTGTATAATGTAGTTGACGCACTTGCCCTTCCGTTCCATTCTCTGCCCCTGTCAATGTTGACTGGAAAATTAGGCCGCTTGTCCAGCTCAACTAGCAACATTGAAAGGGCAAAGGAAAGGGGAGGCAAGGGCGCCAACATTTTGTATTTGATTGGAGCCTGAATTTCAGCCATCCCTTCGCTATCAATCGTTGCTCACTAGAAGCGAGAACAGACGTCTGACTTCACCACGAGATTTTCTCATGCATTACGTAATCACAGCCAAGTAAAAACCGTTACTTTCTTACAACGTTTCCAAGACAACGCGCGCCTTCTTCGGCAGTTGTGGCGCCTGATTGGCTGGTTTGGAAATTTTCGCACGCTTTTTTGGTTGGAGGAGCGTGAGTTGTCATGGAATCGTTCGCCTGCACGTCTTACTGAGAAACGCAGCTATCATTTTCTACTGACCGATTTTGGGTAAATCATTACGTATGGATGAAAAAATCTCGTGGTGAATTAACGTCTCCTTTAGAGGTACGATCGAGAGGAAATGGACAGCTGAAAGACAGGATGTTCCTCTCTGGTATTGCACTGTTGATAAGCCATTTTTGTCAGACCTAGTTAGTTTTTGTAAGAAAGTGCTGTCGTTTTTATGGCAGATCCGCGTGGGCTGCCTGTGGTGTTCAAATCTCGTCTCAGGCCCCTCGGCGGGGCACAGAAACAAAATGGCGACCAAGAGAAGGGTGTTTCTCGAGTATCTGCAAGTTTTGGTAAATTTTCCTGCATTTATCGCTAAGATACGAGGAAAAGTACTTACATACCTTCCAAATAGGTAAGGGGGAATTTTCTAAGGGAAGTTTTGCAACGTCGGCAAATCGGTAGTTTTTGGCGAAATTTTCTTGGTATGGCTTTTGTTTTTCTAGCCAGTCAAAATTCGTTTTATCAGTTGTGAGACGCCTTTCATTTACAACCGTTATGCACGTATTACCTGGAAATACGATCTTGTTCCATTGTTGGACATTTGGATCTCCCGCACCATCGACATAAAATCCTGGAACGAAACAGTCTTGCGTTCCTGCGGTGGTTGCCAGTCAGCGTACTCTCCCTTGATTCTCTCTACATCATAGTATAAGAAGCGCCTATTGGTGGATATATACGCGGGATGACCATCATCTCGAAGGTTCTTTAAAATGTACTCGACGTTCCATTTGTAGGCAGATTGTGCTAGCGAGCAGTTGTGAAGCACCACAGGCATCTGTAATGATGAAAATGCATGGTAACATAATAAAACATTGTCGTTTTTATTATCCGCGCGGGCTTCCTGTGTTTTGTTTTACTCCTCACCAGGCCCAAGGCCGAGATAAAAACAAACGGCGTATGCAAGCATTCTCGTACCCAGAGCTCCCCAGCTCGTCTGCTCGCAGAGGAGGCCCTGCTGTGGGGACATCCACTGGATGATAGCCAAATCAGCGACGGCCCTCAAATCATTTGAGGGCCGTCGCTGATTTGGCTAATTTTGAGCGTTAGAGCATGCGCTGAAAGGTCTTTCTCTCAGCGACTCTGTATTAAATCTCGCGCATGCGTCAGTGGCTGTCATCAGAGCCTCCCCCGCGAGGTTATAGGGAGCTCGGGATTCGACAGTGGCATCTAGGTGGACGATGTTTCTCTCGATTATCTGCAATTTTGTGAATGTTCCTGTATTTTCCCTAATAGGACGTTTCACAACGTTGACTGCAAATCGTGTGACAGGTTTTGGCGAAATTTTTTCTCGATATCATTTGTCGATTCTTTGCCCATACGGGCTTCTTGTGTCTTTAACTTCTCACCAGGACCTATGGCTGAGAAATATCTACAATTTTGGTACATTTTCCTCCCTCCTGTTTTCTTTTCACATAAGATAAACATACTTACAGTCCTTTCATTTATGGTAAGGGGGATTTCCTAATAAGGACGTTTGGCGACGTCCGCTGTTTTTGGCGAAATTTTCTTGATATGTAAATGGCGCCAATATAAATGGTAATGTTGTAGTTCACTTACCCCGTTTTCAATAGCAACAAAAGCATCCGGATCAGAGCATTGCATGACGGGTATTGGTCGTACTGGAAATGTATAAACACCTTTGAAGCTCGCGTCCTTCTTATAGGGGCTCCCCTCGGGAATGTTTTGTCCATGGCACAGGGATCCCGCACTATATAAATGTCCGTGATCAGTGTTTCTGTGTGATCTTCCTGGAAACAATTGGAAATACAAGGTTAACAAACAGATAGGGTATTGTATTGTTTGATGCACCGACAAACACAAGAATAGAAGACGTTTGTGCCCTTACTGGTTTGTGCCCTTAGGATCGGGAGCGTCCAAGCGCTGTTAAAAATTCATTTCCAGTTTGGTTAACACTCCCGTCTATTTTCATGGGAGTCGCCCCCTCCCAGGGCCAATTACCTAAGGAGCACCCATCTGGGGTAGCAAGGTGAAACAGCGATCGATCCAGCCCGCATTCAATCAGGCGCGGATCCAGAGGGGGTTCATCGGGTGCAAATGAACCCCCCTCTCCCAACGATTTTTTGGGATCAGTTCGCTAAAGACCTTTTGTCATTTCAGAGTGGTTCTTATCTTTTATGTGACCCACTGTATACCACAATATTTAATTCATGATGTAACAACCTTTCAAGGATAAGGCTAAGACTTTTTTTGTTAAACAAAAACGAAAAGAATGTTTCCTCATACGTTGCACTTCATCAGCAAAAATGACACCCCTTAATCTTAAAATACTGGATCCGCCACTGTCATTGTTTTACCTCTAGCTCAACAGTTACTGTTGCAAAGTCGAACAAGCCGAAATGGTTCTTTCATGACACAGAGCATGTGAAAGACCGATTGCTTGAAGGTGTTAGAAGTCGCATCATAATATCTTATGTTTTTGATATTAATCAGGAAAGCTGAAGAGTTTATGTGTATACTCTATCATCTGGGAATAATTTGTCTATCTAAAAAAAATGGTCTTTGTGGAATAATTGAGGGTCGCAAGTAAGTTTTTATTAAGAATACATTCATAAGCAAAAATAATTTTGATGCTAAACGTGTCATTTAATCTAGAGTGTTGGTGGACAGTCCTAATGTGAAAGAGCGGCACTTCTTTCAGGGGATTCATGGTCGTCTGTTTACGGGAAATAATATTAGACGAGATGAAGTGTGCGCGCATGCGCAATTAGACGACTTAAAAAGGTGCTCATTCCCGTGTCATTTTAATGAGTAAAAAAAAAAAATGCTAAACGGCAACTGTGAAAAGCATTTCTGCATTATCGTGAGATAGGCTACTAGTAGTTAAAAAGAAACCAACAACGTATCCCACATGGATCTCTAACACACTCTTCAGGCCTATAAATACGTTGGTGATACATTATTAATTAGTTGATTGTTCACTAACGGTACAAGGGGCGTCTTTATATGGTCTGGTGGCCGGGCGTACTCTCACCCATGGGTATCTAGCTACTGAGCAATTCAACACCAAGGACAGCGACTGTCAGGGCCGAAATCTCTGGCGTGGGCGTAAGAACCGTACGGTCGCCACACGACGCTTCAGCTCTTTGTCTGGAAGTATGGTCCTATTTTTTTCCTTTTTCCTCAAGTCAAGTAAATGCTGAATTTGTATTGGTGTTGAAAGGGAAATGATTGATATTACTTTGCACGACTCACAAAAGCAGTCCAAAATTATTTCCATCATTTTATCACAAATAACAAGCCTTACCACCGAGTTAACCTGTGAAAAGCTATCCACTCCGCTCCAAAATCCCTCATTGACCATAAAACACAAAGACATATGAAACTCCGCTAGTGGGGCATGGTCTATTGTCATTGCTACGTTCTGATTGGTTGAGCTACTAGTACCGAAAAGTGTCGGATTTTTGAAAGGCAGGAAATGGCAAATGAAAATGACCAGACCAGAATACATGTTTGGCTATACAGGGCCGTAGCAAGCCTCCAAAAACTGGAGGAGGCAGCTTTTTAAGGAAAGTTTAAACTCTTTTGCGACAAAGCGCGCCGAAAATTGAGAGCCCAGCATGTGAAATTACCACATGTTTGGGAGAACTTTGATATGCAGGGTGCAAAATCGGGAGTTTTAAGGGGTGTTTGGGGGAAAAAACTGGGGGGGGGGGGGGGTAAGCGCTTCGGCCCTGCTATACAGTGACCAAGTGGGATTTGACTAAAATTTGACCGAATGGGCTATTGACTCAGAGGCCATAGAAGTGAGAGGAATAACTGTTAAATAGACCAAGAATGAAACCCCTAAAAACAGAGCGCATTTCAAATCTCTAGCCATTAGAAGCCAGTCAGTAAACAAACCAAAAGAAGCAAAGAAAGGCAGACTTGTGGTTAGTCATGCGTGTGCACTTCACACCAGTGATAATGAATGCACACTTTTCAGTGCTAGACCTCTTTTTTTCATAGTTTAATTTTACGACGTTATTATTAACTTAGTTTTACTGATTACCGAAGACCGCAAATTTTAAATGACTATCGACAGGGGCTCATAATAACTTATAATAGCTTATGAGCCCCTGCTACCGACAATTTTCAAGAATTTCAACTGTCAACCGACATCCAGGCCCCCTCCCCGCTCCCCCCTCCCCCACCCACCCATCCAGACCCTGTGCTAAACATAGCACATCATCTACAGTGTGTCGACAACAGTCCTAATGAGATAGATCGTCACTCCTACTAATGGACTCCTGCTCATCTAATGCTAAAAATAGCACATAATCTACAGTGTTGGGGACAGTCCTAATGTGAAAGATCGTCACTCCTACTAATGGACTCCTGCTCATCTAATGCTTAAAATAGCACATAATCTAGACAGTGCTGTCGCACGGTCCAAATGACTGAGAAAGAGCGTCACTCGTTAGAAGGGCTCCTGATTGTCCTATTTAACAATTTAAATGTGACCGCGGATCTGAAAAAATGGGCGCAAAAGCGCTTAGACATACTTATTCACAACTCTGCGGGAATATTGTGAATTCCATCTTTGAGAGTAAATTGTCCTACCTGAGCTGCCTTTGTTAAAAGAACAGTGCTCTTCGGCGTCCCCACAAGACAACGAGAACGTTAACAAAACGACGAGTCTCAGAAACATGGCGAACAGCGAGGTGGATAGCTGACAAGCGATGTTCTGTTGGCAGTGTAAAAACCTGACAAAAAGAAGAAAAATTTGATTAAAAAATCACTCAACTTGTCACGCAACGTTATTGTATTGCAAGTAAAATATTTGTTGCTCTCTTTTTGTCAACTTGTCGCGCAACAGTAATTTGTATTGGTGATCACTGATAGCGCTCTGCTTCGCGCAGTAAGTTTTTACTTTTGTTGCGTGACAAGTTGTGGGGCGAGATGAAAAGCGCGCGCAACATTGATCATCAATTTGTAACGCAACAATGGCCGTTTTCACACTAGAGACGAACAAATCGTCTGGACGGACAAATCGTCTGTAGACGAACAAATCGTCTGATGTGAAAACGGGACGAACAAATTTTCAGACGAACAAATCGTCTGAATTTGTTCGTCTGTTTGGTCGTCTAGGAAGACGATTTTTCATAGACAACTTGTTCGTATAGACGAATAAATCGACTAAAGTCCGACCTGAATTCACACTAGACGTACAAAGACGAACAAATCGTCAGACGATTTGTCCGTCTAGACGATTTGTTCGTCTTCTAGTGTGAAAACGGCCAATGTTACGCACCAAGTTGAGGTATTTTGTGTGCCGACAAAAGGTCGTTGAACACACCATATGCAGCTTTAGCCTGCGGACGCCACTAGCGATCGGGAGTCATGTGAGCGCTACTGGCGCGGCGTATAGTCTTATCTGTCGTATCTGTCGTATCAGTCAACCGTGAAATAAAAGAATATTTCCAATTTCCATTGTTTCACAGTCGACTGATGCGACAGATACGACAGATAAGACTATATGGAAACCAGCCATAACGCAGGCTACACACAGCTACAATCAAATGCAAAATGTTTTAACACTTTGTCGAGAGAACACGCTTTCCCTGCCCTCCCTTCAACATTGAGAGGGGAAGGAGGAAGGTCTGGAGGAAGGAAGGACTAGGTGCTCCAACGACTTATGCATTTGGTTGTAGCACATGGCAAACACAAACGACCAAGGCCGTGTCCCTCTCGTCTCTCTTTGACTCACCGCACTTTGCCACGTTTCACACTTGATTAATCGTTAAGCATTTTATTTGCATATTTAATACCTCCATAACAGCAAACTCACATCTATTTGCTATAATATTAAACACGAATATAACAACATCGCAATAACAAACGAGACAGCCCTGCTCAGCTTGTCGCTCAACATTACCTTCAACATTTGCTAGTTTGATGATTGTAAAGTCGACCCGCGCTCTAGTTGGCGCATTAAGTTTGTTCAGCTTGAAACAAATATTTTTTAGTGCGGCTTGGGGTTCACGTAAGCCGTGAACAACGCGCAACATTGACCTAAAATATGTTTTAGGGAATTTGTGTCCTGTGATTTCCTGCCTTTACAGTTTCACGCTAGCTTTGGAGAACGGCGGAAATGCATTTTGCATGTTGGAATTTGCACGTGCAAGAACTGCGCTCTGTAATTACAGTGTATTGTTCTCTGTCGGCGTTGTCGTCCTCGCTGCAGTCGTCACGACCTGTTTAGCCTCGAAAAGGTTAACGAAAAAAACTTGAGTCGGCGCTTTCAAAAATTGCTGCCGTCGTCGCAATCTGTTTAGCCTAAAAAACTTGAGTCAGCGCTATCAAAAATTGCTTGGGACTTTTAGGAATCTCGCCTCAGTATATTGTGTTTCGATAAAATTAGTCAGAAAAGGAAAGGCACAAAGCTTTGACGAAAGGTATTATGGGCATTATAATTGCCAGGAATGCGACGTTTTCCATGCTAGAGCCACGCTAGCATAAACTCACAAGCCTGCCCTCACTTTGTGAACGCATACGCCATACACATTTCCCACCTGCACATGTGACTAACTTCACTACCGCCAAACATGCACTATATCGTGTGATTAAAACCGAGAATTCATCACTACTAACAGAAGATGAGTGATCAGCCTAAGCATAGATGACATTTCATTTTCACGGACCGGGCTATTTTAAGATTGGGTTTCTATAGTTTTTCCACCACGGAATGCAAGAAATCTGCCATTGGAAATCACCATGTAGACTATTACACAAAAAAATAAATCGTTTCGTAAACAGAAGGCTTGAGTTTGTGAACTAGCCATTCTAAAAGTGAAATTCTTCACAAAACAAGTTTAGGAGTTGCTTGTAAACAAATTTTTATTAAGGTATTTTGAAAAGGATAGAAAAAATAATTGAAACTCCGCCTACCCTTGTCGTAATCTCATTCATGTAATCAGTAATATGTGTGAAATCAATTATACAACACTAATTCCAACTGCCCGTACAATAGTTATTGATGATGTACTTCTTGATAAGACTCTGGATTATTTACATTTATTAAATGTTGTACTCTAAAGTTCACCTCAACTGAAAGTCTCAATGTTTTTTTTGTTTTTGTGAAAGAAAAACAAGCATTCCCCTTTTAAAAAGGTACTTATTCCTTTCTGAAAATAATAAATTAAAAAGTCCAAAATAACCCAGGGCAAGTTTAAAAATATCAAGAATCAATGCGCTTCTTCGACTCTGCAAATTTGAGACTTCTTGATTTAGTTTAATATAATATTTTTGATGAAGAGGACATTTACCACGCTTCGGTTTAAAATACATGTGAACGTTTTTCAAAAAACATGCGAAACGTTTTCGTAATAAAATAACAATATATATAGCGCGCAAAGTTGCCTGTTTCTTCTTCGTGATCTGTTTTAAATAACAAACGGTGAGTATATGTTCTTCACTTATATATATTAGTTCGCGGAACGGCAAAAACTGGATTCATTAGATAACTTATTATTTGAGTATACATCTTACAAAATGGAGTGTAGAAAATTGTCAAAATGTGACCCCGACTCTCTATACTTACTTTCTTTTGGTTCAGAATGTTTTCCTTTCTCGCTGAAAGCTGTTTAGATCATAAAGACACCCAGCACAAGATATTGAAGAACTAATTTATCCTTCAAGAGGGCAGACAGCTTTTTAGGACGAATTCTTAAAATTTCAAGCAGGCGAAGTAGTTTTGACATACGAAGAGCTGAAGGCGAGAGAGACTTATGCAGCTGTCAGATTCTTCATCATTTCCGCTGGCTTTTGTCTCACAAGACAAACAGTTTTGAAAGTCTCTCTTATTAATCTTAAACTCGCAATGATAGCCGTTCTTAATGAACTCAAAAATAACATCTACCCTAAATAGAACACTTTATTAATAACGTCAAAATCTACCCAAACAGAGTGTTAAATAACTGGCCATTTAAATGCATCATAATCATGAATTTTACTTTTTGATCAATTTTTCATCTCGACTGATAAAATTGATTTTTGGAGCGCCTGTGTGTCACTGCCTTGAGTCATTAAGATATCTTTACATGATAAAACCGGCTTTTAATTCATTTGAATATTTTTTTGAAAAGCCGAATTTAACGACTACACATCTGCCAACCCAGCACGTCGGGAGACAAACTGCCTGAAACGCCAGGATGTTTGCATGGAAAAAAGCTTTTAAGCAATATTATAGAGCATTTAGGGCATACGGTTTTGAAGCTTTGTAGGGGCAATACGTTTGGCGGCTCTTGACCAAAAGTATAACGCTTAATGTTTGCTTGAACATGAAATCTATGGACAATTCACTTAAACAATAAATTAATAGGGTTTCGTATAAATTAATGAGCTGTCCGTCGAGATACAGGTGCGAATAGCCCACTTGCCCCTCCCCCACAAAATAAAAATAACCTGAACACTGAGCAACACAACAACAACAGCAACAACAAAACAAGGAAAACGACGCCCTCTTATAAATAACAAGGCCGCCATCTTGTGACGAAAACAGTTACCAGGTTACTACAGTGTTGAAATACTTTCGAACATAGCTGCCGTCCATTTTTACAATCAATCATTTCCATTATTTTATCGTTGCTCCAACCATAGTATGAACCATGCATGCTTGTATAGTTGGAAGTAAATCGTATTTAACTCGCCCACTTATGATGTCAAATCATATCTCAAAGTAGTGAACAAAATGCCACTAAGCGATCAGTGTTCAGTTTTTGTGTAGTTTGTCTGCCTAAGAAAATACGAAAAAAGGGGCGTCGCTTCCTTATAATGCATGATACATGGACATGGTTTACGTTGTACAGAAGGGTATTGAACACTTACTTGATTTAAAAGCATGCATTTAGACCCCTTCCACACTACACCGTTTTCAATCGAAAAAGGATACTTTTTGCTCCGTTTTCAAAAAGATTTGCGTCCACACTTATCGTTTTCGTATCGTTTTCGCCCGTCCACACTACAACGCCTATCCGTACGATGCTCAAACAAGCTCCATCACTCAATGCACGCGCGTTTCGAACTGTTGGCCCGCGAAATTGGTCGGGTTTGCTGTGCTGACGTCATCGTTTTCACATAGCATCGTTTTCACCCGTCCACACTAGAAAACAGCGTTTTCAAACAGCACCGTTTTCAAATCGCTCCACTCTGGAGAGCATTTTGGTATTGATCTGTTTTCGGTGATCGTTTTCGGCGTTGTAGTGTGGACGATAGCCGTATCCGGAGAAAAAAGTATCCGTTTTCGTTTGAAAAAGGAGGAGTATGCTGGGACGGATCCAGGTTTTTGAAAAGAGGCACGAGACCATAATACAAACCATTACTTTATCGGTGCAATAGAGCATAGATGTGGACGAATCAGAGCGATCGTTACGTTGTAGCTATATCATAAATTATTTTAAATAGCGGCTGTACCTTCAATTACCCATCTTTCTTTTACAGAAAAGAATAGACAATAGATTTGGTGTAATCTTCAAAAGCAATCTTATTTATGTTGTGGGTTTCCTGTGTGTTGTACGAGCGCGTGCGCCAAAAAAGGGCGGGAAAATTTTCTGGAGTGACGCTGAGATAATAGAGTCCTAAAGTGATGACGTCACAAAAACAAAGTGTTCGATTTAGCCATATTTGTTCCTTGATTTCGAAAGGGCATATCGATTGAAAGCTACACACCAAAAATGAGGTGAATCGGTTGAAACGCGACCGAGATATGGCCCGCTGAATACACAATTTTCTTTAACAAATCACTGTATTTTTGGTTCAGTTCATAACGTTATGAACTGAGTCCAAAATACAGTGATTTGTTAAAGAAAATTATGTATTCATTGGGCCATAGCTCGGTCGCGTTTCAATAGATTCACCTCATTTTTTGCATGCAACGTTCTTCGAAGTTGGTCTTTCATTATCCGTGGACTAAAATCTGAAATTGGAAATTTTTCAAATTTGTGACGTCACACTTAGGACTCTATATAATGGACGTTCCTCGCGTAAAAAATACATGCGCGAAACGTCTGGTAGTATAGATAGAGGTGGCGAATAATGATAAACGCGACAGTATTTTTTCCACGAGACAGCGAGAAATCAAGTTTTTTTGAGATCGAGACGATTCTAGTCTGCAAAGATTGCTCTTCATACGACTCATTGGTTATCTGTAATTTTCAGAAAACGAGATTACGAGACCAGCTTTCTATAAACCAAGATTTCGAGGATACCTAAGACTTTCGCGAGATTTAATCTGCATTTTTCCGATCGACCATTCGCCACCCCAATATTGTAGAAATTTCAATGTTCAAACAGCAGCTAACATTCGGTCGTCTTTGAAAATTGAAACTTGGCAATTCGTTTGTCGTATCTAAATCATTTTTTTTTATATCGCATATGTATGATTATGGAATCCGATTGTTAAGACGATTACTCTTGTTAAGTCTAGAATGCACTTCTTTCATGTGATAACTTATCGTGTTTCTCTTGAAAGCCGACTTGCAGGCGATTGAGAGCTGATTATGGAGAGAAACCAGGAAAGGACGGGGGGGGGGGGGGGGCATATTTGGTTGTGCGCGAATGACACAAGGAAAGGTTGGAACATAATTAAAATTCTGCCATAAGTGTTTTCTTTAAAAGTGAGAAAACAAAAACGTCTGGCTATATTTTGAACGTTTTTAAAAATCCAGAACTACCCCGATTGAATAGAAAACCCGGTGTTTTTTGCGGAAATGTAATACAACAACTGTATGACAACAGCGCATGTTCAAAAAGTGGGAGAAATACAGTAAATGTAGAGGAATGGTGAAAAAGAATTCAGCGGACGATGAGGCAAACATGAAGTGTGAAATCTTAAAAGTGCGAAGAAAGTTCCCCAATTATGTTGGTCAAGTAAGATGGAAAGTTTTTAGCCTGTTTGGCGTTTATTAGAGTCACCGTGTAGACTATGAAGGTCTGAATTAAACGCAAATTCGCGCACACTTTTCAGTGCCGTTGATCTCTGCTACTCGCTGATTTGCTCAGGAAGTAGCGCTTTGATGCCGATCAAATAATTAAGTTGGCGCAAGTTGAGGCTTTGTGGACTGCTTTCGGATTGCTTTGTGGATTCCTTAACTGCAATTTTCATATTCTGTGCGAACTACGCCGACTGACAAACCGCGGTCTGGTTTCCGTCAATCAAACGAGAACAGCTCTGCTCGATTTCACGCAGGCTTTGGTTGTTTTTTTTAACAATAAGGACTGGCTATAAGGCTTTAAAACCAAATTTTCCACCACAAATGCAAACGAAACTTAGAAAAAAAAATGCGCCTGTCTTGAAAGGTTTGATCGCGGTAAAGTGTTAATGAAATATTTATCCGTTTATTTCCATTATAGAACTCCCATGCCGTTTAAACAGCGGGATGGCCAGGATGCATTATCATGGTGTCAAATCGAGCGAAATAAATGGCGAATTTTGTAAACCTTTTAATGTGTCGGATTATATATTAGGATTAACTTTAATAGAATAAGGCACCTTTATCGATCTAAAACGCTCCGGCTTTCAATAATGTACGATATCATCTATCAGTCCTTATTTGACAGATATTCGCGCACTATCTAAACTTCACTTCCATTTGTAAGATCATATCTTTGAATCGTACTAGTCATATCTTCGTCATGAATCCGTATAAGAGCAAGCTGAGCTGCACGAAGCTTGCAGTATAAATCAGTGATAAAATAATCAAAAATATCGAAAGCTCTGAATTAAAAGCTCATCTCCTATCGATCTGTTTCGAGACAAAAAGTCACTGAACGCACCTTCATTTATATTCATTTTTGCTTAGATAACGGTTCGTCTTTAGTTATCTGATATAATTCAAATTGATGCACACGAAGATAACTCCGTTCTGGGTGTTTTCAATTTCATTTTCCTGTCGCGAAAATCGCGAAGAAACGGATTAAATTTATAATCTCCCATATTACGTCTGTCCTGATCAGCGTCTGTAAAGCGTTTTTAAAACATGCTTTGCCGTATAAAATTGAGAAACAACTTGTAGGTAGGGTACGGTGATACGTAATTTATGCATTATCTCAGTGACGTGAACTGAGATACAGAAATGTAAAAGCCGAGGAAACTAACCGCCAAAACAAACACATGAAAAAAAGCAAGTAATGCCGGTTGCAGTTACCCGTCTAAACGCGCGAGAAAAACATGTTCTGTCTTCACATGAAAACTTCAAGTTTTGACGGGAAAACTGGGTGATACTAAAACAAAACAAGGAGACTATCTAAAGGACTACAACAGGTTTTGATATGTTTTGACATTTATTCAAATTCTCTATTCTAAAGCGGAATACTCGTGCATTCATTATATACAGTACATACACTATTCACAGTTAAAAATTGTTGTATTGCCATGGAAACATGTATTTGCCTTAGCACCGGTTGCTAGGGGTACGTAGATTATGTTTTCGCCTTGTGATGTGGTCATATATAACTACTTGGATGTATTTCTTGGTTTCTATGGTGATACGGGCGGAGTTGTCGCCTGGCGTAGGTGCCTTGGGTCCACGTTTAGTATCTTGCGATCCCGTTTGTTTTTGAAGAGCAGTCCAACAGCATTTTCTGCAATAACCTATAAAAGATGGAGCAGGAATAAGACAGAAAGTAGGACTGTGTAATTTTGAAATGTTTTGCTTATTCACGATATAGCATGCTCAATCCCCACAACATCATCCAATAATAGACCCTTTACAAAAATGGCCGCCGCAAATTCACGTCTTAAAATAAACTGACTGAAAATCAAATACTGGCACTAGAAAGAGTATCCTCACATTAGTAATACTTTAAATTTTCGTTATGCCAAATGTCATGCCGGCTGAGAAAACAGAGTCTGAAAATTGAAAATTTTGCAGAGAATTGTATACAAACGTCTGTAAGTTTCAAATTTTCAACTTTCGTTTTCCCGGAAGATATTGGATATAATGCAGCGAAATTTTGTAGTTTTACTAAAGTGATGATGTGTGTTCCAGTGCTGGTGTTCATTTTTAACAAAACTTGATTATAATTTTCGGCGGCCATTTTGGAAAAGCGTCTATTTAACAATTATTCCTCGTGCCCATGAGGCCGAAAGCCGAATGGGCTATTGACTCAGAGGCCATGAGGGCGAGAGAAATAATTGTTTTAGTCAAATCACACTAGTAGGTCAATTTGTATAGCCAAAAACATTTTTTGTTCTGGTCATTTGCCATTTTCTGGCTTTCAAATCCGACACTTTTCGCTACTAGTCTAGTAGGCTATAACTTATAGCCTAGTAGTAGCTCAACCAATCAGAACGCAGCATTGACAATAGACCACTAGTGTGATTTGACTAATGCTGATTAGTCAAATCACACTAGTGGTCTATTATTAATGCTGCGTTCTGATTGGTTGAGCTACTAGTAGGCTATAAGTTATAGCCTACTAGTAGCGAAAAGTGTCGGACTTGAAAGCCAGAAAATGGCAAATGACCAGAACAAAACATTTTTTTGGCAATACAAATTGACCTACTAGTGTGATTTGACTAAAACAATTATTCCTCTCGCCCTCATGGCCTCTGAGTCAATAGCCCATTCGGCCTTCGGCCTCATGGGCTATTGACTCAGAGCCCATTCGGCCTCGAGGAATAATTGTTAAATAGCGCTTATTCAACCACGGCTCACAGGAGGGTGGAAATACCGTATAAAATGGTTTTTAAGACGCTTTTTAAGAAAAATATTCCAGCACTTGAAATCAAATTAAAAGGTTTACAATTGCCCTTGTTTATCTGGCGATGATCTTGCCTGCTTTATTTTTTACTTTTCACGAGCGGAAAATCCGATTCCGAAGTTGTTAATCACCCGTAGCCACGAGTGTATAGTTCGGCTACGATACGTACCATTTTATGGTGGAAATTTGGGCCCCGCCGGTCATCCCTACCATTTAAACCTTGAAATTCTAGGTTCTAGTTCCCCCAGACTTTCAGTGAGGTACTTTGACTCCGTTCAGTGGCATCCAAACTGAAGGCTGTGCTTTGTAGCTGTTAGCCTAAGGCAGTATCTTGATGATCAACTAGCCTGTCAGAAGTTTCAACCCAAAAAAATACCCGTGGATTTTTCAGCCCCCCAAAAATACCTGGTAGAATTTTCAACCCCCAAAAATACTTTTACTACAAATTTCATACCCTAAAAAAATACGTCGGCACCTCGTCATTTTTATCCGAGTATCCCCTGGGATTAGTAGTATCTGTCAAATCCTGTTACTAATCGTGTTCAAGTCACGCAATCCCTTCTCCAGGACGCAGGGACTCAATCCTGATTGGCTCACGATCACATTATAATCCTCTTGGAGGTTAGTAGTGGATGTACACAGGCTATGTAGCTGGGGACATTACCTGATAATTGGGTGTAGGGTTGGAAGTAGCTGTCTGTGTCTCCCAGTTGTAAAAACTGTTGAAATATAAAACTTATAAACTTAAAAAGAACGCTGAAATGCAAAATTGTCTGCAGTGTCTGCAGGCCACATATGCGTCAGGGGCAGATCCAGGAACAAAAAATCCCCCCCCCCCCCAAAAAAAATGAATGTACACTAAATGAACACTGAACAATGAATGAACATTTTATTTGATTTTTTTAACCTGCTATTTCTATTGGCAAACGAGCCCATGTAACCGTTTGCGCCACACAATGCCAATAAAATATATTGTTTATGTTTATGTCCAGGATTTTTTCGGGGGGGGGGGGGGCTGTTCCTTCTGGCACTGGTTGCTTTTTCACAATCTTTCTGACATCTACTTCTAGGAATGAACACTGATCATGACAGCCTCTGCAGCATTTGATGGCATGTTCTATATGACGGTTTTTATATAGCAGTACCTCAGATCAGATGGTCTTGGCAAAAGTCTTCTCCGACATTGAAAATAGGGCTCAAATCTTCTGTCTGTAGGAAATAAGCTCTTTCTTAATAAATAGCATATATTCATTGGGCAATTCCAGAAAATAAAGGTACCCTCCCCACGGGCGGAACTAGTTTTTGACCCCCCCATGCATCCAGAATTTCCAAAATGGTTTCCCCCCCCCCCCCCCCCCCCCCCCCCCCCCCCCCCCCCCCCCCCCCCCCCCCCCCCCCCCCCCCATGCATATAGAATTCCGGGCAGGTTAAAGAAATCCAGCTTCGAAAACCCCCCTTGCAATCAGAATTCCAAGCTCTTAAACCCCCCATCCCATCAGAATTTCCAAATGCTGCCTGTGGGGGGTATTTTTATTTTCTGGAATTGCCCATTTGCAACTTAGCCAATATTAATATCAATAGGTTGTAATGGTAACATTTGAGCCTTGCCAGGCCTCTGAGCCCATTGTTTTAGACTCAAGCTCAGCGAGATTTGCCAGTTTTTTCAACCAAAAAATATGTTTCAATTAATAAAATACAGCTGTCTACACACACCTTTAAACGATGGGCATAGTCTATGTATCCAGAAATTTCCTATAATAAACAAAGGATGCACAAACATTAATAAAACAACAATCTAATGGGGGATGGTGAATGCAGCAAACCTGGGGATAATTTTAAGTATTTTCATGAGATTTCAAGGATGCTTGTAAATGTCAGAAGGCATCAGTTTATCCCACTTTTTGTTATGCTACTTTGTATTGGATATTCTAAGAAAAAAACATAATAGGCCTTTTGCAACAGATGGTCATGTGATCCGGTCACCCTTAAAATGAGCAGATTGACCCAAATGATGCTCAGAAATGAAAAGAGCATACTGATTTTAGTTTAAAGCCCGAATTTCAGCCCGCTACAATGCAAACTCAAATAATGGGAGCAAAAATAAAACTCTGCCTTTTTACAAAAATCAACAAGAAAACAGCCCGTCACTTCGTGACGCTAGAAGTTCCCCCTTCCATAAACTGCTGATTTACATTACTAATGACCTCCCTTTTTGTGTGTTTGTTTTGCACTGGTCTCCCTGATTTTGGTGGAGAAAATGATGCACGTGTGTGTGTCTTGGTGAGTCAGTCCGGGTCTCAAATCTGTCTAAGAACCCGCTAAAATTGAAAACGCAGCCTATTACAGAAAAACATTTGACTTCGGAATTGTTTGTATAATGCTTATCAGTAAGGCACGAGAAGAAACAGGTAAAGTTAAATTCCTTAGTTTATCATAGGAATATTTAGAGAATATCATTCATGACTTAGCGCGCGCTCTGTAGGCAGTGCCAGGTGTAAGTTTGTTCAAACTTGAATGAAATTTTTCTCAGCTCAAATCTTTCTCGAATTAGAATTATCCCTACACACAAATGTAAGTAATAGAACCATTTAAGTTTGAATGTCTATGGTGCTATCGGCTAAGGGAACTCTGTTCTTTTTAGTTTATGTGGGAGATTTCAACATGGCCGCGATGGCGGCTTTGTCCCTCGCTGAAAAAATCGCTTGAATTAGAACTTAGCCAAAGGTGAATCTTTTCCAACAAAAACACGCCCACTGGAGAGATTTCCTCCTTCTCTTCTGGTTTGTGTCCTTCGTTTTGCGATACAGCGTCAGGATTTATACTTAGAAAATATTATTCATGGCTTTGTGGCATTTCGCCTTAGCGTGCTTCCAGAAAGCAAGGCGGTGTACGGCGGTGTACGTTTGTTCAAACTTGAATGAAAATTTTTCTCAGCGTAAAGCTTTCGAATAATAATTATCCCTGCACATTCCTGCAAGTAATCTGTGACAGAACCATTTAGGTTTAGATGACTATGGTGATTTTGGCTGTGCGAACTGAGTTCTTTTTTAGTTTCTGTGGGAGATTTCAAAATGGCGGCGATGGCAGCTTTGTCCCTCGCTTAAGAAATCGCTTCAATTAGAACTTAGCCCAGGGTGAATCTTTTCCAACCAAAACACGCCCACTGTGGAGATATCCACTTTCTCTTCAGGTTTGTGAACTTCGTTTGGCGACACAACTTCAGGGCCAAACGGAGTGAGTGCGGACGATTTAGCCAATCAGAAACGTTTGCGCAGACAACCCGATTATAATAGTATAGATATGCTCTTTTCATTTCTGAACATTATTTGGGTGAAGCTGCCCATTTTAAAGGTGACCAGGCCTGAGGTGACCATCTGTTGCAAAAGGCCTATTGAGCCACTGAAATTAGCCAAACTGGGCCGGCTCCTTCTTTTTTATAACAGCCTGGTTTAAAAACATGCTGACAGCACTGCACACTTCTGAACAGTTGGTTTTTAGCACATCCACATTCTTACACTTTCATTTTTTCCCTCCAGTTACATTTTGAATGTTTATGAACAAATGTGATTGAAATACAAGAAATGAAAAAATACTGTGAGGTCTTATTGTTAAGAGCTTACCTGTCCTTTTGCATTCTTGTCTCTGATAAAAATTATAGACTGAAAAAAAAAGAAGAAACACGAAAAAGAATTACTCTGTAGGAAAATTGAAGGGAAAAAACAAGTAATCCTTTGCTCATACTCACAGTCATTTTCCACTTCGATTTGCTTCTTCTCTCTGAGCCAGAGCCTTGAGGAATGGATCTTTGAGTTCTTTACCAGAGCTTGCTAATGCTCTAAGAACAGAACAAAAATTGTATCAAAGCACGCTAACTGTGTTATCAGAGATTGAGTGTTGCACATTATTGGTGTGCTTGCCATTTGTCCAATTCTAATGTAAATTCTTTTTTTTTTTTTTTTACAGTAATTCTGGTTTAGACAAGGCATCAGAACCAATCAGAATGGTTTCCTTGGACTACAAGTGTATTTGTAATTATCCAAACAAGGTCATGCTTTTGTGGACGGTTTCATTTTTTTACTATAGGGGGTAAATAGCTAATGTAGCAGTGGCAGATCCAGGAATTTTTTTAAGGGGGCTGACTATTACAAAGGTTTACTGCACATGCAAGAAAAAAGGAGGTGACCATTACAAAGGATATGTGAGAAAAAAGTTCAGAAAGGGGGGTGACTAGTCACCCCCTGTGCAACCCCTGGATCCGCCACTGTGTAGGATGTTTAAAATTGTTTCAGGCGTACAACTTTTGGAATAGTTTCCAGGGTTAGATATAGCAGGCCTGATATAGCTACTTGTCTTTTGATACCAATGGACGTGCAAAATAAGCCGGTATCTGTTGGAGTTCAACGAGATACTTCAAACCAGCTTGTATCAGAAAGTTGTTTATACTTCACGAAAGTCTATAAGTTACTTTTACCAAACATTTCTGAATGACGTGAATGAGTACGATCATCTAAAATCACAAAAAAATACCAAAGATCAGCTTCATTACTTTTGTTGGCTTCTTTTTGAAAGCCTGCTGGCTTCTGCTGCTTGTTTTCTTGCTTCAAACTCTTCTCTCTTGAGAACCTAAACTCGAGCAAGAAGAAGACAAATTCAGTGTCAAACGACTACTGCGCTACGGTATAGGTTATCAAAGCGTTTTATCCGTGAATCTCCATTGGGCTATAGACATATTACAAAACACAACAAATGAATAAACTTACCTCGCCACTACCTCGATATCCCAGCTCCACTAGTTGCCTCGCAAGTTCTTCATCCTGAAAATTATACAAGTTTCGCTTACACTATACTCTATAGACATGACAAATTCGATTGCAAATAACGGTCAAAATTCGTCCAAAAAATCAACAATTCTACGTTCAAAAGACACTATATTTTACCTCTAGGTAGTATAAATCAAGTGGGGTTATTTGACTGTCGAGAAAGTCTTCATAAGTAGCAAATTCTGTGACGATGTTGTCAGTAGCTCCGACTGCTTCTTCGTCCATCTTGATTTCGGTGTTCTTCTCTGATTGTTGCCATAGTGACCATGATCGTGGGCTCGGAATAATACCTCGTGTTGGGAACCCTGTGTTTCTGGGGCAGAAATGAGGCACGGCGCAAAAAGGATGCAAAAAGAAAAGAAAATCTAACTCTTGTTTATTTACTGTATTTTTTCATACCACAGGTATCCCTAGCTACATTGTTGTATTCTATATTGAAATAAGTTGAATGAATAGATAAAGATTTGTCTTCGATTTTGTCTCGTGTTTCAATGTGTTTTCAAAGAGGTTTCCAAGTTAGTCCATGAGCTAGGACCAAAAATTTGGGCTTTCATTACCAAATTGCAAACAAGGGCTATCATACCTTTTTGAAATACCTAGTATCTGTACTTCATATTCGTGTATGATAGACTTCTTGAATTGGTAGCTTTTATTACTTTTTCGGCGTTTGAATATGGACCACCAATGTCGTCAAAAAGCAACATATCGGCCTCGAAAGCATATGTGATAAGAATTGAATACTTAAAACTGTTTGATCGTGTAATGCAAACCGTATAATACTTAGGCATGATGTCTTAATCTATCAGTTCTTTCTTTGAGACAATTTGTTTCCCCGTTTGACGTTGCCATGGTAACGGTATCCAGGGAAACCCAATCTTTAGGCTTTTGTTTAATTTTTTGGAAATATATGGCAAAATTGTTAGGCGCTTTCCCTGTTTAATATATTGTTGCTTAAAAAAAACACATTTTCATAACTCGTGATGCACCTAAAAAGTAATATAGTGCAAAATTAGTGTAGAGGAGGATAGTGCAACCTTTTAATTGCCAAAAGTCATATTTTGATACATACTTTATTTCATCTCATGTACATAGAAATTATTTGTATCATTTACAATTACAGTAAATGAAGCCATATTTGGGCATCTTGTACAAAACAATCCAATCTTTATTTTTGAACCTGTTGTACATGTTTCACGTTACCAAGGCAACGGTTCCCTAGGGGACAAGAACTTTTAAGCTCTAAATTTGTCCGTTAATTACCAAAGAAATCAATCAAAGTCTCGTCATTTTTTTGGAAATACTTTTGAAAACGTTTATACTTAGTGGAACTTGAAAGTATGTATAACATATATGGCAGCCACCTTGAGTTGGCAACATTAACATTGTGACAGGTTTGGTATATACGGACCACCCTTAACTGATTAAAACAAACATCCAAATTAAACATAACAAGAAATTTTAAAACTTCTCTAGTATATGGGTGAGGTTTTTTTAAAAAAATGGCTCTGTACACAAATAAACTACATGCAGGTTTATGCAGGTGAACAAATATAACCCAAATATAATTTGGTTACTATGGCAACGGGCCATGTGGAAAAATGTACCGGAACCTTAAGTTGCTGTAGACGTTTTAGTTAAATATTGTTTAATTTGTATTGGCTTATATTTTCGGAGTTCTACTTCAGAGGATTATGTAACCGTTGAACCTTCCGTGATCCATGCCCCCTCAACCTTTTTGAAGTGTTTGATAACAATAAAGGAAGGCCATGAACTTGCATTAGATCCCTAGAGCACGTGCTTATCAGAGCAAGTTAAGAAAAAAGTGATAATGGCTAAAATACATTTCTTCCCACTTTTATTTGGCCTTGGCAGATTGGAATAATCAGGGCCGAGACAGAAACACGAATGAAGCCGTAATGACAAAACAAAGCAACACAGCCTACAGTAATTTTTAAATCACGTTCATCCAATCAGGCCAAAGTATCATATTACATGCAACATTGAAATCGGCTGGGGTTTGAATCACAGAAACTGGGGCCACTGCATACTGTACAACATGTTTTGAAGCTTTTTTGTGGAAAACGTTTTCAGCTGAAATCGGCAATAATTTTTTGCATTTTGCTTCTCCGTTTACTTTATGCTTTGCATCACGGCTACGATTCAATCTATGAATGTTGCACTAGCTCTATCTCCTTTCGAAAAACAAACTTTTACATGCACCTGCCAGTTTTATATGTGACAGAACTTCTGCAGATCCCGGGGGGGGGACTCCCATATTTTTTGACCGGGGATGATCGTCGTATCTTTTAGGGGTTAAAATCACGGGGCCTTGGTCTCTTTTAGGGGTGATCTTAATCTTCAATAAAATTAGGGAGATTGGTATCTTTTAGGGCCGAAATATGTGTCCAAATTGTTTTCTCTCATGATGGTGCTTCTAAAAACCGTGTAAGAAAGAGAGATTACTCGATGAGAAGACGATAAATTAGAAACAAACACGGAAATTTCATGATGGGTATCTTTTACCTGTTACCTGTCTCCTTCGCGCCTACTTTGCACATAAGGCCTCATCTTTTAGGGTATCTTTTAGGGTAAGAAAATTATTTGAGCCACGCCATGGCCCGCCATGTTTGGTATCTTTTAGGGGTGAAACTAAAAATTTCCGACGATCATCCCCGGTCAAAAAATATGGGAGTCCCCCCCCCGGGCTGCAGATTAAGCGTTTTTTTCCTTTTTCGCCGTTTTGAGAATTGGTAGCCCCCTCGCAATCCGTTCTTTGTGTCGGAAGGAAACGTTGCATGAAGAAAAGAAAGAACGACACAAAGAACGGGCTGCGAGGAAGACTAGATAATGGGCTGTTCCGATGAATTACCAGGTTCCTCGATATGGGGTAACGGATATAATGGAACAGCCCGATGTAATACTAATTGGGTGGGTGGGTGGGTGGGGGGGAGCTCAGAGCTTCACGTTTGAGAATCTGCCCCTGCTATCTTAGGACATATCATCATTTAGCGGGGAGGGGGAGGGCTAAACTAACCGACACCATGTATTTTTTAACACCAGAAAGGCCCAGAAAGATATAACTTAGTTGAAACATGTAACGGCGAACCTGTGGATTATTCGTGACGAGTTAATGACCATTTTGGTAGGTTTTCTCTTCATAATATTTCATTTATTGCTCAAATTAAGTAGAGCAACAGTGGTAAGCGATATGAACTAACAATTAACTTCTTGAAGTCTTGCAACAACATTATTTTCAAAAATCTGTTCAATTGTTTATTCTGCGAATATTCCGCAGCTTGGGACTAAAGCAATGTATGTTTGTTACACGTTTCAACTCGCTTATATGTTTCCGTTAGCACTTATTATAAGTATACCACCATGGTACCGAGAGAAAGTAGGGATTAAATTTCCCCAAAAGGGTCTGGGGAAATTTAATCCCTAATTTCCCGAGAGTGGCACAGTGGTTGCGTTTGTGTGACATCGCGTCTAACTCAGAGCTTGGACACGTCTGTGGACATTAATTGGCCGAACATAACTGAAAATTGCTTGGACACTTGGCGAATTTGGTCGGACATTCGGCAGTAATTTCCAGCTCTATAGCGCTGTTCACGTTGACGTCATCTATTGTTATTAATGTGCCAACACCAGAGATCGATTGGTTCACAGAACAAAGGGCGCTATTCAATCTACGGTTGGCACATTAGCATTAGAATGACCATGTTGATAAACAGTGAATAGCTTGTCAGCGGCAAACACCACCAACTACAGAGCATGGAAGAAGGAGGAAAAAACGATTTAAGAATTTCAGGTAAAAAAGTGAAATGTTGAACAACAACCGTGACGTAATTAAAACCGATCATGTGCGTTTCGAAAGCGCCAGCCATCCCACATGGATGTGAGTCGAGCTCACGCTGACTAGACTAGCTAACGAGATTTGAATTTTGATTTTTGATCTCTTGGCCAATACACACAGTGTAACAACAGCGCTTTGTTCAATTAGAAGACAAGGGGTTTTGTCGTAGACTATATTCTCTCAACAAGTTGGAGGAGATGTTGAATACAAGAGCTTTTGGACCAAGGATCAATCAATTGTCTTCCCTCTAGTGACGTCACGCCAGGGAAAATTAGTATAAGATAAAGGATTATTTTGTCTACTAAATTTCCATTTCATTTATAATGAGCGACTTTAGCTAGTACATGTCCCTCGGAGAACAAAAGAAACCGAGGCGATCATGGTATTACTGAAAAAAAAAACACTGGGTGAAATTGAATCTCAAGTCAAAATCAAAAGTTATGTTAGCGTTTTTTTAATACTACACGCGTGAGAAAACGCACGTTTGTTGATTTGCATTGACAAATAATTTGCATAACACGTGGTCAATTTTGACAGCTCTTGAAAGCTTGTAAGAATTTGAAATAGGTGGGAAAACTTGCTAAAAGTGGGCAAACCAAGGAGTTTCAGCCACATTTGACCTGTAGCGAGCAAGATATTGTATCATTTCAGTCCAAGAAATGAAATTCAGAAATAATAAAGATAAATCGTCGGCAGCCACTGGCACAAGTAGGTAGCTGAAAAAGCATAGATACTAGTAACATGGAGTGAAGGCACACTGGAACTGCGGAAAGACTACTGAATAGAAGGATAAACAGCTATACGAAACCTGGCGAGGTTATAAGAAGGTACAAGTATAGCTTAATTTAGACTACATTGGCAAATTTACGATTTTCGATATTATTCTTCGTGACGTAGCTATCTCAGCACATGCCTCGAACTTGATTGGCTAAGTACAACTGACTTTTAACTAGGAGGCTGAGTAACTTTCCAGTAGAAAAACGTTAAAAAATAAGTTTAAGTTAAGAACGTGATAGTTAAAAAATATTTTGCAAATCAAAATTCATTTGTTTAAAACACTTAACTGTTATTATAATTCAGTTTAGAATTCATTCATTCATTTAGCTTTAGAATGATACCAAGATCAGCTGTTTCATCTTGAATTGGCCCAAACTAAATATTCGCGCAATTTATGAAAAATAATACATGTTCTACGGACTCAATTTGTTTCTACTTTGGATAGATTATCAGTAGTGGTATGATGATCGATTTTAGAGAAAACAATTTGGGTAGTAATGGCTATAACCATAAATCCTAAGCTTTTCTATGTTGTTTGTTTGGCCAGCGCGCGCACTTTTCAACGGGCTTATTTCGAACAAAATGCGCGCGCGACCGTGCACAGAAGAGATGCGCGGTGCAAATCAAGGAAATCGCCCTAACAAGTGAAAGCTACCAATTCAGATTGGCTATCATATAAATTTTAACTTTGCACAAGACAACCTTTAAATTGATACCACTATCAATTTGTTTGCAAATTGGTAATGAAAAATCAGCTGGCTCATGGACTAAGTGTTTCCAGTTATTGTCAACTGCGCGTAATTTCAACGGGGTAGTGCACGGTAGGTAGAAAAATCAGCGGCGTAGCCAGGAATTTCTGAAGGGGGGGGGGGACCTTTTCATGTCGTTCAAAAACGACTTCCTGTTTATTTCCACATTGACCACATTTCGATCGAGCTGCCTCGAACCCAGACGCGTTCTAGTGATTTTGGAGGCGAGAGCGACTGGGAGCGTGCTAGCGCGAAAGCATCATGGGAATTTGCGGAAACGAACCATTCCCAAGATGGTTTGCGCGCTCGCTACCAAAGCACCCGCTGGAGTTTTTTTTTTTTTTCTCTCTCTCTGTTTCTACTAAATAGAGACGCCTAGGGACGAGGCAGTTGATCGAGAATATCAAGAAAGTAACTGGTTTCAAAATCAGTCTATGTCACGAGTAGACCTCGAGTTGCAGCAGTCGCAATGCAATTGCGTCGCAGCGTGTCGCAGAAGTCGCGAGCGCCGCGGCGGTTTCCATGTCGCAGCTGTCGTAGAACAAGTTTGTTCACGACAGCTGCGAAATATGGAAAGAATTAGGAGAAATTTAAACATCGATATGCAAGGTTAATTTTAAGATTTTTCATAAAGCAATAATTAAAAAAACGTACAAACATGGAGAATTTACAAATATACTGACGACTGGTTAAAAATTACCATATTCAGGGGCGTAGCCAGGACAGGGAGACTAAGCTGCCTTCTTTTGCAACAAAAATACAATAGACATGCCAATCTCTAAATAGAAAACTAGCAACAAATGGTCTCCGCCCCGACGGGGGACTCCCCTATTTTTGGGGCGGGGGTGGTCGTCTTGGGAACTTTCGATTTTACCCCAGTCAGTAAAAGGTACCAAACAGGGCGTGGCTTAGTTGATTTTGACCCCTTAAAGGTACCAACAAGTTAGCCTGAATTTCATGCGTATTTTCCCTGGTATTATTCCCCTCTCCCCCCCCCCCCTCCGCGTACCCTGGCTGGTCCCCCCCTCCCTCCGCGTACCCTGGCTGGTCCCCCCCTCCCTCCGCGTACCCTGGCTGGTCCCCATCCCGTGCTGTTGGCGCACCAAAGCCTCGTGGCGACGAAGATCGTGTTTCCGCATAGGAAAGCCTTAATCGTAGTCTCATTCCCCGATGGTTTTTAAACTCTGTTTCCTTGACGCGTAACGAGCGAGGCTATGTGCAAGATGTGGGGACGAGATTTATTTTAAATCTATTATGTACAAGCGGCAAGTCTAGAAAACAGTCCCTTCAAGACTACAAAAAGGCCTTCTAGTGCTGAACCAGTGAATTTCGCCGTAGATCCCGTCGCAGATAGCCTGCCCAATAAGAAGACCTGCCCAGTAATAGATCGCTGCGAAGTCGGTAAAGATACTGGAAAAGAAAACATGAAAATAAACGTATTAACTTTTAACAGACGCGTTTAACAAAAGTCTCATATGCTTGTCACACTGGCGGATCTACAAAATTTACTGTAAGTTTTATTATGAGTTGAATAAAGATTATTATTTTTTCAAGGGGTGTGCAAAATATAAACACAAAGGGAGTGTACGGATATCCAATGCACTCCATTAATCCGCCACTGTGCCAGTGAAGCACGCACAACCGGCCACATAAACAAGTAAAAGGCTCCTAAAAGTACACATCATTTGTATACACCTATTTCTAAAAAAAA
Source organism: Scolanthus callimorphus (assembly GCA_033964015.1). Lineage (NCBI taxonomy): Eukaryota > Metazoa > Cnidaria > Anthozoa > Actiniaria > Edwardsiidae > Scolanthus > Scolanthus callimorphus. The sequence goes on along the minus strand of JAWWUD010000096.1, from coordinate 427,661 downwards.
CGGTAAAAAGGTTGCTTTGGAAATCTTGTTTTTTGCTGCTCCACTTTGTACCACAGGAAGCCAAAGAAAACACGAGATACAAAAAGGACTTAGTATAGCTCACCTGTGTTTGGTTACTTTGGTGACGCATGCGCAGTTGTGCTCAACAGTCCACCGTCTTTGACTTGGGTTTTGTCAGACCGGCGCGGTTGCAGTACTTTGAAATGACAATCAGTTTCTCCTTAGTGGGTTCCTGGCCCTTCGACTCCGCAACCAAACCTGTCCATCGGCATCTGACTGGAAGTTCTTTCTTGCCATTCTTACACAAGACCTTTTCTCCTTTGCCGTACAACCATTCAACTTTGCCGCCCTTAACGATGCCTGAAAAAAAAAGTTATTTAGAAAATGTACAATGTCCAAGGGCGAAAAGAATGGCTAGACCGCCCCCTTTGTCGACTTTGTGGTAAAATAGCACTGCGCACAGATTCTAAAATTAGATCACGAGCTAGACTCAGACAAACAATCCCTCTGAAATCACATTCAGAAGGATCTCTGCAATAGTGAGTAGAACTACCAGTTTACCAATTCATTTTTATCGCTCTTTAGAAAGAAAACTGAGAAAATGGGAAACGTACATTTGCCTATCTGAGTTTCTATTAAGTGTGACGTCACAGCGGCGTAGCCAGGAATTTCTGAAGGGGGGGGGGGGGGGGGGGGCGGATAGTGAAAACATATGGGACGAAAATGCTCAAATTTTCTCCAGCATTGGGAAACTTTGTATGGGAAAATGTATGGGAAAATTTCCGAGAAAGGGGGGGGAGGGGGCGACCCCCTGGACCCCCCTTGGCTACACCCCTGCGTCATCCACAGGGAACCCATCCATTAGCCTCCTTTGCAGCCGCTGGCGGCGGCCGCAAAGAAGGCTACCCATCCATGGAAAAGCTGAAATTCCCAAAGCACGCGCATGGGAAGTGTTCGGAATTCACGTGAATTGCCATGGGAAATCCGAACACTTCCCAATCTTCTACCATGGGAAAGTAAGCTTTTCCAATGGGTGGGTTATTGCAGAAGTTCCCTGTGATCTGTGCGCAGCGCTATTAGAGCGGATTTCAGATGACCGTCGTGTTTGCAATTGGTTTGCTTTTTCATTGGCTGCTTATTTCTATCAACCAATCAAATTGCGAACTAATTACAAGCAAGAAATTACTAGCCAATTGGTTTGGCTCCTGATTGGCTGGGCTGGAAACCATTCAGCAGTAAGTTGTAATTACTCTTGTTTCTGATTGGCTAGTGATTGCACAATTGCGTTTACTTTCACGACATCTGAAATCTGCTCTAAAGGAGCTATGTCATGATTTAGGGCTAATATGGATTTAACCACTGGCTAAAAGCGGAGCTCCTGGTTACATATTTTTCTGTTAACGGACGCGCAGTATTTGGCCCGTCGAAATGAAATACGGTTTTTGGGTTGCCTGTGGTAGGGGCGCGCAGACACGGACGCGCCCCCGATACCCAAATGGGAATACCGCTGAACCATGAAAAATGAAGTCGATCGTATACCGGAGTTCTATTGTATTCTTCCTGCGATACCTATGGTGCTCCGCTCTGCGGCCTTCGGCCGCTAAGGAGCTCCGCTAAAAAATCCATAAAGGTCTGTATATTATATAATATTCTGTATATTAATTATCCTGCGAGATTGCGCAGAATATCGTCTGATACTTAGCCGACGAGGGACGAAGTCCCGAGTTGGCTAAAATCAGACGATATTCTGCAAAATCGAGCAAGATAATGGTTTCATTATTCAGCACATCGATAGCACAAAAAGCCCCGAAAAAAATGACTTTTGTGTATTATTTACGAGCTCAAAACATCATATTTTCCTCAGAGACGGATATCGCAGGATAGCTGTCATGTACAGAAGACAGCTATTGGCGTTCCAATGACCATATTTGTGCAGTGCATCGATGTGCTGAATAATAATATATAATATTCTTGTGACGGAGAGAGCTCGATTTTACAGTTCCTTTGGACATGCGAGAGAGCTGGATTTCATTGTTCCTTACTCAAATGTTACATTAATATTACTCATGTACCTTCATCTAGCATGATTGCGTCCAAAAGACGGAAGGTGTTGGCGTAAGCTTCATCATCTTCTTCTTCAACATCTAGAAAGAAATGAGAAACTGAATAAATGACGGCTAATATAAAATGTATGCGCTTTGCTGCCGAGGTTTCTCTGAGCGTCGGTATAAGTGAAAACAGACTGCTGATATAAGGGGGGACAATTAGAAATCGGGGGAGGGGGAGGGGCTCAAAATTCCCCCAAAAAGAATTCGGCCAGTGCAAAGGCCAATTGTTAAAAAATTGCTTGACAAAAACATCAGACCACATACTAACTATGATCAGACAAAGTTCGGAAAAAAATTCTTTTGCACAACCTTATCCCCGAAAAAAAAAAAAATACGGCAAAAAAATTGTTAACGGGGACAACTAAACCAACTAAACGGTTTGTCTACCAAACAAGGCGCCGGCCTCATTTGCATTTTTGGCGGGACAAATATTTAACGGTCAAGAATACATTTTACAAGTACCAAACAAACAATGCCAAAAAGTGTACCTACCTTCTTTTGTTTGTAAATCCAAATAATCTTCCTCGGTTTCCCTCATCCTCGGGTCTTCGTCGATAACGGGTTTAGGTTCTAAATAGACATGAACATCTTTTTTTTTCTGTTCCGACAGTCACAAGCCAGGTCTTATTTTCCCCTTTTAAAGTTCATTCGCCTTGTGCAGTCAAATTTTGTCGCGACAGAAGGCCAGCCGACCGCACTAGGCGAAACGACAAGGACTTGGTCGTTTGACCGGAACAGGAAAAAAAAAACAGATCCCAAATCAATACAAGATGCATTTTGAAAATGCGCGCACGAAACAACGGTTCAATTTTAATAGCTGTAAACGATATTCCCATCTAAGCTTGATAAGCTTGTCAAATGAAAGATGCAGAACGTAACGTGTGCGAAGGTGATATTTTACTGTTTTTTTCTCTAAATACAGTACGCTACAGTTCTACAATAGAACGAAGTCAACGAACCAATCGCCATACCCTAACACCATGCAGATTTATACAGCAGTTTGACGTAGTTTGGAGTATAATTGTTACTTTTTTTTTAAATCAGACTTTCTGAAAGTCCGTTGAAACGAATTTATTCAAGCGGAGTTTAGTTTTTCAGTTTATAGTATCCTAAAAAAGAAACTTGAGGTAAGTCAATTCACCACTTCAACGTTTATAAACGTGGTTCTTCAAAATGAGCCGTACTTCGATGGGCCCTAAATTCTGGTCCCCAAAATGTAATTATTTCAGCCTAGCTTACCTTCTATTTGCCAAGGCCAGGGGGCTTCAAGCTCGTCGTTCTTTTCTTCACGGAAGAATTTTGGGAACGAAAAAGTCCCGGCAACCAGAGAAGCCATCAAACAAATCAGCAAAATCTTGGCCATGGTATCTGAATTTTTCTAACAGTATTTTCAGTCAGTGATATAGTTTGAAGGCGCTCGATCTGAAGTTTCAACGGTTTGTTTTGATTTATATAGTCTATCGGCACGCGCATTCTTTTCTGCGATTGGCTGCCGAGGGATTAGAGCTTATCAGGAGAAACAAAGGCGGCTCAAATATCTGTACAAAAGATTATTCAAACATAAAAACGGTTAAAAAAGGCACCATGTCGTGGTACTGCTGTGAAAATCAATACTGAACGTGCTGTCTGCATTCGTGAACATTTTAATGGTGTATTTTTCCTACTGCGAAAACGTAACATAAAGACGGTTAGAAAAAGGCGCCAGATAGCACATGTGATAGCGTTAATGACTGCTGTGCAGTGTATGTCAACACGAAATTGATAATCAAACCACTCAAGCATTAAATATTTCAACGGTGTGTTTGCCTCTAGGCTCATTAAAATGGTATATTTGTGCCACACCGATGCCTTTAGCTCTCTGAGCCAAATATCCCTGTTGTCATTAAAGTTCTGATCCCTGATTTGGACTTGAAACAACTAGTGAACCCCGCCCTATGCTGATCCCGCCATTAGCTGGACCTTACTGAGAAACCGGGCTGAGAAATTGAGAAAAAAAGTACTATAGCGTAGGTTACTAACTTAAGAGTATCCTTTCAAGTTTCACATGTTAGCACAGGCAAAGATTAATTCCTTCTGACCATATCAACCGAAAACTATTCAGGTTGTAACCTAAGAGAGACCCTCTTTTTTGGTAAATTTATCTCACAAATTGCTGACAAATGTTAAGCATCCCCACGACGGAAATGTTACAGTGTTGGACAAGCATGAAAACCGACAAAACCGTTAGAAAGAGGCGCCAATTATAACCGTTGGTAAAACTGATGTCGACATGCGTGAACAGTGCGAAGAATAAAGTTGAACTTATATATGTTGTGCGCGTAAAATAGGAGAGATATAGGAATTGTCCATGTGTCTATGCGGCTTGGTTGCACGGACGGACCAAGGATAATCCCATTCTGGCCATTCCGACCGAAACATATTCAGGTTGGAAACTCAGAGGCAATTTTCCGGTAAAATCTGTTTGGGGCCTTCTCAGTCACCTTCTGTTCGTGGGTTCGTCTGACAGGATTTTTCTCACAGGATTTTCGAAATGTATCAGATCAAGAGGGTCTCAATGGGGTTAAGCGTAGCAGTGAAACGTCGAAAAAAACTAGCCGCTAGCCGTGAATTATGTTTTATAGAATTTAGTATTACTCAAGTGAGTATAAGAATTTCCGCGCGCTGATTGGTCGATATTGTTTTCTCTTGCTTTTATCACCTACCGGTGATTATCATTATAACACCTAAGATTGGGAGTGCGCGCGCGAGTTATGATCGTGAAAAAATCCCCCCAAAAGACGTTTTTTTTTTCTTCTAAACACCTTATGAATTACTTGAGAATTTATACTAAAACGTTTTTTCACCTCTATAGCTGCACTTTTCTGAGCTTTTCAAAGACTGCATTGAGCAAAACTCTGGTAGCACCAAATGTTTGACGCATTTATGGCCGTCTCGAGGCGTAAAAGCTCGGTTGAAATGATACCGTTCGGAATATACTGAACTAATATGGTCATGGCTAAAAGGGATGACTCAGAAGGACCTGATTAATAATTCATAGGCTTCACGGTAGAACGAAGCTACATTATGCCATGTTATGTCATGTAGCTTCGTTCTATTGTTTGTCCTATGAATTATTAATCAGGTCCTTCTGAGTTATCCCTTTTAGCCATGACCTTGCAGGTATGCAACGGCCCAACAGAAAAATTGCAGACAAATGTTACGCACCCCAGAGACGGTAATTTTACGGTCCTGTGGGCATATGCGCTTTTTGTTTTAGATAAACATCCACCTACGGCTACGCAACTTCAAGGATTAGGAAAACAACAAAACCAATAGAACGGCTATTTCGGATATTGATTACGGTCGTGTTATTACTTCGTGCTTCTTACTAACGGATTTAGGCGGGTCGCCCCCAACGGTTAGTTAGCGTGGATTCACTGGCGTTCCTATCAATATGCTAAGTACGCAAATTCGTGATTTAAAAAAATTAGTAGGGATGTGGTCAATATATTTTTCAAAAAAAGGAGGCTTTATTAGTATTTTATTATGTATTTTTTAATTTGACTCGCTCACTTGACAACCTTGACAACCTTTGGTCTGTAACGTAACGTGCATAAATTTAAAGAAAAAAGTGGCAAAGGCTTACTTTACGATGTAGCATTTTGGTATTTTCAAAGCTCGCCTGTAAGTGTGAGTACGTTTCTTACAAAATATCTACAAAAAACAACGAAGTATGGGTCTCCTTTTTATTAATTTGCTCTTTAATACCCTTGATGACTTTTTCACTGATACGGTAGATATAAACCGTGTAGAAATCCGTGTATAAATAAAATCTATCTATCTATCTTACTAATTTCAAGTTCAAAAGAGCTAATTAATTACACCGTTCAAAACGTACATGTATTGTCCACTCAGTAATTCCACAGCTTACTTTCAACTGCCTTTGCCGTAAATGCAAAGACCTTGGTCCAGCCTCAAGCTAGTCCCTGACTAAAACACTAAAACAGTCTGTATTCAAAAAGGTGGTCATCAAAAAGCACTGGAATTCCAGGGTAGGTTCCCTGGTACTTCAGCAAAATTCCAGGTTAGGTATCCCCAAAATATGGATTTCTAGGCTGGGTAAACATACTTCCAGAGTGGTCATGAGAAAATTCACTGATTCCAGCGTGGGTAGGGACAACCTAAAATGTCCAGGGTGGGTGCCTGAACCTTGGGCGGGCCTTGGGCCCTCTAATCAGGGGGGTGGGGTTATTTTTGAGACTGCGCCCAACTGTAAACGAGCATTCAGCATAATTTATCTGACTTCGTGAATAAATTAGTAGTGGATTCACTCAGATTAAGAAGTAGAGTTCACTCAGCTTGTGTCCTTTCCAGTGTCTTCTATTTTTTTCTCCAGTTTTTCAAACTCTTCTTTGTTTACTTGGTCCACCTCATCCTCCACCTGCAAAAATAACAGATACTGAATTAAGACCTGAGCCTTCTAAGTTTATGGGACCATGCCCCATGGGAAATTTTGAAATTTTGGTAGCAGGAAAGGCATGTTTTAAGGATTGGCCTTGCTCGAATTTTTTGGGGGGAATTGCCACCCCCACCCCCAATTTCTAATGATTCACCCCTAACATTAACATGGAGAATGTCAAGTCATCAAAAACGCAACAAAACTGACCAATATTTGAAGAGCAAAGTTGCTTGATTTGGTACCCCCAAAATAGCAGAACCTCAAAATTCCTGGCTTTTATATTTGTACCCCCTAAAAGATACCGCAGGTCACGATATGACCAATATGACATGTCATCATCCTATTTCTGCCATATTGCTGTTTTTGATCTTGTCAATACCTGCTCAACTGCAACGACCTCTGGGACGTAAAACTGCATCATATTTTCTATGCCATTCTTTAAGGTTACAATGGAACTGGGACAAGAGGCACAAGCTCCCTGTGGGGAAAAAGGAATGGACTGGGTCATAGTGTATCTGCTTCATGCTTCAGTACCAATCTCATTCCCAGAGCCTACCCCGCTGTTTGTAGTTTGTCGTGTGGCGGCAGAAATCAGAGGCCGACTCTGATTGCTGATTTTTCCGCTTGCAAATTTTGAAATTCGCCTAGGTAGCTGACAAAGACAATCACCATATATGGAAAAGCCAGATGTCTCAGCATATCATCTAGCCCGAATTGTGGAAATCCAGAAAAGATCCATACCCCCATCACAGAGGGGTGGGGGTCAATTTTCCATACAAATACTGTATTTTTCTTTTCTTCTTTTCAACAAGGTTATTTTGACATGTACGTGTGGTCCAACATGGCCGTACGTTTTAGTCAATAGTCACTTCTGTGAAGCGCTCTTAATTAAAGGTGCAATTGGGTTGGAGTCTAGGATGCTTGTTTTTGGGTTCGCACCAGATGTTTATTTTCATTGCTTCGTATTCTTCATAGTTTTTATTAAAATAAAGATAAATGTAATACATATGTTATGTCACGTTAAATTACTCATAACAGGATACACCCTTCCCCAGGGTTGGTCACTGTCAAGCACAATTCATTCAGAAAAACAAAAAACTGCAAACTGGAGAGTCAAGTAGTTTTTTTTTTCAAAAGCAAATCTATTTATTCATCCCCACAAGCTTTCAATGTGGCAAGAGGATCTCGAAACCGAACGGCTTGTACAAGCAGATCCCTCACTACATATAACGAGAAAGTACAGAGAGGAAAGATAAGAAAAAAGAAAAAAACAAACAATGAGGAAAAAAAGACTAACCTGCATTTTAAGCTTTACAATCCCATTTTCAAATCCCTAAATAAAAAAGAAAACAGCATAACAAATAAAATGGTTAGAAGAAAGATCAACAGCCTAGTAAGGGTACACAATAATAGAGGTACTGGATTGCTTGTTTTAGAGCTAAAATTGTTGCATCCCGACCCACGTTTTCAAAACATTGAATATGTGTTCATGCTGTTCCGCAAGTCAAATCTTATGAGCCAATCAGATTCTTGCCCTGTTTTCTCCTAGTGTAGTTGCCTGGCTTTCCATTGCGAAGTTATTGTCCTGTTTTGACTAATGCAGTGGTTCATTTATCCGTTGTGACCATTGGGAAGCCACTTGACTGCACTAGGTGAAAAAGGGCTGTAAGAGTTTGAAAGAGTTTCACTGGCTCAGATAGTTTGATTGGCAGAAAAGCTAATTAAAAAGTGAACATAAATATATGATGTTTTTTGTGGGTTGCGATAGAAGCTGTAAGTTGCCTAATGAATTCCAAAGGTTTTCCCTTGTGTACATTTGCAAGGGATACAGACTGAAAAATGCAACATGGGAGTAAACTGACAAAGCCTCACTTTGTGGATCCCACACAATTTCAGCAAACAGAATAAATTCAAAATTCAGGAAAACTTTTGTCCTGGTGGAGCATAAGCAAGAAAATTTTGAGGGAAAAAAACTTATTTGGATTCCAAAGACTTTTATGTCTACATATTGTGGATATTGCTTCAATTTACTAGTAAAGGTTTCATTTTACCTTGTATATAATATCACCCCCATCTTCTTGAACTGTAGGTCTAGATGTCAGTAGGAAATAATAGAAATATCTACTGTGATCAACTTATAATTTAATAATTAATAGACCAATGATTCTAGCTTCAGCACTGTTGGCTCAGTATAATACAATGCTGTCCTCTCAACTGCTGTTGAAATTTCAGAATTTCATGGCCCGGGCATGCCCCCGTACCCCCCGAGAAGGCTCAGTCATTACAGCCATACAGTATGGGACCCCAAACCCCAGCCACCTATTTCCAAAACTTAGCCTCCTACTTCACAACTTATTGAAACACCTGCACACCTTATCCGTGTATCCAAAAGCTCCTTGATCATTAACACTGTGTCATCATCATCCCCATCAGCAGCTAAAATTAGAAAACAGTAACAGATGCTAAGTAAACCGTCCTATTTTTTGTTTATGCATGTAAGTATAATCAATTCATTCACTAAAAGCAGTTGTACAGTCAATATGGGTATTGAGATTAGTTGAATTGCTGATTATTCATGATCTTGTATATGGCAGAGTCAAATCATGACAAATCACTGTCATGAGCAATTTGCAATTACTTTGCTATCACTATAAAAATTGTCATCTGCTGAAAATATTGCAGGCGCTTGCAAACTGCCAGAATTGTGCGTAGGCTTTGAGCCAATCAGAAAACGATTGCTGAGTAGAATGAATAATAACGCAGGATATCTGTCAAGTACAGAAGACAGCTATTGCCAGTCCAATGACCATTGGGCAGTGCATCGATGTGCTGAATAATAAATTAAATTACCCCCTCCCCCCCAAAAAAAATTAATTATTAATAATCCCCCCCCCCCCCCAAATAAATAAAAATTTAAATTTAAATAAATAATTGCTTTTCTTTGGATACCTGTGTCCTCAGGTGGTTGTTCATCACTCATAACAGGTAAATTACTGGAAAAAAAGTCCATAAGGGTAGCAAATATTTCTGGCTTCATGACTGCCCACTCTACCTCCTCGTCATCACTCTGTGGATACAAAATATTATAAAGAATTACAACAGTTCTAAACCAGTTAACAAAAATAATCTGTACTTCCTCCAATATGGAAGGTATAGAAAATTTAAGAGAAGATGTTGGGTTGGGGGATCATCTAGGAGGGGGGCAACACAACACCACACAAAGGCTATAATAACATCTGATAGCATTCCTACCTTGGTGACAGTTATAAAATCTGTACCAAACATGACTCCCTTGACTCCAGAAATTCTGAAAAGATTCCTGAGAAAAAAATTATAAGAGGTTTTTTTTCTCTGCCCCCAGACAATTTCGACATTTTGGTAGCAGAAAAGCCCATCTCCTGCATTTTGAGGGCAAGATAATTATAATTGCCAAATTCATGTATTGAAAGCAAATTAATTTACAGGGTTTTGAAGTTGCTAGTGGTCAGCAGTGATGTAGATGATGGTTCACTATCTCCAGTTCACCGCCGATTTTATGTTTGTTTGAGAGTCTGGAAAGTATTTTGTCAAGTGGAGTTCGTGATGTTGTCAAAGAAAATCTTGTGATTTTGAAACTTTGTCACAACATTCCTTGACAACATTATGAACTTGTCTAATGACAATGCAGCGTTTAACATGCAAAACTATCAAAACAAACTGCTAAAACTTGTTGACAACACTATGGTTGCTCCAAGCTTAACTGGATAGTGCAGTATCATTACTAACCTGGCTAGAGGTGATCTGTGGGATGCATTGCTGCTATCAAAGTTTACTGTTCCTTGTTCCAAAACCTGCACACCCGGGATAAATTTAAGGCTGTTTGGGTTTGGTGTTTCTTGAACCCGCACAAACATCCCACGTGCTGAGAGAAGGAAACATGGTCAGAAAAATCCTCAAACCGTAATTCTAAGTGACCAGTATTCTAAATGAATTGGCACCACACGGCCTGTGGGAATGAATCTTCCCAAGCGTGGAGGGTGTATAGTGAACTATTACATTAAGCCTTGTTTTATTTCCACACAGAATTTCTGCAGAAATCCATCCATTTCTGAACGTTTCACATGTGTGTGCCATGGATGGATTTCTGCAGCAATATGCCACTTGTACTAACTGGGTCACATGACCCAAATCCAATACATTCTGAGTAAAATATTGAATTCAACTCACTGCCATTTGCCCCAGGTTAGAGATTTTACACTGAAACTTCAGTTTCTGGCTAATATCAATTGATTCGCTGTATTTCTGGAATTGATTTTGACAAAACATCTCATTTAGAGGTTGTTGGGGTCACGTGACCCGGGTAGTGCAAGTGGCCTATTCCGTGTGGAAATAGAACGCGGCTATGTAATAGTTTACTATACATCCATCCTCTATGCCCGGGGAAGATTCATTCCGTAGGTAAGCTTACATCCAGGCACTTTTTTATATGTCTGCATGGTGATGCAACATTACCAGGAACATTATCATTATTATTGTGTAGAGTTCAGAACCTACATCTCGACTGCTTATTATCTGCTAGCTAATTTAGGCACAAACACAGTGGAGATGAAGTATCCTTACCTTGGACTTTCGCCAACCCGGGAAGTTTGGAGGAACTCCTGATTTCTGCGAAGAACTGACGAACAGTGTCGAATTCTGGCGGCCCTTTTCCAACACATTGGAAGTGAAAGACCGTGATAAACATCTCTGGTGTGTTAAAAAACTGCTTTGACTGAGTATTTTTCTGCAAAACCCTCCCCCAAAATCCGGTACTGCAACGGCAGCCTCTTACACAACTGGCCGCCATCTTTGTTTTGGACCGAAATGCACAGCGAGCGTGGGGAAATTGTGTGGAAGTGGTCTTGCTGTGGTTTTCTTGGTTGCGGTAGAGTGGACTTACGAATTCATGTGATTCTTCACGCGCTAAATTATCAATTACCAACGAAAAAATTATTTGATACGAAAACAAGCAATAATTATTCGAGTCTATACACGTATTTCTGATTAATGTTTTTTCCCCCGTTTGTTTTGGGATTGTTACCACAACAAATGAGGATCTGTTTGCAGAGCAATCAAGGCGTTCATTCAACTGATTCAAAGTTTGATATCAGAGCAAATAGATACGGAAAAATGCATGTCACACAATCGAACACAGATAGAGTGGCATGGCATTGTGAATCCAAACTGACCCTGTGAGATGGAAAATTTCCAGTGATGTATTCCAGATTTTTACTGAACTGCTAAACTTATCAAAACTTACAAATCTTACAAGTGTGGGGTACAATTCAGTGAAGTGGGCGCGTTGTTTACGAGTCTTTGCGGGTATGTATGCATTGCACCATTTGGGTCATGAACGCGAACTATAGATCAAGTTGTCGACATTATGAGCTGATAATTAACAGGCAAAAAAAATTATGACGGCTTCAATTCAAAGCCTGAAAGTACAATGCACGAAGTTTTACAGGGCTGGGCGCCGAAAAGGTTTTCCGTGGTCCGAGCCGGACCGACCCCGAGCCTAATACTTTCGTGAAACGTCTCAAAATCGGGCCGTGAGTCGTGAGTCAAAACAAGCTCGATGGCCATGTTTCGAGAGGCGGAATCCTGCCAGGGTCCTGCTGGCTTTCACAACAGCAAACAAATCGCGCATCAACTTAGGTACCAAAAGGAGGTGTTTTCTAGGAGTTTTAAGTCTAAACATAACCACAGGCTGCCCAAACTAACGATGCGAATGTGTTCTAGAGAAAGTTTGAAGATCGCTCGATCAACTATGAATTTGAGAATAATACATGGGCGCGCGCGTGGATTTGGAATTAAGTATTCTTCCTTTGTTCAAATTTTGATATTCGGAATCAAAACGATTAAATATTATCCTTCTAATTTGCGTTTATTTGTCAATTTCAATAGAAATCGAGATTGTGAGGCAGCTCTATAAAAATTAGCCTGGATGACGGGTTTACAATTGAAGTTCATGCGCGGGCTTCCTCAGATATTTTTCGTATCCCTGTAGATATGGGTAACTCATTTGCGCTGTGTTCTGAGAGAAACAAGATTGACCACGAGGGAGCCGCACCACAGGGACCCCAACTGGTGTACTCTCCGAAGAAGAAGATCGTGTATAGTCTTCCTCAAGTATTGAAATCGTTCGAGGACGACCAAGTGATTGATGACATGTTAAAAAACGGTAGGGAAGAACACTAAGAACCTAGAGCAGATTTTGTATAACGGTAAAAAGTGCCGCGACCGTGCCGCGACTACGCGATTTCACTTCCGTATCTACAGCAGGCCAGGTTCCGTGCCGCGACCGCGACAGTACCGCGCGGTGTCGCGACACTTTTCACAGTCATACGAAATCTGCTCCAACTCCGTGATAGAGCGGATTTCAGATGGCTAATGGAACGTAGAATAGACCTCCTCGGCTTGCCGGTTTGTTTTGCCCATTTCAGATCACGTGGCATCCCCATGAGTATTCTTTCTTTCTTTTTCTGCAACGCACCGAAGGATATATGAATATGGAATCATTCGAAACAAAGAGAATACTCATGGGAATGACACGTGATCTGAAATGGGCAAAACATTACGCCCAAGCCGAGGAGGTCTATTGCAAAAGACCGGGGAAATTACCCCACCCATTTGGCGAAATGGGGGCCCTGACAAAATATTTTCTCGATTCCTATTGGTGCCACGCATAGAGCTTCGTCCCCGGGATCGTTTTGGCTCTGCAGCTCTCCAGTGTGGTTTGTGATATGCCGCTTACTCACGGGTAGCTCAAAACATAGTGTTGCGTAGGGAGAGCTTACACAAGACTTTCGGGCCAATGCCATGCCAGCGTGGGCCAACAGAGTCTATTTTACTAGAGCAGGGAAGCTGTGAAATTTCGAAAAACAGTAAAAAACCATGTTACTACTATAAATCGACACTTTTTCAGACGCTGATGAACAACACGGAGTGCGAATTGTGGTTTGCCTTGTACCCGATGACAGACAGACAAACTATAAATAGATTTATTATACGACTTTGACGTCATTTTACCATATAGGTCAAAATTGAGTGCAGATATGGAGCCGTACACGGTCGAAAACTGTATTACACTGTAGGAATTAAACCGGTTACGAATCGGTTTTGCGCGCGCACTTGAATGGCTTCCCGATCAGGTGCTAGTCAAATCACGTACGTTTTCTAGTGATTCGTATAATAAATAACTCATTAGATGTTTTTTTTTTGTCATCACCCCTGCGGGGCTCGGAAAAATACGTCTGCAACTCGTAAATATCCGCCCGTATTACACGAAAAAACATTTAGTAAGATATATACTTTTTTTCATATGCTAGGACTGACGTCATGCCAACAGCTCTCTGTCATCTGTATGTACGCAAGCAAGCACCGTAAAACCATGCGGATCAAAGGGACTGGATCCAGCTTGTCACGCAACACACCCACCTGTCACATCCTAATAGACATGACAACACTCAACAGAATAATCACGCCACGACCTGTCACGCAAGGAGAAAATCAATCAAAAGAATTTGTTGACATAGAAGTCGAAGGGGGGATGAAGGTGGTTCATTTTGTAGAAGAGTTGGACAAGTACTATGAGCTTGGGTTACCTGTGGTGAGCAGTTACGCTGGACAGACGATTGCGGGCGCCGTTACCCTGTCATGCCATGGTTCTGGACTAGGATCCGCTGCTATGGTAACAAATGATTGAGATTGATGTTGTTGATGTTCGGGCTAGAACAGATTTCGTATGACTGTGAAAAGTACCGTAACAAAGTTGTTCCGCGCCGCGACCGTGACCGTACCGCGACTACGCGACTTCATTGGTGATTTAATTCCATTTACAGCAGGCCAGGTTCCGTACCGCCACCGCGACAGTACCGCGCCGTACCGCGGCACTTTTCACAGTCATACGAAATCTGCTCTATTATTGTTAATATGCGACGGCCTGAAAGTATAAAAGTATGGCAAATAGTGGCTGTCGTCTTGACTTTTTCCTTCCTTCACCTTTTGTATCTTGCAGACAACTTCCGTTGTAGGCCTACACATGATCTTGTCCACTGGGATACAAGTCAAGATAGGTCTCGGACCGGAAACCCTGCAAAGCTGTGAACAGAAATTAGCCTCAGCCCAGCCGAGTGGGAACCCTGTGGTAATAAGCAGTACATTCCTTCTCGCTGCGGCTGTGGTGAGTTTGGGGTCTATTGGCATTATATATTCACTGACTATCCGGTGTATACCGGTTTATAATCTCCGGGAGGAGCGAAGTGTTGTGAAGATACCGTGGAGGAGCAAAGAGCCGTTCAGCATCATGGCGAAGTTCGGCATGACAATAGTTGCGAGTGATTTCTTCTCTTTGGTAATAAACCCGTATCCACAGCCTCAAGGGTAAGAGAAAGTCAAACATTTATCTTCATAGAGCGGATTTTAGATGAGTGTCGAATTACTAAAACGCAAACGAAACCACTAGCCAATCAGGAGTGGAAGCCATTCAACAACAAACCAAACATGAGGCGAAGTAAGTCAGACTTGCGTTTAGTCATGCATGAGCATTGGCGAGTTTTGATTTAGTTCGCAATTTGATTGGCTGAAAGACGAAAGACCTTTGCTCTTGACCAACAAAAACGCTGACGAAACACAAGTCTGGCTTACTTTCGACGGTCATTTGAAATTGAAGTTGGTTGCCTTAGCAACCTTCTTGAATTTGGTTTTACCAAAAGTAAGACTTCCAGCCATTTTACTCCAGTAACGGGTCCCTCGACGGGCCGTAATACCTACCCTAGGCAGTTGCGTTCCTGCTAACTGCGCAATTGCGTGCCTAATTTTTCACATGTTTTAGTTACTTTAGTTTCAATTAATAGAATTTACAGCTAGCCTTTGGCGGTCAAGAGTGACCAATTCTTCATCCCTCGCAAAAAGCAGTAGTGACGTTTGAAATCCTCAGGAGACCATAAGTAGGAGGCTCCAACTCGCTTATAAAATCGAGGCACCGTTTTTCCTTACCTATCTATTTTTAGAATAGAGTTACACATAGGATGAAATTACAACAATGGGAGGTATGCCAGTAAATACGCTGTCTCACTGACCCAGCAATGGCTGCCTCGTACCTTAGGCGCGTTCTTTAGTGATTTTCGAGGCGAGAGCTCCTGGGAGCGAACTAGTGCGAAAGGCATCAAGGGAAGGGCGGATTAGCCTTCCCATGATCCTTTGCGTCAACGAGCCGTTCCCAAGATTCATTGCGCACTCGCTAGGTTTTTCTCTCTGTTCCTAATAAATAGATATGGGAGATTGAAGCTCATGGGATCCTGACGCCTTCTAAGATTACTTGCCTATTTTCTTGTTCAGGTATCTATACGCGGCTGTATTCAATTCGAAACCGACTTCATCTGAACCCGTTTGTTGCCAGCCTTGCACGTGTTGGTGTGGCTCAGGAGGGCGTGGTTGCACAGATTGCTTTCCCTTACAAACCACCTGTTGTTACAGCTGCCTACAGTGCTCCTTCGCCCGTTGCTGTCGCGCGGGTTCGCGGGATCTTATCAATTATGGCTTGTCGTATTATGATCTCACGAAGCCGTTCGTTCACAAATGGTATAACGTGTTACAGTTAACGAGACGAGACGTACGGTAAGTTGCGTGTTGGCGAAACTAGGACTTGGCATAATTATGAGGCTCACGCTATATGACTTATTCTGACCAGTATGTCAGGGGAGACTCGGTTGACCGTGGTGTTTAAATATATATTTCGGCCCGGACCTCGTGGGTTGGCCTCCAGGATCCCACGGAAAAGCGAAATGAAATTTTCCATGTCAATAACAACCGGGATAGCCGCGACCAAAAATTGATACGCTCAGTTTTATTTTAGTGTCAGAGAACGTCACTTTTTTTATAGGTCTTGGCGAAACCGAAAATTGGACTAAATCAGTATTGAGGTATATTTCAGTCTTGTGTCTTGGGGAGGACATTTTGATGCCGTTTTTTTAGGTGGGAGCACTTTTTTCACTCTATTAGTGTTATTCATACTTCTACTTACAATCCTGCAACTTACAAATTACAATTAGTACATTAAAACCCTGCATATAAGAACCACAGGCTGAAATTCGTCATAATTATACACTGCGGTAACCTGGAATTATTTGCAACAACGTAAGCTAAACCGACTTAAAGCCCCAAAAACATCCGCAGATATCATATTTTGCTTTGATCCCGAAGACACCTTTTAATTGTCTATGACAGCTTCCCGTTACAATAAACTGCAATGCAATACTACAATAACTGGGATTTATTTTTCTCTTAGGACGCGCACGTCAGAATGGTGTTTACCACTGACCAACGTGGACAATGCTTTAGCTGACGTCATAGATACCGCAGTGCAGTTCGGCAAGCAGCACAATCAGTATTCAATCCTCCCTCTAAGAGTACGGTTTTCAAGAACTGACGATGTCCCTCTAAGTCCCTCATTCAAACAGTTTGGCACAAATACAACTGGTCGTTGCTGCTTCATAGAGGTAAACACCCAGTCCACGACCTCGTCCGGCCTCGTATGCAGTCGTTCTTAGGGGGCCCCTGTGGTCTGAGACCACAGGATGCCCCTAGAACGACTGGGGGCTCAATCCCCTCAGTTCATTGAGAAATACGCTGCTGCAGCTTGTCAAGAATAACGAGGTGGTGTGCTATACATTAGACTCCACTTGATGTTAGGTTCAATTCAAATAGGAAATCAACGAAATAATACAATGCACAGATTCGTGACTTCTTTGAAAGCCCACAGCCATAGATTTGCACTTACTTCAGATATAAACTAATTTGATGCAGTGTATAGTCTTTATTTGGTTCTTTATTAATTTCTCTTGAACCTTGAGTGTTACGCTTATTTAATGTGCTTGCGCGATGTGGGTTGTTGTAAGTTATAACCCCTTACCTGCGACCGCTCTCCACATGAGTCTCCATAGCTCGGTGGTAAAAGCATCCGACCGGCATCAGGAGGGTCGCAGTTTCGATTCCTGCTGAGGGCTCATTTTTTTTTTCCGAGCAATTTTTCCGGTACACATTATCTCTTTATTAATATTGTGAATGTCTTTATTGATAGGTTCCCCTTTTAGCTGCTACTAAAGACGCCACGAACGACGAGTACCTGAGGGAAATATCGAGTACGATGATCAACAAGTATGGTGCTCGACCTCACTGGGGCAAAGAAAACCAGTTGACAGCCGAACAAATCAAGACTTTGTACCCAAATTTTGGTGACTGGAAAAAGGTACGCGACTTTCTCTCCCTCGTCCAGATGATCATGTCTCCTTTCTCGACGATGTCAATCTTCCTCAAATAATACACCATCTCGATCTGCCACCGACTACATCTTCTGGTGTAGAATTGTCTCCTTAGGATCACCTATAACCTTCAGTTCCTCACCTTCCTTTTCTTCAAACTCCTCAATCTTCCTTCTCCAGAGTCTCCCTCACCTAGAACCTTCCACCCCTTGCCTTCCTTCGCAAAACAAACTCAACTCAAATCAAATCAATCTTCCCTTTTCTAGACCATTTATTCGCTTCCTCCTCGCTTCCTTTGACGTAGTTTTCCTTGTTGTTAATCGGTCCTCTTCTAGAATCTCCATTTACCTAAAACCTTCCGTCCCTCACCTTCCTTCGCCAACCAAACTCCTCGGACTTCCACCTCTAGAATATCCCATTATCTTCCTCTTCTAGAACTCTTTTCATGTTCCCGCCTCATCGTTCTCTTTCCTCTCCTCTCTTTCTTCGTAATGTTTATCTTGAACACTTTACTAGTCCTCCTCCTCCTCCTCCTCCTCCTCCTCCTCCTCCCTCCTCCTCCTCCTCCTCCTCCTCCTCCTCCTCCTCCTCCTCCTCCTCTCCTCCTCCTCCTCTCCTCCTCCTCCTCCCCCTCCTCCTCCTCGATCTTCTATCACCTTTTCAATCCTTTACTCCTCTTCCTCCTCCTCCTCCTCGATCTTCTATCACCTTTTCAATCCTTTACTCCTCTTCTCTCGCCTTTTTCTTCACGTATTCCTCATCTGTCTCTTCAACCTTCTGTACCTTAGCTTATGGCGATGATGTCTCCCTCCAAAATTGTCTTTCTCAAACCACCACCTTCTGAATCGTCTTCGTCCTCGGTTTTCCTCTTCCTCTCTCTCCCCTCTATCTTTGTCACTCTTTCTCATCCTCTTCATTCTTCTTTCTCGGTCTATCCCCCCTTTTTTTAAATAGTCTTTCTCGACTTATCTCCACCTTCCTCCACGCTCCCACTTCTGGATTTTTTTCCCACTCCACTACAATTATCTCTTCTTCCCCGTTCTTCTACTTCCAAAATTTTTGCTTTTGATTGCCCCACAACTCTTCGGCTCCGTCTGATAGACCTTGATTAACTCCACTTGCAATATCGTTTTGGTACCTTACGGCCTTGCCTTTATTTTAGAAATTCCTGATACAGTATTTCTTGTTTTCTTTAAGGCTTACAACCTGCTCAATCCCATGGAATATTCCGGAGCAATTTTTCAGAAAAGATGGGATTCAGCCAAAAGGGAGACCAGGATGACGAAGGAATACGCCTTCAAAGTAGCGAGTCTACTAATATAATAACAGTCCAACCTGAACAGTAACATGCTGTCATAAAGCGTTCTTCTCATCTCTCATACTGCGGACGTGCGGTGGTTCTGGAGAGATCTGATTTACCTTATTAGTAACACTGACACTGAGTCTACTAATATAATAACACTCCAACCAGAACAGTAACATGCCGTCATAAAGTGTTCTTCTCATCTCTCATACTCGGGAAGTGCGGTGGTTCTGGAGAGATCTGATTTACCTTATTAGTAACACTGACACTTATTACCCCGGAAATCGCAAAAAAATATCCCCGGGTTCGTACGCTCGGAAATTGCAAAAAAAAAAAAAAAAACAGGACAGGAGCTGTTTTGCAATTTTTTTTAGTTTTCCAGGATAATTTTCAGACTTGTCAGTCCATGTTCAATAACGTTTCAAGCTTGAAAACGATTTTTATAATGATTGCATTTTTTATTTTGTGAATGATGAAATTCGTTTCATTTTCCCAGGAGTTTTCAAGGACTTTGTTCGAAATTCCATGAGTTTCAAGGACTTTCCAGGAGTACAGTTAAAATCCAGGACTTTCCAGGTTTTCCGGGAGCCGTAGGAACCCTGATCCACACACCCATGTTGAGGACGTCTTTAATTCCAGGGTGGGTGGTTCTAGATCAACCTGAAATTCAGGGGTGGGTACCTAGTATTGGAGCAAACTTCCAGGATAGGTAAATTCCAAAAATTTGGAATTCCAGGTTGGGTAAACATTATTTCCATGGTGGACATGAGAAAATACACTGGAATCCCAGGTACAAAGGGATAACAAGAAATTTTGACGGTGGGTAGCTAAAACTGACGCCCTCAACAGGGGAGTGCGGATTATTGTGTTCTTTTTGCGACTGCAAATAACCGGTAAAAAAGATCATAAGTAGATTTTTGTAAAAGTCATTCTGAAAAGCTTCTGGAAAGATTAAGGATACCGTAAACCTTCGCGGGTGTCATTTTGACGAATTTTTTGTTTTTATCCCAGTCGATAAGTTAGGGTAGGAACTTCAATATTACAAAAAAGAAAATTAAAATAACTTATATTTCACGAAGGAAAGTAAGAAAATCTAGTTTTCAACTGTATTGCGTTACATGATTCAGGTGCTATAATCTTTTAATCTTGTTTACTTAGCCTTCGGGTCAGGAAATTGGCGCTTCTTGCCTGGCATGTTCTTGCCTGGCTTTCTTCGTTGAAGAGGCAATTTGCCCATTATTTATCAAAATTTGGCTGCTGGAAATGGTCGAAGATATTGGAGAAAGCGATTACCACAAGTACCAAAGCTCAAGCACAACATGAAATGTGAGCACAGTAATACTTTCCCGCGCACAGAGAAGGCTTGTCTCCAATTGGCCGATCGTGTCACGTTTGTTTGCTCTCCTGCTGTTAGCGCTTCAGATGTTGACACAACTTCAAATGGCTATAACTCGGTATTGATTTTGCTGCCGTTTCAATGGAAAGACCCAAAATGTTCGCCCACAAGGATTTGCACGATTGCTTTCAAATTTTGCGAGCAGCTAGTCCAAGCTTTGATCTTCGAAAGTGTGTCGGCGATTTTTGATATTTTGATTTCTCGCACTTTTATTACTGTTCGAAGGCCGAAACTCGTCAAATAAATGAACCTTCAACTTTTGGAAGTTCTTATTCTGGAATGGATTAATATATTAAAAATCGCCGACACACTTTAGTCATTCAATGAGTGTTGATTGATTTAAGACAGAATTGAAGCCAATGCGCGCCGTATTTCTATACGAACATTTTGCATATTCAAATCGCACCTTTTTATCGTTTTCCTTTCCGCGTTAGAGCAGATTTCGAAAAAAACAGAATAAAAACTGCGTCGTCATAAACTACGTTTATTAAGCTTTAAAATGATATCTAGTTTTTTTGGGGTTTATTTCAATGCGGCGCGTAGAGTAATTTTGCGCGAAGGGTACCCGCGAAGGTTTACGGTATCCTTAATGCGGTCTTAATTCAAATTTTTTAGTTATGAAGGACGTCTTAATCACAAATAACATGGACTTTAAAATATACGGATCCACGGGAACCCTTGATGCCGTAGAACAATGGAGGTTTGCCAAGTTCTTGTATGGATGATTACTTAATTGCGCTATTACGCCTGCTAGCAACACTGCTGAGAACCTATTGCAAAGGACAGGCGAACTTTAATCTCACTTGGGGATCGTAGCTACCAATCTTTAGAAGGTAAGACCAGGAGAAGTTCTAGCACTATATCTATATCGCATGCACGGTTGACAGATTGACGAATTTTATCCGCTCGGGATAGATAAAATCAATTACACATGTATTTTATTTTCTAACTAAACCCAACTACTGAACGATATTGAATAAACAAATTCACCGAAAGAAAGAAATCCAATCTAATTGGGATCCGGTTTTGATAGAAAAGATAGCAAATTAATGCAAATATGTCAGATACCTCAGCAGAAACTTATAAGGGTTCGTTTCAACTCACTTATAAGTTTCTGGACTCATCTAATGACTGGGTTTTTTCCAGTTTGATTCTTAATATTTGAAGCCTTTTTGCTACAGCAACCTAAATTATTTTTATTTTTACAATTAGCGTTACGATTAAAACTGTGATTAAACGAGAACTCATGTTTACTTTATGGTTTGGTTTATGGTTTCAAAGGGTTTGTTTGCCACTTCCTAAAATAAAAAGGCAACTTTGATTGTTAGTTTTAATTTGAATTTACTCTAGATAACTTAATGGGACAGAAGCCCTAGCTGTTAATATCTACAGTATGCAACAGTATGCAAATTCTATCGTCAATGGCGGCGGGTGCATTTATATGACAGACAGACGCCATATGGCTATAGCGCACCCAATGATAGGATTAGGTAAGGCGGTCTCCTACTGAGACTGAGATGGAAAAATGAGCACATACTAAATAAAGGTGTTGGTGGGGTTATTATAGAAAAAATACCATTTCATTTTTAACCTCGTTAATGGGAAACCGAGGTTTAGTAGATTACAAACCCAAGGAAGGAATTTAATTTACTCTACTGAAGGGAAGAAGGAAAGAAATCTAAACAACTGTATTCAAGCAGGAGATGGATATCGCTGGAATTCATGTAATATAGACCATCCCAACACCAGGCAGAGATTATAGCTGGTAGTAGATTATAAACCCAAGGAAGGAAAGAAATTTAAACAACTGTACTCAAGCAGAGATGGATTTAGTGTTGCCGGAATTCATTTAATATAGACAATCCCAACACCAGACGGAGATCTTCAGTGGCGTTTTTATGAACTTTTGGGAGCCATACTTAGGCGGCAGATCTTAGACGATGGAGATGTTTAATCAGATATCGAATATGACAGCGCCTTCGATACACGAGAAATCTTTCCAGAATTGTACAGGGAAAGCGGAGGGAACATTTATTAAACTCAGTCGTGGGTCTATCGCCATTTGTTGTGTAATGTTCGCGTCCGCCCTGATTGCTGCAACTTTAAATGCACTAGTAATTCATGCTGCTCGGAAAACAGCATCACTTCAAACACCATCCAAGATTCTGATTGCTTCATTGGCGGCCTGTGATCTTCTTACTGGGTTGATCACTCAACCGGGTTATGTCTTCTGCTACGTGGTAAAATATAAGTCGTGGGGTCCCTCGTCTGCTGTCTGTAATGCGAATTATATCTTCAGCTTTGCAAACTGTGGTGCGACATTGGTGATTCTAGCCCTGATCAGCCTGGACAGACTCCTGGCAATACAATTAAAAACTTCCTACGCATCTACTCTAACGCGAAAACGCGTTCAAATCACCTTGATATCTGGTACTCTCCTAGGAGCACTTATTTTCGCCGCGCCGCGTTTACGCCCTTTCTTTACAACCAACTCCGATGTTGACTTTACTTTGAAACTTCTGCAAGGGATTTTTGGATTCGTCCTGCTGATAGCCATAACATTGTCCTACTCCATTGCATTTTGTAATCTTGCAAAATACAGTCAAGTCGAAGATCACTGCTCTGCAATAAGAGCACCAGGGTCTTTTAGCCGATCTCGATTTAGGCGATCTCTTAATACAATGGTGTTAATCCTGGTATCGACTCTGGTGTGTTACATCCCGTTCACGTTTAAATTAATGGGCAGATATGTTCAAGTTGTTCAAATAGGCACGAGATTTACCTCGCCTATTCTACTGGTAAATTCGGCATTGAATCCTATATTTTGTTTGTGGAGAATAAGAGATCTGCGACAACCAGTCAAAGTTGCCCTGGCAAATGCATTACGGAAATGTGGTTGCTTCCGTGGTGAGTAGCTAAAAGTTGCATTGGCAAATGGATTACGGAAATGTGGTTGCTTCGGCGGTGAGTAGCTAAAAGTTGCATTGGCAAATGGATTAAGGAAATGTTGTTGCTTCGGTGGTGAGTAGCTAAAAGTTGCATTGGCAAATGGATTACGGAAATGTTGATTCGGTGGCGAGTAGCTAAAAGTTGCATTGGCAAATGGATTACAGAAATGTTGTTGCTTCGGTGGCGAGTAGCTAAAAGTTGCATTGGCAAATGCATTACGGAAATGTGGTTGATTCGCTGGCGAGTAGCTAAAAGTTGCATTGGCAAATGGATTAAGGAAATGTTGTTGCTTCGGTGGTGAGTAGCTAAAAGTTGCATTGGCAAATGCATTACGGAAATGTGGTTGATTCGGTGGCGAGTAGCTAAAAGTTGCATTGGCAAATGCATTACGGGAATGTGGTTGATTCGGTGGCGAGTAGCTAAAAGTTGCATTGGCAAATGGATTACGGAAATGTTGTTGATTCGGTGGCGAGTAGCTAAAAGTTGCATAGGCAAATGGATTACGGAAATGTTGTTGCTTCGGTGGTGAGTAGCTAAAAGTTGCATTGGCAAATGGATTAAGGAAATGTTGTTGCTTCGGTGGTGAGTAGCTAAAAGTTGCATTGGCAAATGGATTACGGAAATGTGGTTGCTTCCGTGGTGAGTAGCTAAAAGTTGCATTGGCAAATGGATTAAGGAAATGTCGTTGCTTCGGTGGTGAGTAGCTAAAAGTTGCATCGGCAAATGGATTACGGAAATGTGGTTGCTTCCGTGGTGAGTAGCTAAAAGTTGCATTAGCAAATGGATTACGGAAATGTTGTTGATTCGGTGGTCAGTAGCTAAAAGTTGCATTGGCAAATGGATTACGGAAATGTGGTTGCTTCGGTGGTCAGTAGCTAAAAGTTGCATTAGCAAATGGATTACGGAAATGTTGATTCGGTGGCAAGTAGCTAAAAGTTGCATTGGCAAATGGATTACGGAAATGTGGTTGATTCGGTGGTGAGTAGCTAAAAGTTGCATTAGCAAATCGATTACGGAAATGTTGTTGATTCGGTGGCTAGCGAAGTTGAACTGGTTAATGCACTATGGAGATGTCCATTACTAGGAGTGTTGATGCTTCACATTAGGACTGTCCACCAACACTAGAATTGTGCTATTTCTAGCATCTCATGAGCAGGAGTCCATTACTAGAAGTGACGCGATCTATCTCATTAGGACCGTCTGCCGACACTGTAGATTATGTGCTATTTTACTTTCAAACCCCTCGTAGTGTTTTGCAACAAAATCGCTATTTCGATGTTTAATTCCTGCCGTCTCTTCTCTGATCCACGGGAAGGAGACTTTTTGCACACCTTCAGATAATTTATTGAAATTATTAAAAATACAGAGACTAAATACCCATAAATATCACCTGACAAAATATATTTTCTTCCAGGAAATTTACGCTGTCGACAAAACAATGTTTTCCAAATTATATAATACCCTATTACTTCCTACATGTGTTTGTAAACCCGGTTTTGCTCATACTAGTCAGATGAGTTATTCGACTTTAATTCGACGTTTGTCCGTCGGCAGTTCACACCAACCAATGTCAAGTCCCGATCTAGAATTAGCTTTCCAAATCAGCCATAGACTATATCGGCTAACGGTGTTTACATCTTGTTTCCACCCAATTCAGATCATGTGATGATTCCTTTGGGTGGTTACAATTGTCAAATGCTTCTCACTCAACCGAGTGCACGCGTTATGTGCAGAACTAACAAAAGTATTCACCCAAAGGAATCATCACATGATCTGAATTGGCTGGCAACACCGTTAGCCGATTTTGTCTATTACTCTTGTATTTATTAGTCAAGACAGCATTAGACAAATTCTTAATAATCAAAATAATCAAGATGAGCACCAGACGTAAAAGTGTCTTCTTGAAGAATTTTAACCAACTTATCTGAGGACTGGCTAGGCTTTAGGATATTGTCCTGAAAAAAAAAAAAGAGAAAAAAATATTCAGTGTGTAATTTCTACCTGGGCGCATCACGGGCCTACAGCAGATAGCTGTGACGGTGCAAGCTATTGCGACAAATAGACATACCCCCTATCGAGGAACTCCAAATTTTCAAAAATTGCTCTACCCCTGTGGAAATTCCAGTCTCTTGTATATTCCTGGCTACTGAAATTTGATTGAACCCCTGTGGAAATTCCCCATTCTCTTGTGACCCCTGTGGAAATTCTACAGTTGCAAATGAATACCCTGTGGATATTCTGGGGGTAAAATCAACGGCCCAGTGGAATTTCCAGGGTCAAAATTAACAACCCCTGAAACATATAACCCCATGAAATTTCAATATTGATGTTAAATTTAATTGCTTCACATTTGTAGAAAGTCTCAGCCAATTCGGCTTAGACTTTCTAAATATCTGAGGCAATTAAATTGAACACCTCCTAAAGAGGAACAAGGGGTCAACTGTGGCTGAGATATTATTAAAAATATTGACGTAAATAAAGATTGAAATGCGTTAAAATATTGCTAAATGATACATCCTAATGTCCTCCAAGTTTGATATCCTTCACACGAATATTATAAAAGTTATGACCGAATTTATATTTACCGAAAATGCACTTGGACTTTTCGTGAATAGCCCCTATCACTCTCACCTTCGTAAGAATATTTCTTATTTCTGTATTACAAGTATTAGCGATCAAATGGTCGTTCATTTCCGTATCGAGAGGGCCTGGGGCATAGTTTAGTATTCGAACGTCGCCCTGAGGAAGAAAACAGAAAGGATATGTCGACACAAGTGATTTATTATTCGTAAAAGAGTTCGTTAGATAAAACCAGAAACAATAGGCAAGTTGAAACGTGTAACAAACATACCTTGCTTGAGTACCAAGCTGCGGAATATTCGCAGAATAAAGAATTGAACAGATTTTTATATCAATGTTTGTTGCAAGACTTCAATATGTTCAATGTGTTAGTATATTATCACTTACAACAAAAAAAACTGTTGCTCTTCTTTATTTGAGCACAAAATGAAATATATGAAAAGAAAAACCTGCTTTGGTAAGCAGGCGAGAGTTCATTAACTGACCAAATATGGTATTAAACTCGCCACGAATAATCCACAACATCGCTTGCCGTTACATGTTTCAACTAAGTTATATGTTTCTGATAAAACCTCATTTCAAAGAGCCTGTGTCTGCCGCCATTTTGACAGAGAACGATCGAGAACATTGCTCTATATCCTAGCCGATGGAAATGGATGCTTTCTCTGACTCGGTATGTTGCTAGACTGACAATATGGAGGCTGACACAGGATTCTTAAACGATCTTATTTAGAACTGGCATGCAAACCTCTTCTTTGGCCACGACTTGATGTAACATGTCCCGCGCTGCTTTACCAGTACAATAGAGAGCGAGCCCCGCATAGGGTTGGATGGCCATTAAGGACGAGATATGCACAACATAACGCTTGGACTCCGGGAACGAGCTCAGAAACCGCGACCTACACCAATCAGAATACAGATAGTTTAGTACGAGCTCAGAAACCGCGACCTACATCAATCAGAATACAGACAGTTTAGTACGAGCTCAGAAACCGCGACCTAGACAAATCAATACACACAGTTTAGTATTAGTAATAATTCACCGTTTTGGCGGTAACTGTCACGTGATGGTTTCGATGCGGTGAGCATGCTACCATAACGAAATGTTCGGACAACGTGAGGGGATTGTCATACAAAAACACGGCAACTTCTTGGTGTTACTGAGCACCAGAGGCATGAAAACAATGGAACAAAAGCCACGAACAAAGACTTTAGAACGAGACAATGGAAACCATGAGCGTGAATGAGGTTTGGATACGATTAGCAATTTCATGGTGTTACGGAGCACCAGAGGCATGAAAACAATGGAACAAAAGCCACGAACAAAGCCCTTAGAACGAGACAATGGAAACCATGAGCGTGAATGGGGTTTGGATACGATTAGCAATTTCTTGGTGTTACGGAGCACCAGAGGCATGAAAACAATGGAACAAAAGTCACAAACAAAGACCTTAGAACGAGACAATGGAAACCATGAGCGTGAATGGGGTTTGGATACGATTAGCAATTTCTTGGTGTTACGGAGCACCAGAGGCATGAAAACAATGGAACAAAAGTCACGAACAAAGACCTTAGAACGAGACAATGGAATAGAGTACAAAGACCTCGAGCAACAAAAACAAAGCTTTCCGATCCGTAACACCAAGGAATACCGACACACACGAAATTTGACTGCTTATAGAGCTGCTTCTTTCGTTGAATTGACAATGTAATTGTCCAAAAAGCTATTTTAAATGTAGCGCTTAAAACTGCGTTAAGAAGGAAGAGATGGGAAAACACGAATGTGTGTTTCCAAAAAATATCCATAACCCCCCCACGAAAGGGTTTTGAGAAATGCCCCCCCCCCCCATCCACCCCCACCCCTCTGGAATTTCCGAAGAAAAGTACAGTATTTCTATGGAAAAGATCAGGTAAATTGACCCCCCACCCCTCTGGAATTTCCAATCCCTTCCGCAGGGGGGGGGGGGGGGGGGGGGGGGGGGCTCCCTGTGTTGCGGGCTCCCTGTGTCACGCGCGCGCGCGCAAAAAGAGGCGGGAAAAATCACCCAATCACAGACGTTTCCCTATTCTATGTACTTCTCATGGTATCTTCTTTGGTAAGATTTCAGAATCCTTTGTGACTAATCCACTCCAAACCCTTTGCGCGCATCCAGGCAATCCCTTGCGAGCTTGTTTGAGCAAACCCTTGCGGCCCGAGTCACTGCAAATCAAGGTTGTTTTTTTCGGGATGCCGAATAGTTTCCTCTCCCTTTCCTCATCGGGCAAAAACCCTGCGGGGAAAATCATTAAACCGCGTGCACTCAATACAAGTGCTCACTTATTGGGCAATTCCAGAAAACATATGTACCCCGGTTCGTGCGATTTTTTTATTTACGCCCACTTCATGGGGGGGGGGGTTAAAAACTAGTGCCGTCCGTGGGAGGGTACATATAATTTCTGGAATTGCCCATTTTCTTAATGTTCATCAATCGTTCGGAAGTTTCCCGTGTGTTAACCTCAGAAACAGCAAAAGCGCAATAATTCTAAATCTTTCAAAATGGCCATTCCCGTCCCGTTTTCGCAAGAGCGTAATGGCGAACTAAGGCCTAGGGCATACGTCGAATTAAAGTCGCATCGATTACATATTTTCAAAGATAACGACTCATTACACTTTAAAATAACGAATTATCTATTGTTTTAAATGTATCCGACGCGACTTTAATTCGAACAGGGAAATGATTTCCCTGATTCGACGAATGCCAAGCAGTTTTACGTCAGTTTTAAAGCGGTAACGATGCACTTAAAATGAGCTTGCGTTCCGCTGCGATCAAAACATTTAACCGAAATGAGAGGCCATACCAACCTTTTTCTATAAATGCTCTAATCATTTTCGCGACATCCCAGGAACGCCCTCTATGTTAACGAGCCAAACGGGGATTACGCGATAATACAAATGCGAAGTCCATCTGGGGTGATAATTTCCCTGCACTGTAGAGTAAGACGGTGTTGCCGCCAAAACAAGGTAATTTCGCGGTTTCTCCAAGTTTAATAATTACAGCATTCGCCTGACTGGGACATGCGCGGGTCATGCTTGCGCGGGTATGCTTGCGCCGGGCCTACGTGCCGGTCATAGCTGTCAGAATGTTTTCAAGTAGGCAGCTGCTCAAAAAAAGCAGCCGGCCGCAAAAGAAAAACTGACGACTGACATGCAAATTTCATAGTTTCAAAGCAACAAGTTCGTTTCCTCGCCAAACCAATTCTGACACAGGCGCGGAGCTGGGAGATATTTAAGAGGAACTACAATTTAAGGATTCCATTTTGTTATGTTATTTTTTTTACTATTATTATTTCGCAACCAATAAGGTGAGCTTTAGGCTGCATTTAATAAAGTTCTGTTTTTCGAATTTGTTTGTGTCTCACATTCAACAAAAAGTAGCCAGCGATTCAACATGAAGTAGCCGCCAAAGCTCCACCGGCTTGTTCTGACAGCTCTGGATAAATAAATCAAAACATGCCCGGGTATGCTTGCGCCGGGCCTAAGCGCCGGTTTCATCTAATTTGATGAAAAACGCAGGCTGTATATTTCCCGTTTCGGGAAGCTGTTGTATTTCCAATTTTATGCAAAGCGAGGGGACCTTTTCCTAAATATAGATGTAACAAATGTAATAAGAACCCATAAAACAGAAAGATGAATAGGGCAGAGGGGGAAGGCTAAAGAGGCAAAACAACGCCGTCTTGTACTTTCGAAATCTTAATCCAATCCTCATCCTTTTTCTTGCATGCACAGGAATCAGCAACTAAATGATCATCGCAGAAGGTTAAAAGGACAAAAATAAGTCTATCCGGGCGAATTTATTTTCTACCCCCACTTATACTCATTGCGAGCGAGCGCTAGCGAGCGAGCATACTAATCTCGACCCCTTGCAATTGTGACGTGGGTACCTGTGGTGCACGATAATTTCTAGGCGAAGTGATTTTGGGTTCCGTGGCCCATTACCCCACCCCCCACAGTCCTTATATTTGCCCGGTGAGTTAGCAAGCCATTCACGTCAAGATGGATTCACCATTTGTCGATCGGTTTAAAGAAATGATGTTTAGTTTCGGTAAGTAACAGTCATTAATTGCTTTTGTCAGTCTTAATTGCATTTGTAGATGTTTTAAAGTGTATTTTGACAACCATTTCACGAAAGATTTGCCGAAAATTTCCTCAACTTAAGCTTCTTCTGGAGAATTCTCCCCTCTATGTCATTCTCCAGAAGAAACTTTAACTTAATTATTATTTAGCTTTTATTATTATTTAGCTTTTATTGAGTTTTAGTTCCCTGTGAGCAGAGGCTACTTTTCATTTCGCTGCGTTTTCTTTTACTTAACTTAAATGTTTTCTTGGTTTTTACAAATAAAGTAGTGGCGCAAAAGTAGTGGCCTTTGCTTGCAGGGAATAAGCTTTATAGCTAATGTGAATCTTACAAGTAGTTGAATAATGTTTCAATGGTGAAATTTCTCCAAAACATGGCTGTTAAGTTATAAAGTTATAAATTTATATCAAGAAAAAGGGGGACTTCTAACCCAATCAGTATCCAATAGTATCCATTTCCTGCAAACAGTGTGGTGGTAAATAAACTTGAATGATTGAGTGGTATTTTTATGTGTGCTCACATTTGGATTTTTTTATATTTCTTTTTGTAGAGTTTACCCAAGAATAATTCCAGTGATGTTTAACTAGCCATCCTAAAAAAAAACTGCTAAGCGATTACAATTGCAACCACATTATTTGGGAATAATAAACAAGAAAATCTGATGGATATATATATCCAATATTGCTTGTGGTGATCTGTATTAATCTGGGGCATGGAAACTTTAATTAAAAGCTATTTCTGAAATTATATAAATGTTTCTTTTTTTATTGTATTCTTACAATGCATCCCCATTTTTGATTGTCTAAATTTCTGGCAAATTTTTATTGTCTTTTAAGCACACCAAGAGAATATTTATCTCATATTCAATCTAAACCTCAGCTACATACAGAGGATATTACATGGCCATGCGGAAATACAAGAAGATAAATTTGGATCTCCCAGTGGTCATGTATTATTCTGTTTGTTATATAAACAAATTGTAAGTTTATTTGAGTAAAGCCTAAAACACCAGCATGGATCACAGGCAAGTGTGTTAAACAAAATGATGATGAAAAAATCCTTTGCCTTGGATATTGCTCTTCTGATGATTTCTATTGGTTGATTAGCATACCATACTGAGGAGCTGTGGCCGCAGGATTCCTGTATTTAAGCCTGGGCACAAGAGGTGTGCTCGGGGAATCCACCATCTTGGTTATAGTAAAGGAAAGTTGTTGTTTATTTGCTCGTGTCTTACAGTTACGTGGCCCCGATATACTGGCCACAGAGCCACAGTCTGTTGCTGCGAGCACTTCACTTTCTATTAGAAACTTCTAGTATGATTCACATATCCTTGTTCTATGAGTGAAATAAATGAGACTGCATTGACAAGCGAACTCGCCGTAGCTATGGATAAGGTCTTGGGTTATGAATAGGTAATTTCACCATGAATTCAATTAATCGTTTTTCCCCATTTTTCCCTCAATAACTTGCATGAAAAATTTCATTAAGCGGGCGTAAAAAATCGCCCTTTCGGGAGTCTCATGATATTTGGGCGTGGTGTGCCATTTACCCGCGAGCTAGTGACCTTGTTTACCTTTCACGTCAAGACTTGGCGGATGATTTTAAGATGTTAAGATGTTTATAATACAGTTGACAAAAAAGCCCGCAGGAAAGCCCCGCGTCAAAGACATGCCAGACATGCATTCTCTAGAAGCGTCCCTCAGGGGTAGAAAGGTGTAACAACGAATTGGAAATTAAGCAGGTCTGAAGTGAACAGATTTAAAATCGCTTAATAAACGTCTCTGAACAAAGCATACACTCCCTGCATTCTAATGGACGATTCCAGCTATAACACACGCGCGCATGTCGGTAGATGTGGGACATTTGTCGAACAAACTGGGACACGGCTTCGGCATTTCTGAATAAGAAGAGCGCGCGCGCTTACAGCGGGAATCCTCCATTGGCTGAGAGAATGAGCGAAGTAATCTTTGCGTGAAAATCGCCTATTTGCGCGGGAAAACCACAATCACCGATCCCGTATTCAATGTATACCTCCTGAGTTAAAATGTTGCTACTGTTGTTACATTTTGGACAAGCCAAAATGTTTCTTTGACATAGAGCACCGGAAAAGATACAGATTGCAGGAATATGTTACAAGTTGACTTATAAGAAAGAAAGGAAGGGTCTTCTCGTCATCGCGAGGGAACTCCAAGCGGTTGAAACACACGAGCGCTAGACAAGGAGAGGTTGGAGGACTTAACGGGCTGCATTAGATGGCGCAAATTGCAGCCGCGCAGCTTACAATCATGAGGACTGCCGAAATACACGACCACTAGACAAGGAGAGGTTGGAGGACTTACGGGCTGCATTAGATGACGCAAATTGTAGCCGCGCAGCTTACAATCATGAGGACTGCCGAAATACACGACCGCTAGACAAGGAGAGGTTGGAGGACTTAACGGGCTGCATTAGATGGTGCAAATTGCAGCCGCGCAGCTTACAATCATGAGGGCTGTCGAAATACACGACCACTAGACAACGAGAGGTTGGAGGACTTAACGGGCTGCATTAGATGGCGCAAATTGCAGCCGCGCAGCTTACAATCATGAGGGCTGTTGAAATACACGACCGCTAGACAACGAGAGGTTGGAGGACTTAACGGGCTGCATTAGATGGCGCAAATTGCAGCCGCGCAGCTTACAATCATGAGGACTGTCGAAACACACGACCGCTAGACAAGGAGAGGTTGGAGGGCTTAACGGGCTGCATTAGATGACGCACATTGCAGCCGCGCAGCTTACAATCATGAGGACTGTCGAAATACATGACCGCTAGACAAGGAGAGGTTGGAGGACTTAACGGGCTGCATTAGATGGCGCAAATTGCAGCCGCGCAGCTTACAATCACGTGGGCTATTTTAATGTATATATGCCTCCGAGAGCCCATAATAAAAATAATATATTTGCGTGATATTTGACTGCGAACGTCCGTGAAAGCGTTTTCGCGCCTTCGCTACTTCAAACCTACGGCGTTCGTTTTTTTCACGCGCTCGTTTTCACGGATGTTAGACAAAGTAGGGAATGCAAGCAGCCTAGAGGTTGATATTTTCATCAGATTCATTACAAATCTTGGACTTTCTGTTTGTTGCTCGTGTTGTTCGCGCATTTTGAATTCTACTACGAAAACTGATAATTTTGGTGATTAACAAGCGAAGACGGGATTGGTGCGTTACACAGGTAACCCATAGACACATTTATACAAATTTGGATACTGGGTCTCAGTAGGTGGGGTATAAGACAGTGAAAAATGGAATCCTAGATCACGGCACTTATGTTGACAAAATGGGAGCCCCGTGTTTAAAAATTACAGCTAGAAATATAAGTGCAACATTTTTGTGACTCGTATTGGTAATAATAATAATAATAATAATAATAAAACATTTATATAGCGCTTATATCAATGTTCTAAGCGCTTTACAGTGTATTTAATTTTACAATTCATATGGCGTAAATCAATGATAATATTTCGTTAATTTGGAAAACGAAGAAAATTGGAAACTTGCATCAACATTTGTACACCTGCGATGTGGTGGCCAAACGAGACGCAAGTTGCGTGAAAATTTGAACATGTTCAAAGTGGACGCAAGTGAACACAAATCAGCGCAAGGTGGTGGCCAAACAAACGCAAGTCAACGCAAGTAGCCAAACTTGTGTCGACATGCATGAACTTGCGTTTCGTTTGGCCAGGGCTTAAAGGCCCATCACCAACCGGGAGCCTTTGCGCCCCGTTTTCTTTTGTTTTCAAATCGATCCATTGTTTTTCGGGTGCTCTGATTGGCTAGGAGTCCACAAAGGCTGTCGGTTGGTGATGGGCCTTTAACGTTGGCACATTTTGCGTTTCTGTTTTGGTTTTCCATTCTCGCGATCATCCTTAGCCTGCGAAAGCCGACACCACTTAGCGCTCGTCGAAAGAGACTCTCGCCAAGAGGCGTCTGCGCGCTCAAGCCACACATTCCATACTTACATGTACGCATCGCGTGTCTATTTTATCGTAGCCTGCGAAAGCCGACACCACTTAGCGCTCGTCGAAAGAGACTCTCGCCAAGAGGCGTCTGCGCGCTCAAGCCAAACATTCCATACTGATGACGTATTCTGACCCAGATCTGGTCAGAAGAATTACGCTGCCAGTTTAACTGTTTGATATTTAAGTTTTATAGCATACAAAGCATTTTATAGTAAGGTATTCAAATAAGACGAAAAAAGATGCAACAAAGTTAAAATGGCCACGTAATTATTCTGACCAGATCTGGGTCAGAATACGTCATCAGTGTGGAATGTTTGGCTTGAGCGCGCAGACGCCTCTTGGCGAGAGTCTCTTTCGACGACCGCCAAGTGGTGTTGGCTTTCGCAGGCTAGATCATCCTAAATTTAGGTATAAAAGGTATACAAACACTTACGTGACCAAAAAAGGCGATGTGATATTCATATCAGTGTAGTTCTGTATGTCGGCTGCACACAAGGAACTGAAGTCACTCAAATGACGCGTGACGTCACCAAGGGTGCCAGCATTGTTGACCAGGATTGCGTGACTGTACGTGGATTTCGTGACGACCTATAGAGTAAAAATGTGGGAGTTTGGTAAGTTCTTCTCAATACAAGATCACACATTCAAATTCAAGGATTGCTAAGCAAATCTCTTCGTCACCATTTTTGAAAGCATCAAGATTCAGAGAACGAGCGAACAAAAACATGAGTTACGAGTCATTTTATGATATATATTCTTCGTTCTATTCATCCCGTCGCAAAATAGCATAAAAATACGAACAATAGAGACCATAGATGCTGATTATCGCAAAACATGGCGAGTATAAACAAAAGTACTAGAATACATAGTTGTCAATTGGCGATTCCAGCAGGGTATTGTGGGGGAGTTCATTTCCCTGATTTCAGCTATAAGCGGCAAGCGTGCATACCCTCTTTCTAACCGTCTTTCTAACTCGTGGCTAGTTGCGTAGCAGGATTAAGCCACTCCAGAAAACATGCAGGACAAAAATTTTGCGTGCTACATATGTCCTAGTTTTGCCATAGCTTTAAGAATTATGCAACCTAGTCTGTAGGTTACGCACACAATGCATTATTTATTTGAGCAGTTTAATAGTTTGGTCAGCTCTGTTCCCTCTGTTGAGTGCACATTATTGTGCTCTTGGTTTTATACTAAGATGTATATTGAAACAATTAATGAATTCGTTCTTTGTGATATCCGAAATAATCAATATCAAGACAAGTGGAATCAGGCGAGGCCGTAACAAATGTCACAAAAACCTCATCAATAATTGCTTATGATTATTACTTACCAAATCAAACATCCTGTCTAATAAGTCAGGTAGAGTTCTAAGTTCTCCTAAATCCCCATTGACACAGTGTCCTAGCAAAAAAAAAAGTAGTATAAGCATCAGGGTTGAATCTAGCAACTTATGTGCAAAAACTCGCAACCTCATGTGCAAACACAAACCCTGGGGAGATATGTATTATTATTTAAAGTGACAGGAGTCGCATTTCAAGGTGGGGCTATTTCAAGATGCACTGCAAACGATTCTAGCGAAGTTGTTTCCTGTGCATGTATCTCCAATGAACATGCTCTCAAAATGCTCAAAGACCAACCTCCAGCACCCAAAAGTTCAAATTTTCTAATGGGGGCCATATCTCCAAATCCCCCTAGTGGGTTTGGCCTCACGCATCTTCCAGCCACTGTTTTCTGTCTCTGTATCCAAGTCTCATATGACGTCATGGTTGATGTTATTGCAATATGAAATCTCACCTTTTGCTGAAGAATTCACTTCTTTGACTCGTTTTAATGTCTCTTCTAGACCTTCTTTAGAACGAGCAACAAGTATGAAAGACACGGCCGTCTTGGATTTCTCTGCAGTTTTTGCAACACTGAGTGCAATTGAGCGGCCATAGCCTCTACTGGCTCCTGTAATTATGCAGCAAAGGCTGGAACCAGAGCTGAACATGATGGCTAAAGGTTGACAA
Organism: Scolanthus callimorphus; assembly: GCA_033964015.1. Classification (NCBI taxonomy): domain Eukaryota; kingdom Metazoa; phylum Cnidaria; class Anthozoa; order Actiniaria; family Edwardsiidae; genus Scolanthus; species Scolanthus callimorphus. Next base: position 391,482 of record JAWWUD010000096.1, on the reverse strand, counting down.
AAAAGACTAAACTTAATTGTAACTCAAGACATTCAATTCTAAAAGGAGGCTTTGGGAGAGCACACTAAAAATTTGATGGTCTTAAAGATTCAACAATTAGAATGAGCCCTTGTCCTTGGAACTTGAAGTCACACTGAAACCATCTGCAAGGGCTGTGGAGCATGCCTTCAAGTGGTGGGGCTGATAAGGAAGAATGTATAACGAAAGTGCTTGGCTAAATACAAGAAATGTTTATGACAATTTCTGGAAAAGTGTTAGGGCTACAGCCCTACCAACCCCTCCCCCTCCGCAGCCCCTGATCTGGTACCAAATCAACATAACCTTTCACGACAATAGTGATGGTAAAACAGAATATAAGTAACACCTTATAATTGTCAATAAATAAATAAACAATAAGTAAAAGTAAATAAAAAAAGTAAATAACTAAAGTAAGAAAAGTAAGTAATATTATTAAATAAATGAATAAAGGTATCAAAAAAGGCTTCCAAATTGAACAAATCCAGAATTATGCAATATAGTACTTCAGATCAGGGATTGACAGAGCTTGACTGGGTTCAGGAATCCTAATTTTGGAGTGGCAAATGTTTGTTCTAAAAATGCAGAATGGTTTCTCAAAACTCAGAGAGCTTTTCAGAGAGCTGTCTAGTCTGTACAAGCTTGTATGATTAAGTCTTGCATTGATCAATTGCTGTCTGCAATTAAGTCTGGCAGAATTGCAACACATTTTAAAATGCTATTCCTGTAATTACCAGAAATTGTAGCCACCTGAAGAGTTGATATTCAGCTGGAAGGTCTCACAGACATGCAGTTCTTTCTATCACTTGATGTACAGTCCCTGAGTCACACTTTACAACTTCTGTGTAGTAAGTGCTTTTTTTGCCCAGGTTATATAAGTCCTTAATGGAGGGAAAATTATAAATTACTAATGAAAACAAGATTTCAGACAGGAAATAACACGTGTACATGTAGTCTGTTTTTAAGGACTGATAGAGTAGATGCAATTTGTAAGAACTGAATTAATTGCAAGCTGTTTTTAAGTTTCTACATCATTCCAATAGATTTATTAAAAGTAGATGTTTTAAACAAAAATATATACTAATCCATGAATTTTTATGATTTTAGAAAAAATGTGTCATTCCAGAAATTATCCATACCCCTCCATTGGAAGGGACTCAGTAATGACCTCCAAACCGTCTGGAATTTCCAGTGAAAAATACACAGTGATTGTATGGGAAATAAAAAGCACTTGATGTCTCACCCCTCAGCCCCAATCCCTTCTGTGGAGGAGGTATGGATTTTTTTCTGGAACCACACAATGTGACAAGACGTTGTCACATGGTCAAATAACTAATATGTGCTCTCCTATCAAAGAATCCTCTAGAAGGTACAGGCAGACCTCCAGTCTGCTATCAAAAACCAGCACAAAGAGTTTTAAGGGAGAGCTTTCAGCCAGTTGCAAGTATCTGTTGTATAATATGGTTATTGTTATTAATGACAAAGTTAAAGATTTGGATTTGTCATCACTATTTCTCATGAAGTTTTTATACATTTGAGCAGATTTTACTGGTTGTTTAAAGATTAGAATTTTCTAACAGACCTTGGCCTTGGCATTGAAAGGGCATACAATACAATCATACATCACGTACTAACAATCAGGCGCCATGCCATGCCATATTGCATCATACCAACATCAAAATAACATTATATATTGAATGAACAGGAAGGATCAATTATGTACACAGGTCTACACAGGAAAAAGCCAGAAGAAGCGCTAGCACTTCTGTGGGGTTTTAGGGTTTTAGAATTAGCAAGAAAGAAAGAACAAGAGTTTCATTGACTTTTGTGATTCGCTGGTGTGGATTAACATCGTGCTCAGCTATTTAAACATGATTTCCTCTGTCCTTTAAGATAAAATGTGGCAAATCGCCAGGGGGGGGGGGTTACTTTGATAAAAACATGAAATAGCACAATTACAGATTGTCTATGTCTACGTCAGACTATGTGTATGATGTGTGTGTGTGTGTGTGTGGGGGGGGGGGGGGTTGGGGAATTTTTTTGGGTATGAAATTTGTAGTAAAAGTATTTTTGGGGGGTTGAAAATTCTATTTGGTATTTTCTTGGGGTTGACAAAATCCACGGGTATTTTTGGAGGTTTGAAACTTTTGACAGGCTAGTTCATCATCAAGATTCTTCCAGGAAAAGTTGGGTATCTATTTGTTTGGTATGAAATTTGAAGCTCTGTTGGTGCCCCCCCCCCCCCTCTTCCCCCATCCTTCTTATATCTAAGTACCCTCCTGGAGCCAAAACATTGTCAACAGCTTGTCTGTTTTTGCTGCATCGCTGTTTTGTTTAAGTTTAAAGCTTAACTTATATCAAATCTAAAATGGAATGCATTCTTAAAAAATGTGGGGACCTATTAGTCGGTCGTCTCGGGCAGAAAATAGTTCATTCACTAAAACTCTTTCAACAAAGGTCATCCACTGAGCCTACAGAGCCTAACTAATCTTTAACCGTCTTGGAACTCCATTCAATATGTACATAATAAAATTGACGACTATGTCCAGGTGCAGTCTATTAATATTATGTGCTGAAATAAAATCTAAATAGACGCGAAGCTATGAATAAATGTGCCCTTGACCTAAACACAAGCAAGTGGAATTTACATTAAGTAAGTACAATTAACTTATACTTACTTACTTAACTTAAGTTACATTTTTTTTATATTTCACGAGGATTTCATAACACCATACAATGTAAGCTTAGTTTTCTAACTTATGGACCTCAAATTATTTCTAATGTATCTGTGACCTTAGGACAATAGATTATCACTCTCACCTTACACGAATCGTCGTTATAACTCTTGAAGAAGCGGAATTACTACAGAACTTCTAACACATTCTATCGATCCGCCATGTTGCAGCAATATTCCTGTATCACGTGACACAGGAAGCCCAATAGTCCATTTCGCGGGGATAACTAAGGGATAACTGGGCCCCCTGTGGAGAAGGTGGAATTTCTCGACAAAGATGAGTTGGGGAACGCAAAAACTCGCGAAAGTTACGGTAAAAAAATTAAAATTAGCAGGCGTGATGCCAGACATTTTTACGAGGTACGTCTCTTCATTATTTTCATAGCTAATTAATATGCATCACCAACGTATTTAAATGTCTCATTATGGATAAGAGATGCATGTGGGATTTAACAAATGTCCTCTGATTTACCGTGGTATGTCCTCTTATATACCACGGAATGACGTAATAAAGTGGTCAAAATGTTGTGGATTCACGAGGCGCAGCCGAGTGGGTCCGCAGTACATTTTGACCACTTTATTACGTCATTCCGTGGTATATAAGAGGACATACCACGGAAAATCAGAGGACATTTGTTTTATACCACAACAAAAAGGCAAAAATAAATACAAAAACAGCGCGCGCGCTCGGTCAAACGGTGTTTTCATTGGTTCTATTTAGCGCGCGCGCTGATGATGGCGCGTTTCGTGGTATATACTTTTATGTACCCATGACTGAGAGCCAATCAGAATTCGAGAAACGCGCGCGTTGTGGTATAAACGTTGTTGGTTTGGCTTTCCCGATAATGCTGAAATGTTTTTCACAGTTGCCGTTTATCATGTAATAATCCAAAAGCAGGCATTACATTGACACGGGAAGGAGCTTCTTTTGCATTCTCGTACCCAGAGCTCCCCGGCTCGTCTCCTCGCGGTGGAGGCTCTAGCCACTGACGATACAGAGCCGTTGAGAGAAAGATCTTTCTGCGCATGCACCAACGTTCAAAACCAGCCAATCAGCAAAGGTCCTCAAATGGATGTCACCAGCCTCCCCCGCGAGGAGCGAGCCGGGGAGCTCTGGGTAAGAGAATGCTTCTTTTGAAGTTGTCTGTTTGCGCATGCACACACACGTCATTTTGTCTGATTTTATTTTCCGTGATAAGACGACCACTAATCCCTTGAAAGATCATCTAAGGATGCCGAGAGTGTTATACCTATTGATTTAAGTGTTATATCTAGTGTTATATCTAGTGGAACGGAATTCACCTGTCTACTCAGGCGCTGCTGAAACGTCCAAATGGCACGCGCTATTTCGCAGAATGAGACTTTTTATTTAATAAGCTGGCTGAAATAATTTGTACAATGAATGTCGGTATCAGGCAAACATTTTTTGTCGTTATTGGTGTTTTTTATCCAAGTTTGTCGGTAGTCGGTAACTTTTATGCCCATTAATTAATAGACCTTTTTCCAAAATGGCCGCCGAAAATTCAAATCGATTTTTGTTAAAAATGAACAACAGCACTAGAACACACATCATCACTTCAGTAAAACTACAAAATTTCGCTGCATATCCAATATCTTCCGAGAAAACGAACGTTGAAAATTTGAAAATTTACAGACGCCTTGTATGACTGGGGGTATGCGTCATACCCCCAGTCATACAAATCTCTGTAAAAATTTCAATTTTCAGACTCTGCTTTCTCCATGGACATGAAATTTGGCATAACGAAAAGTGAAAGTATTACTAATGTGATGATACTCTTTCTAGTGCCAGTATTTGATTTTCAGTCAGTTTAATTTTAAGACGTGTGAATTTGCGGCGGCCATTTTGGAAAAAAGTCTATTGTCGTTAGTCAGTTAACCCCATCCAGACCCTGCGAGAACAGTGGGTTTAATTTGACGAATGTTTTCACTTTTGTTTTCCAAAATCCCCCGAGCCCGTTTTCGTTTGAAAACGGTGTAGAGTGGACAGGGTCTGAGACCCCGTCCAGACCGTTTTCAAACAAATACGGACACTTTTGCTCCGGATACGGCTAATGTCCACACTACAGCGCGCAACGATCACCGAAAACGACGAAAAATACGAAAACGATAAGTGGGGATGCAAATTTTTTTGAAAACGGAGCAAAAAGTATTGGTTTTCGTTTGAAAACGGTGTAGTGTGGACGGGGTCTGATACTGGCTATCGCATTATTTTTCCAAACCCGGGGGTCGGGACCCTACCATTTGAAGCCCCCCCCCCCCCCCCCCCCCCCCCCCGGTGCGGAAAGTAAATGCAATCAGCCACTGACCTTAAGGACTGTATCTTCCGCATAGCAACATAAGTCGGAGAAAGCATCCATTTCCATCGGCTGATTTAGAGAATATAGAGCGATTTTCTCGATTGAATTTGGTAAATAAAATCTGAAACTTTTTAGATGTTGATTTATAGGTTTCTACACGTAATTCGCCTTCTAATATCAAGAGTGGATTAACAAGAGTTAGAATCTTTCCCTACTGTGTTTGTCCACATCACAGTCAGAAAAGTGTCTATTTTTAGATTTGAGTTTCGCGCGCGAGAGTATTCGAATGCCCAGGCTCGAATGCTCGTATACCCAAAACACAACAAAATAGAGAATATCCTACCTTATCTTTGCGATTTTAACGGTTTTTCCATTGATCTGCGATTTAATTTTAGGCTGGATCTCACAACTGTTCGCGTGGCGAGAAAGTGGGAACCCTGTGGATGACGAATTTTCGCGGGCATCCTAGTTCTAAAAATAGACACTTTTCTAACTGTGATTCGGGCGTACATAGTAAATATGGAAACTCTTGGTAATCCACTCTTGCTAATATCTAGCGAGAACAATAACAAAGGAGTGGCTAACATAGACTCTTGAGGCCGGCACACTGACTAGGGACAAGGTCCCAAGGGACTTATGAGGTACATGCTCAATTTTTTCAATCATTATTTTTCGTTGTTTCCATGGCTATGCAGCGTTTGACATTAACAACAAATCAAGTCGGTGGCTGGATAGAATGAACTAAGTAGTTTCATAGAACACTTCTATGTCACTTGGAGTAAAGTGTTGGCTGCCTGTAAAGTAAAATCCAGGGTCGTAGTAAGACGAGCTTCTGTACTGATACGAATTCGAGTTGCTGGACGCGTAGCCGGCGATGTAAAGATCGTGAGTAGTTCTACCAAACATCGGTCCGTAGGGCCAGCCGCCGTAGATTGCGTAGTCGTAATTCTTCACTATCGGCAATTTCACTGGACTGAATCCCTTTGGGTTGTAGAGTGAGAACAGGAAAGATCGAGTGGAACGTCGGTAGAGGTAATTATCTGAAATAAAAATCCCCTTGTTACCATTATGATTAGGCCAAGTACATGTTTATCGTCCCCGCCCGCGTCATTTGGGCGGTGCCGCATCAAAATTCTAAGTATTTGTTACCATTTGTTACCAAATGCCTATAAAAATAAGAAATAAGGGACCGGTCATTATTTATCGCCAGGTGTGTGTACGGGTAAACCATAGGTACTATGGTTACTATGGTTATTGGCTTCGTTGCGCGTGTTCTCTAAAACTGTATTAGATCATTCTCGAACCCAGAGCTCCCCGGCTCGTAACCTCGCGGGGGAGGCTCTGGTGACAGCCACTGACGCATGCGCGAGATTTAATACAGAGCCGCTGAGAGAAAGACCTTTCATCGCATGCTCTAACACTCAAAATCAACCAATCAGCGACGGCCCTCAAGTGGATGTCCCCAGAGCCTCCCCTGCGAGCAGACGAGCTCTGGGAACGAGAATGGCATTAGATGTCTTCTTTATTTATTTTAAATGACGTGATATAGAACTTGCTGGAATCACTCGACCTTAGGAAATTTCTTGTGATCCCCCCTCACTGCTCGCAGGGTAATACATTTGTTGAGAATGATCAAAGGTATCAAAATGTTGATTGCTTGGATCGATCCCTCAGACACATTGGTTTAGAGTTGGACACTATTGTACCATATGTGAAGGATCTACCCGAATTCTCTACTCTACCGGTGATAGGCATCAGCGGCGCACAAATACAGTGGGAGCCTCAATTTGAAGCCGAAAAAGTTGTAAATACCAACGAGTCGGGAAAGTTTTCTCAAGTTTGTCTATTGCTTCAATTCAAGCTTCATCAGTTCCTCGTCGGTATTCACAACTTTTTTGAGTCAAATTGAGGTTCACACTGTATTTATGCGGCGTCGATGTCTATTCAGCAATATAGAGCAGAGAATTCGAAACTGGACTATTCGAGTGTACACATGATTCACGGGGTGCATGAGAATTGGAGAATTGATACGTACGTATCCAAGACACGTCCGTGTAACCTCCGAAGTAATAACCACTCGCATAAACAATGGTGACAGTGGGTCCTTTGTGGTCACATCGGGAGTGGAATGCAGAGCCAGCCCATCCATCACTGGCCGCCCGCCAGCATCTGACCCACACACTCCTAGAGCTGCTCTGGATAACACTGGCCAGGTATGAGTTCAGCTGATTGATGTAGTTCGTGTGGCCTCTCAGAATGCTTGACCCTGTGATGAAACCACCTGTAAAATTTGAAAATGGATTTCGTACTGTTTCTTTATTTGCTAGAAGCGTTGACCCACTGGATCAAGACCATTTTACTGGCTTTTTCTATAGGAAGCGCCAAGGGTGGTATACAAAGTGCAGATATATTTGCAACCAACCACGCCTCCCAAAACAAGCTCAAAATCTGCGCTCAATGGACACCACGGCAAAACGCATTTGCCATGCGCTTAACATTCACTTCCTGTGAAATGCAAAAAAAAAAAAGAAATAATCTACAGAACAAAACTGTCTGGTGTTCCAAACAGTGAATCTTTAGCGCATGTGAACTGCGTTGTGCCGCGGTGTCCGTTCAATGGTCGACTCTTTAGCTTGGGCGTTAATAGTTTACCATTCCAGAGCACGCGGCATTCCCATCACGTGGCATTTTCAATGGGTAAAAATGCTTTCCCCTACGCACAGAAGGATATATTAATAAAGAACAATTCCAAATAATGAAAGATTAAATATTCACAATTAATGCCACGTAATCTGAAATGGGAAAACAACTGCGACCAAACTGGCTTATAGGATACGTGTCCTATTTGGGTTAATTTTGGCGCCACATTCATTGCGCATCGGCCCGTTCTTCTAAAGCAGGCAAACTCATTATGAAGTATACATACGCACAATCACTGCAAAGAGTTTTGAAATTTTTCTGGTATGTAATGGTTAATTTTGCAGAAAATCGGTGGAAATTTCTAGCTTAGAGGAATACTAGCGACTAGGTTTTTGATGCCGCTACAATCTTGCTTAGTGGGCCTTAATAATAGTCGAGGTTCATCGTATTTCGACTGATGCGCGTTTTTTTTTTACACAGGCATTTCGCATAGTTCCCACAAAACATTGACTGGTAATTCTTCCTGGCATTTCTTTCTGGAGTTAAAACTTTATTCTAGATGACTTACGTCCAAGGACACACTTGTAACCGTCACCATGGTAACCAGCTTTACACGCGCACGTGTAGTTCCCTTTCGTGTTGGTGCACGTGGCATTCGCGTGACAGCTGTGAGAGTTTGTGGCACATTCATCAATATCTATCGAAAATGTTGTAAAATCATGAGCCGCAACATAAAAAAAACAGTTCTAAGGAGGCACAGGTCTCGGAAGTCTATCGTCATCTCAAGGCGGGCACGAAACCTCTCTCGCGGACGTTAAGATCATGGACAGGGAGGAGAACTGGGCGAGAAGAGGAATCAAAGAGGCGGTGTGGGAAAAGGTGGACGCCCATTCTCTTAACCGAAGGGGGGACTGAGGTTCAGTTTGACACGCACGTTGGATGGCGCGTTGCATGACATACCTCGCTCGCTGTCAGTTTAATAGCATTCTTGATAAAGGTCGATGGTTTCGAACGAAACGTCGAAGGAACGTTCTTCATTAATTACGATCAAATGTCCAGTTAATTTTAACAATCTTTTCGATATTGTTATTGATAACCTACTGGTTGTGATTGCTTTTAATAAAATTTATCTATCTATCAAGCTGCCGAGAAAGCTTATCAAGAAACGATAGGACTTTGACAGGTTGCCCATTTCGGCATACCTGTGCAAATGTGTCCGTTCAAAGAATGCCCTGCATAACACTTGCACGAGTAGGAACCGATGGTGTTAATGCAAGTGGCGTCCAAACGACATAAAACTTTGCATTCGTCTACATCTGAAAACAAGAACAGCAAAGTTGAATAGCAATTGGCGCTATAATGATAATGCGCGAAGTTTTTATCGTGTAACACGTGGCACAAGTCAACTTTATTCCGCGCAACATGCAAAAACTCGCGACACAAAATGACGAATATCTGAAACGTTGTCTCGTGTCTGTCTTGAAGCGAGGCTGTGAATCGTAAAATTCTTCAGCAGCTCGCGCTGAAAGTTGCTTTAAAGTTGTTTGCCAGTTGACTCAAAGTCAATGCACCTTTTCGCGCAACAATGTTGCTACAATGTATGTTTTAACAAAGTCTTACTTTTTAAGAGACGTTTATGGCCAATTTACGTACCCGTGCAATTTCTTCCATCTCCGGTGAAACCCACATTACACTGACAAGTGTACGAGCCATAAATGTTAGTACATGTTGCGTTGACATGGCAACCGTGACTTCCGCCACTGCACTCATCATAATCTAAAGAGTTAGGACAAAAGCACCTTTAAAGGAAGTTTATTAACCCGAGACAGAGAAAGTATTCATTTTCATCACTTTGCCTGATGTGATTGACGGGGTGGTTGGTTGGGGGCCTCGCATACTAGTTTACCTACTAGGCAATATGCCACGACCTTTCGGGGGCCTTCGCTGATTGACTATTTAAACTCTGGAGTATACGCAGAAAGTTCTTTTTCTCTCAACTCTGTAAAATCTTGCGGAAACCTCCAGTAGCGTGTTACCTGCTGGGGTGAAGGAGCAAGGGAACTCCGGGGACTTCGCGGGGGAGTCTCTGGAGACTTCGGAGACATCCATGGACATCCAGGGCTTTCGCTCAATGGCTGATTTGGAACGTTGGAGCATGCGCAGAAATTCGTTTCTATCAACGTCTCTGTATCAAATTTCACGCATGCATCAGTGGCCACCACAGCCTACCCCGCGAGGTAACGAGCCGGGGAGCTCTGGATTCGAGAATGGGAACTGAAAACTGCGTGTGCGCTATAGCTAGCTTGTGCAATACCAAAGCAACATTTTCTCGGTCATACCTTTGGCGCACGTGTAGTTGTTGCACGTGGCACAATCCACGTCATTCCACCTAAAATGGTACACCGGTCCTAGCGTGTGAACACAGTCTTGTGTGGAGTCATAGTCGTTTGGCTGGTTCGGTTCCCAATAAGTCCAGTTCCCACGCATTTTACTCGACCACCGGAAATCTCCCTCGATGCTTTTATCGTTCAGGCCAATCCAACTCTGTCAATCATCAATATAGTTACGCTATTACAATGTTGGCAAGAGATAAGAGAAGAGAAGAGAAGAGCAAATTCCAAAGTTATCTCAAATAAGTCAAGGAGAAGTTGGAACTACGGCAGGTTAAGGAGTTGAACATTAACCTCCATAACATCCTTACAGGTACTTTAGCCTGCGCAAGCTGTAACTCAGTACGTGCAGAAAAAGGGCCTTGCCTCTTTGGACAAAAGAAGTCTCTTTCGGCGAACACAGTGTCGGCTTTCGCAGGCTACAAGAACCACTTGACAACATTGCTTTTTTCTAGTTATGTATGCGTCCCTTTGATTCTATTTAAGAAATTCCTTGACGATCAAGGAAGTTTTTTAAGTCGTTACGAGTTCTATATGAGTCAATATGAGTTGACTATTTGACTAATAAAAAACGAGAACGAGTAGTCTAATTGTTTTAGTAGAAACCCACCAGCATACTACATTCGAGTTGTTGCTAAAACGTATTTAATTTTATTGGTTTTAAAAAGTTTTATGCGATTACGTGATAGATAGTGAGTAGCGGGCGCGGAGCCAATCAGATTGCAGGATTCGTGAGTATGCGAGTGTTCTACTAATATCTGTTTGCTTTGTTGATCTGGGACGGTAAGAAAGTTTCAAAACATTGCCATAGTGTCTTATTCTATACTAAATTTTCATAGACTGTGATGGGCTTCAGCATCAGCTGCCACCCACCTTTTCGCCGCCAATCCTTTGCTGTACAAACACATTTTCTTCCTGATTTCGAACCGTTACCAAATGCGCAGAGCCAGGGCGGCACATATTCTCGGCAGCAGCCCACTTTCGACAAGACTGACTTGATTGATAACACACCCCTTGAAAATACTGCCAGCCACGAGAACACACATCTAGTAATACGAGATAAGAACACCATGTCACTTATTATATTGAAATAAGTGTGACCCTACCAAAGGGCCGAAGGATTGACCCCTACCAAAACAGTTCCTTTAAAGGCAAGAAAGTGCTGTCGTTTTTATGGCAAATCCGCGCGGGCTGCCTGTGGTGTTCAAATCTCGACTCAGGCCCCTCGACGGGGAACAAAAACAAAATGGCGGACAAGAGAACGATTTTTCTCGAGTATCTGCAAGTGACTCTTCAAATAGTAGCCCCCCCCCCCTCCTCCCCCTCTTATTAATAGATAAACTCTTCGTTCTTCGACCATCTAATTTAGCCGTCACGTGATTAAATACCAAATCCCACGATATTTCTTGGTCTATCAAGTGTACATAAATAAGAGAATGTACAACATGATACTAGGGCGTGAGAGAACCTTTAGACAGACCTAGTTATTTTTAGATTGGTACTTAGTCTTCTTTATATATCCCTAAGGTCACGCACAGAGAGCAACAAAGCCAGAAAACAATAGGCCTAATTAAAGAATAAAGTTTTGCAAAGAGCGTGCGCATCGGTTGAGCGGTTTAAATACCGAAGTTTTAATGAGCTCCTGATCAAATGAATTTGATTGGCTACAAAAACAATAGCTCGCAATTTAGCGAGAGAAAAAGTTCTAAAAATAACTCGTTCTGTGCAAAGGATCTCTCACGAATACCAGATCGGGGTTGTTCACTCTTATTTATGTACTCTTGGTCTACGGATTAACAAATAAAATAACCAGGTAAAGGAAAGTAAAAATAATAATGAACATCAAGCGAACTAAAGCAGATCTTCCTGTTGTGCAACAAACCTTACCAAATAGAAGCAGATAGGTCACCGTTAGCGGTTCGTACTTGTCCACGTAAAGTTCTTTCAAGCAGACACGGAAACCAGTTGTGTTCTTGTACTGAAATGTAGGACACCATATCAACCATTAATATAATTACTCAAGAGATGCCGCGCGCTGATTGGTCGAGATGTTCGGAATATATATTTTGCATTGGGGATTGGTGGGGATTGGGGATCGCGCGCATGGGGATCGCGCATTGGAGATCGCACGCACACTTTATTGTGAGAAACTAAAAAATACCCCTAAACCCGATTTTCTTTTTGGGTCAAAACAAAACAAAACCATACCCCATTGTTCGCCCCCCAAAAAATAAAAATCTCTAAGAACGAGATTGTGTCAGAACAAAAAAAAAGATTGCAGTTCACGAATCTGGCTTGTCAAACCTGTTAAACTGGTTTGCCATCGCTAAAAGCTCACCTCTACCCACGTTGACACCGCATTGCATGTCGGGCTTACACTTCCAGAAGACGACTTGTGATTGGTTGATAGAATTATACTGGGCACGTGACCAAACCGGTTTGGGTACCCGATATCCTTGGGACAAATAAAAAAACATTACTTAAGTGCAACAAGGTTTCTTTATGGACACAGGTTCACGACGCTGAAGGACCGCATGGTTGGTCAAAAACTATCCTCAGTTCAGAAGCTAATTCACAATATATTACCCCCTCTCATTTTCGCATCTGTAAATCGCATTTGAATATGTCCAATATGTCATTTGAATAATTACCTTGCAGAATGCTCCGTTGAATCGACCAGAGGGCTGTCCTGAATTAGGGAAATACATCTTCCCTTTTTCCGTGAAGAGTGGATGATAAATCACATCAAAAGCAAGCCAGTTCTGCAAAGTAGCATAGAAAATATGATGATACACCAAATCGGCTAATAGGTATTTACATCTTGTTGCCACCCAATCGGCTGGACCAACACTCAGTATATTAGAGCCTTTGCTCAAATATCTGCAAATGATTAGACCTTCGCGTCTTTTCGGATAAGGACGTTAAACCGTAGGTCCCGTCTCTCACATACACTACACTAACCTGAACAAGAGGAACGTTTAAGAACCACGGGGACGTCGGAAGTTGCCCATCCTCAGTGCAGGCTTACAATTTACTAACCCACTACACTGACGAGGGAACCTCGTAATTGGAGCCTCGCTCTGTGAGGATTTCCCGGCCCTCGGGCAAATCATATAAACTAATCTAATCTAGACCATCATTTTGTACATACTTGCATGTGGCCGGTTGTGTGTGAGAAATTTGACAATGGTAACCTAGATCCGTCCCAGATCAATAATCACATGATCTGAATTGGGTGGCAACAAGATGTAAACACCGTCAATAGCCGATGGTGTCTATTAATCGGCTAGAGTTCAATATCAGTCAATCAGCGACGGCCCTGAAATGGATGTCTCCAGTGCCTCCCCTGCGAGTAGACGAACGGGGAAGCTCAGGATACGAGAATTATGGTTCGAGTCATTTTTATATACCAGCGCTTGCGCACCCCTAGTCGAAAGTAGAATGGAAAGCACCAGTTTAGCGCAGTGCTTTTGAATTATTATTCAATAAACATCTACCACGTATAGCGTCTTCTATTTACCACGTATATATTCTGGTGTAAGCCGTCAAAGTTCTGCAATTCGCGGAGACAGATTTTAAAAGAGCTGGTTGTGATGTCCTCAGCCCAGATACTCGCCGCGTCGTGACGGTCTCCGATCCTCATGTGCTCAGCGGTAAATAGAATAGTCGGTTTAGACTTAAAACGCCCCTATAACAAAAGGATAAAGAAGTCCTTAATTATTATTAAATATAGCTACGATATAAAGTGCGCTCTGATTGGTCCAAATCTATGCTCTATTTCACCGATAAAGTAATGAAATTCCTTGCAAGTCAATAGACTTTTGCGAAATTTTCTAGGACTCACATTAGGTAGGTTTATTGTAACACACTTGGTTCCAGTCCACCAGTCAGTAACACGTGTTCTGTCCACCACACCTCCCACCGGAGTGCCCTGGTAAGCGAACCAATCAACAGTCGCCATTGCCAAACGCCCTCTGTTACGACGGCCAGCGGTTGCGACACAGACATCGAAACCCCTTTGACTGATGCGTTCTACCCATGATGCCATGGCGTCGTGGACATAGTTAAGATCGGGAGTATCGGCGTGGTTGACAGTCAACTGCACATGGATGTAGTCGTCATAGAAGGGATAGCGGTCGAAGTACTGGGTGGTGCAAGCAGTGTCTTGGTCGGTGGAGGAGGAATTTATTAAGGCCGATCCTCTTTGCCATGGAAAACCTGTGTGGCATGTAAAATGTGTAAAATGTTGTAAAAAGGTAGGCGCGTAGTGTGATTGTAATCAAACCCATGCCAATTCTGTAGTCAAAACTTAGTCCGGCTGCAAATATCGGTAACAGAAGTGCCGTGTGATTTTAAGTGCACCATTCCGTAAATTCAAATTGTGTGATTGTGTGGTTTCAAAAAGATATCCATACCCCCTCCACGGAAGGCTGGAATTTCCAAAAAAATTTACAGTATTTGTATGGAAAAGATCAGGTAAATTGACCCCCCACCCCCACCCCTCCGGACTCCGGAATTTCCAAACCATTCTGTAGGGGGCAGGGGGGGGGGGGGTATGGATAATTTCTGGAACCACACATTAAGATCTGGTATAACCATATTCACGATACGCGCATGCTCCAGGAGCGATCACTCAATCATCCAGCAAAACTAATTAGACCATCCTATCAGATAACTATGATAACTATTAAGAATATATCAAAAAGCTACAAAACATCCCATGAGTCGAGAAGTATCGAGATTGTATACGAGTATACGAGTTGTTTTCGAGGTTTTCAGCCTTCGCTCGCCATCGTTACGGGACGATACTCTCTGATTTGAGAGATGCGCACAACAGCTGCGCAGTTTCGTGACAGTCTCCCTTTAAGTGACGCGACCTTCTCCCCGGGTCTACCTACCTCTACAGCTTCCAGGATGGTACAATGTATGGTTGTTCCTCGTACGGCACATCTCCAGCTGAAAGTGGCATTTGTTTCGATACGTTGTACCATTACTAGCGCACACGTTTTCCTCGTAGCTCGGGCATTTCGTCACGCAAACACAGCGAGCGTCGCGAGGACCGAAGGCTTTGCAGACCGCGTAGTAGCTGCATGTTACATCAATACAAGGGTCCAGATCTGTAATGTGAGACAAACGTTTCTGTAGCTATAAAGAGCGGATTTCGTATGATTGTGAAAAGTGCCGCGACAAAGCCATGCCGCACCGCGACCGCGGCCGTGACGCGCCTCGACTACGCGATTTCATTGGCTCCTCTACTAACCTCCAATGAGTATGAAATTGGCTCCGATTATATGTCCTGCTGTGTTATCATCTTTTGGTAACGACTTCATGCACGCGCGGAAAGATGATACGTTGACTTCCTATGAATAAAAGCCCACAGATTAAAAAAAAATACAATATTATATATTTAACATTTAATCTCCGGCGAGTCAATAGCTGATAAGCGCAGAGTTCGACAGAACTCTGAGGAATATAATTGAGTTTTTAGGATTTCCCGAGGGCCGGGAAATTCTCACAGAGCGAGGCTCCAATTACGAGGTTCCCTGGTCAGTGTGGTGGGCTAGTAAGTTGTAAGCCCTGCACTGAGGATGGGCAACTTCCTCAGGTTCAGGTTAGTGTAGTATGTAAGAGACGGGACATACGGTTTAACGTCCTTATCCGAGAACACGCAAAGGTCTAACCATTTGCAGATATTAAAGCAAAGGCAGCACCTTCTCGTCAGTTATTTAGAAAAGACCCTGAGTGTTGCCCCGGCCGGGGTTAGAACTCCCAATCTCCCGCACATAAGCCCGGCGCTCTATCACTGCACTAACCGGTCGTCGGTAATTGACTATAACCAATTATAGCTAGCCTGATACCCCAGTGTGTCCTATCTCCACAAACTATAGGTAACATGATACCCTACATTCTTAACATTCCGGACGTGACCTGAACATTCCGGACGTGACTGCGGCGTGACCTTTTGACCTCCTCCGAAAAATGAATATTCCTCCGCAAACAGGGGATAATTCGGTCCCTCTTATACTACTCATAATAGACCCCTAGTAAGATTTGGGTACGATATCATATCAGTATTAGTTGTAACCCACTCGCATACTATCACGAATCCTGCATTCTGATTGGTTCCGCTACTCGCTATCTATCACTTCATAAGTAGTGAGTAGCGAAAACGCTAGCGCAAAACTTTCTAAAACCATGAAAATAAATACGTTTTAGCAAGACTCGAAGGTAGTATGCTAGTGGTTTGTACTAAACAATTAGACTACTTGTTCTCGTTTTAAGTAATTATTAAATAGCCTCTCCTTCGTATCTGTGAATGTCGTTTGATAAAGAGAAATGGAATAAGACTGTCACACTTTACGAGCACGCGTGGTGTAGCCCGGGTTCGATTCCCTTCTCTTCTTTCCTTCCGCAAAGAGAGCTAAGCCTTCATTGTGAGCTGTAAAAAGCTTGTGCTTCCTTAGTCTTTCAGATGAGACAATAAACCGAGGTCCCGTCTCTCTCCGCTTCCATATCCAATTCAAGGGGCACGCAAAAGAACCCTGGGATGCTGATACAGGTCTTCAGGTCGAACTAAAACACTTCACAGGCGCACGGGACGAAGAGCCACCTCGTGGATGTGCCCAATGTGCGAATCCGTTATTATTATTATTGTAGTATTAATTAAATAGGGATGATATTGAGGATTTTCACACGTTTGGACATACCTCTGCCCACACGCTGATAGCGCTGAAAGTTGCTGCTGATGATGATGAGCTTTGGTTGTTATGGTGAAACGCTGAAAGTGACAGCACCGGGGCTTCGTAAAAAGGATTTGTGAAATTGACAACCTGTAAATAAATAAATAAATGTGTGACGTTTTGAAAGTAGTTCCCTGGGGCCTAGGGCAGACGTCGAGTTAACTCACGTCGGTTACAATATACCGACTCATCACACTTATAAATAACAAAGTATCTGTTTGTTTACAATATGTTCCCGCCATACCTTGCATATCGCATAATTATCGCGTTGGATGGAGGTAGCTGGAGCTTTGTTATCAAACGTTACTTGGTTTGTATGGTTCCAGGGATTTTGTTTATCTTCAAAAGCAAACCAGTCCTTTAAAAATAATGCACAATACTATTACAATTACAAAAAAAAATCAAAAGCAGGGTGAAAAAAGAGCAAACAAGCGGAACAAATTCGCGGCGAAAACTTTGCTCCCAGAGTCCTTGAAGATTATCAAACCCCTTTCGGCAATCCTGTGCGAACTTTACGCCTTGTGCGAGCCTTGTTCAATTCTCAAGAACCGAGATGTTTTCTGTTATCAAGACTCCTCTCCACGCGGGAACTTCTGAAACTTTCATATCTCCATCATTTGCTCATTCTTTTTAATCAGGGTCTAGTGTCTAAATTTCTTCGCCACTGAACTTATCTTACCGCTTTAATGCCCTTGTGTGCGCCATCAAACACCACAGTCTCGTGTAAGCAGATATCGAAAGAATATTGTTTTGATCTTGTCTTAGTCCAGATAAACAGAGCTGAGTTGTGAGGGTCTTGGTTCGGTCCCACGACAGACACAAACACTCTTGGTGCAGAGGGATATAGCTGTAGGTAGAAGACGAAAAGTCTAATCAAAGCTATTTATTCTATTCAAAAAGGATAGTTGTGTAACATTTAGTAGCGAATGCAGAATTATCTAAATTCCATGTTTGATTTGTTCCTTTGCGTATCTAGCTCCTTCTGTTTTCATGCAAAAAGTTTAACTGTTTTTGTCGTAAGCTCGTAGGGGAGGCTCTGGTGACGCATGCTCGAGATTTAATACAGAGCTGCAGAGAGAAAGACCTAGTAGTGAGCGCATGCTACAACGCTCTCAAAATCAGCCAATCAGCAACGGCCCTCAAATGGATGTCCCAAGAGCCTCCCCTGCGAGGCAACGAGCTGGGGAGCTCACTAGAATGTGCCATACCTTGGTAAGCCTGACACTCTTGCAGTTTGTCCCAACAGTGAACTCATCAAAGGACGCCTCCCCTTGTTCTAGGTAACCATGGGAACCAAGCAGTGCAAGCCAATGAATGTCCGCCGTTGTATCATTATAATTCATACCCACTTCCCTCAGACAAGCCGTGAAGCCATTGGCTGTTATCCCAGTAGACCATAATGCCGCAGGGTTGTGCACCTGTTTTTAAATAAACATTGTTTTTTTACGATTCAAGTGTTTGTACTGTTTGTAGGGCAGGGGTCCTAATGTGAAAGTTCGTCACTCTTAGGCTAGAGCTAAACTAGGACACATGTAGCGCGCAGCATTCGTGTAGCTAAACTGGGTACCCCCCCCCCCCCCGATGTTTTGATTAGTGTCCACAAAGGCAAAAAACTGAATTTTATATAGTCGTCCCCTTTGCTTTCGATCGTACCTCACTTTGCGAAAGCGACGTCGGAAATTTTCAAAGTGTACGAGACGGATGAAATGCAGTACTAAATATAACCTTTAAGAACTTGTCTCCATGTGCCAGGGATAGCTGTACCCGGATACCCGTCGACTGTGGAAAGGAACTGGGGAAGACCACGTGATGGCATAGCTTTGAGTTAGTTGTGTGGTTCACAGAGAGTTTGCCATATCTGACCTTAAATCCTGTAAAACATAATTATAAAATGATAACTATAAATTCAAATAGTTCTCGCTAGAGCTGGCCCCCGCCTTTTTAAGCCTCTGTCGTAACAGTCAACCGTGAAACAATGGCAATTGGAATTTTTCTAGTGTTTCACGGTCTAATGATACGACAGATAACACTATATGGAAACCAGGCGTTAATAGTTCCGGCTGTTGTTTTTTTCTAAAACAATTTTGGGGGAGGGGAATACTCCACTGATTTTTGGGTAGGGGTGTGCCGCCGCATAGGTCTCACAAACCTGACCCTTTCAGAAACCAAAGTCCTCGTTTTTATACCCTACCGTAGACCTATTAAAGTTAGTCACCAGGGTGTGGTCAAATTGGTCGCGATCAAAGCGCAAATCCATTAATCATGTAAAGGTTTTAAATAAGCCGTCTTTATCACTAAATGCGGCACAACATTAAAAAAACACTCCCTATACGTGTCTATATGACGGCACATACCCGTATATCATATATAATAGCCTGCGTAGCGGCTCTAAAAGGGAAGGGGACGGAGTCGTTCGCTCGCCCCGACTCCGTCCCCTTCCCTTTTAGAGCCGCTACGCAGGCTACATATATAAGGGTGTACCCCTCTCCCCGGGCCTCACCTGTACTGAATTTGCCGAAAATACCAGTGCACACTTTGAGATTCGCTTTAGTACACCAATTGCTTTTACCACTGAATAAGTTTTCTATGTATTGTGTTGATGTGGTGTCTTTCGCATCCTAACTAAATATTTTGATTTGTGTCTGAGTTCACTTTCGTCAGAAAGATAATGGTGTTTATGCAACATCAGTGACAAGGTTATCAATAGGGCTATGCAGTCGATTTTGACAGCCGAGACAACCGATGACGACACCGAACATTTTATCTCTTGCGTAAACAGCTAGGTAAAGAGTTTATCCTCAGCAGACACGTGGGTGTATCTGAGTTCACTTTCGGCGTAACGCACTCGATTTTCAACAATCGTTCGCTTCAAAACCCGCCATCTCCCCTCGGCCCCACCGCGACTGTTTGTTTTTGGGCCGGTAATTTTTCCTCACCTTTACAATGAATCCATTATAGAATAATGATTTTTCTTTGTATAAATAAACGTCACTTTCAGATCCTTTGTGAGGCTCAGCCACTCATTTGCGGCCATTTGACTTATCCAGCCAATCATTCCCTCCCTTTTTTAAGTTCAGTCCATCACAGCCAATCATTTGCGACCATTTGACTAATCCAGCCAATCATTCTCGACCCTTTTTAAAGTTCAGCCCTTCAAAGCCAATAATTTGCTTGCGATTGCAAAATTACCCAGAGATGCTTCATGGACTTTTCAGCAATTACCCAGACCTTACTCTGCGGCCCGTGCTCCAACGAATCGATATTTTTTCTGGTGTCCCTTATTTACTCTCTTTACATGGGGACTTCCAAAATTCCTCCTAGGGTTTTGGCCGTTTTGGCCAAAAACCCAGCGAGGGCAATAAATAAGGACTCAATATAGTTACATAGAGTCATTTCCGGCGAGTGCTTTGCACAGGCTTGTAAATAAACTAATATCGTGACACGCACAGCTCCTTATCTTTCGTAGTCACAACATTTATGCTGGCTGGCTTAGAATAATGAACGGATTCAAATTTCATAAAGTTCCATCTTCAACAGTTGTCATAACATGAAACATGAAATGTTGGAAGTTAGTAAATTCGATCAAAGGATCTTTGTCTAAAGGGGCCTCTAATGATATTCCTCCAGCAGACTGGTTTAACTATTTTAAGGGGCTTAATAAGATAACTTTTTCTGCCGATAGCGATGGTTTAGAGGCGCGTATGCTTAAGGATTTTAAAGTTTGGGCTGCTGACAAAAATGACATTCTAGACAAGCCAATATCAGAAGACGAGCTGTGCAAATTAGCACGGAAGCTCAAAAGCAAAAAAGCTAGTGCGCGGGATGTAATAAGTAATGAGATACTTCGTCATTCGGTCGGTATTTTGGCACCTTATTTTGTTCGGCTTTTCAATATAGTTCTTTCCACGGGAATTTTTCCGGAGGACTGGTCGGAAGGTTTAATAGTTCCGCTTCATAAAGCGGGTGATTGCTTAGACCCTGGTAATTATAGGGGTATATGTATAAGTAGTTGTTTGGGGAAGTTCTTTACGTTATTACTAAACTCACGGTTTAACAGGTTTCTAGAAGAAAACGGTTTAATGAATATTAATCAAATAGGATTTCGTAAAGGTTATAGAACATCTGACCATGTGCTTGTTTTGAAAGCTTTGTTAGACTCCATGAAGAGAAAACACAGTCCGTTATGCGCTTGTTTCATTGATTTTAGAAAAGCTTACGATAGCGTTTGGCGTGAGGGCTTGTTTTACAAGGTTTTACAGTGTGGCTGCAGTAGCAAGTTATTACTCAGCATGTACTCTTCGGTTAGGTCCTCTTACAAAACTTTAAATGCAGAATCTCTAAATCCCCCGCTAAAGCAAACAACTTCTGCTTAAAAACTTCGAAAGACGGAAGTCTACCTAATTCATAAACTCCCCACACTTCACAACCATAAAGTAAGATAGGTGAAACAAGCGAAGAAAACAATTTCAGCATCACTCTCACCGAAACCCTATCCATATTGGTAAATTTAGCGAAAAGACCGTGTTAAGCATAGGCAGGCAGTCACTCGTCTTCGTCTCTCGGCACATCGACTTCCGGTGGAAGTGGGACGGTAAACAAATATCCCATACGAGTCGAGAGTCTGCTGTCTGTGCGATAGTACACAACAGGCATGTGTTGGGGATGAAGCACATTATTTTATGTTTTTTTCCCACACGAAACTTGTTGCTTTACGAGAAAAATTCTTTAGTGATTTAATTGCAATTAATAGTGGCTTGCACATTTTGACAGATCTGTTTTATGCAATTACTTGTTGAGTATGTGTGATGAGAATACTGTTACACTGACGGCCTACACTGACGGCACGTTATTGCCATGATATTTTAGACATCTATGATTCACTGTGTATTAGTTAGCGTAGGTTTCATAATGATCTATGTATGTATACTGTAAATCCTAATGTGCCTTAGTAGGTGTTTAAAGGAATAAAGCTTCTTCTTCTTCTTTGAAATTCCTTTGTCCTGTGAAAGTAAGTCGACTTGGATCCCGGGGGGGGGGGGGGGGGGGGGGGGGCTACTTGGATATAAAAATGACGGGGGGGTCGGACGTATTTTTTGGGTATGAAATTTGTAGTAAAAGTATTTTGGGGTTGAAAATTCTACCAGGTATTTTTTGAGGTGTTGAAACTTTCTAAACAGGCTAGTTGATCATCAAGATATACTGCCTTAAGAAGCAATTTGGGGGAAAGCACATATTTTACAGTAGAGCAAGCAGGTCCACAATAGCAAAATGTTTATCAGACTAGCATTAATGTACGTCTACAAGGACTGAAACATGTCCATGCTCAAGAACTAACAGCGGCTTACACATTAGCACAGGACTCAACATGTTTCGAAATTTATGTCGTTCATTTGCGCGCACCTCATGTGAAATTCTAAGTTGTTTGCCTCTAATAATATCTTCTCTGATGACATTTGTGCCAACTTTAATAACTTTTTGGAGGATCACTTCATTTGTGGGCAAGCGTAAGGGGGAATCTCTCGAAATTTTCTTAGTAGTTATTCCAGCAACTTCTCTATCATTTGCATTTTTCTACATTCACCTCACTCAAACTCAATAAAAAAAAGTCCGGCGCGCTTCGCGCACATAAAAGAATGACATCTAATGTAGTCTTTGAGAACTCGTGCAGCGAAAACACTTTACAAAAACAAGTGTATCTAAGTGGCGAGAAAAAAAGATGCCCAAAAAATGTCCTGCAGTGATAGGCCTGGCGGGCAGTCACTATTCTCGAAACGTAAGCGCGAGTTCGACGTTACAGGCATAGAAATTCGTCTTGGACCGCGCTTCACGCAAATGAATACAATAATCTCGTCATTTGTGGCGCGCAGTTGCGCGCACGAATACAGAAAAATCGAAATGCTCATATAACCGCCCAACGCGCTTATGAAAATTCGCGCGTCGGGCGCGCTTCACGCGCAACGAAAGAAAACTTCGAGTCAAACAGAAAACGAACTTTTACAGCTCGCAGTTAATTTAAAATAACGTTTATATGATTTGGCCACGTCAAGGCGCTTCAAATTGCTTCTCTCTACACATGATACTGCCATCACCAGGTCGTATTATAGATAATGAATGTTCTGATCTTAATTTTTCAAACACGAAATATCATAAGTCGAGAGGGAAATAAATCAGTGGGGATCGGATCACCAAAATGTGCTGCTTTTACAAACACAGCGCGCCGTGCAACCGTGGTCAGAAGGGATACGCGTTGCACAACAAGAGAGTTACTTACACTTACCGTAAATACAGGACGCTAAGAGTAGCAACTGAAAAAGCAAAGTCTGTACGCGGAAAGCGCAGTGCTCCATTGCGGGTATGAAGCTCACCGCCCACTAAAGTCTGGGACTTTGTTCGATGCGTTTAAAATATAAACTTCGGCACTCCCCAATAATTTGATATCCTACAGATTCGTTTTCTTATTGGACAATTCGACTGTCAATTTCTATAAAAGACATAAAAACCCGAGCTATGCTTAAACGAGATCAAGGTCAAATATAGCGCATGTGATAAAAAGAAGTAAAACGGTCATTTTGAAGTAGCTCTTCTCCTTAGACCTCGCTCGTAACCCCTTCCCCTTCAAGGAGTTTTTTTTAGACCATTACCGACTGGAGAGGATTAGTTTACACGCTAGCCGTACATTAATCTCAGCAGAAACCCACCGCGAATTCGAACAAGCCTAATACTCCTTAGATTAGTACAGAAGCTACTTTTGCGAAAGACACACGATAGCAAAAGGGAAGGCGCGAAGATGGATTTCAACTTCAAATAAAACAATTTTACGAGCGGAAAGTAAAATAGTAAGTATAGACGTGTGTGGGAAAATGAAATTAAATTTAAACTCAGCTGGTTATTTACGAAGTGGTGCAAAAACAACACTGCAACATTAATTGGCGGAAAAGAGCGCGCGTGCACATCCGGGACATTCGCGGTACATAAGTTTTTCCACAGGTGATCCGTACGCATTGTCCAAACACCTTGATTTCTCTTGACCAGCACCACAAAAGATGGCGGAAAGTATAAGGCGTGATTTAGATCCGAATATTATTTAAGAAATCCGTGTGAAACCCCTTACCCTGCTCATTAGTCAATCCGTTGTTTTTACCACCGAAATCACTAAACTGCCGGCACCCTCGAAAATTCGATCGATCGTTTGTCAGTTTCGGTTCGTTCGTCTGGCTGTTTTGATCGATCGAAATGGTCACGTGATATTTAAATTATGTACCAAACAATGGAAAAACACGCTTTTTCCATTGTTTGCTGCAAAATTTAAATGTCCGTGACCATTTGGATCGATCAAAACAGCCAGACGAGCGAACCGAAACTGACACACGATCGATCGAATTTTCGAGGGTGCCGGCAGTTTAATGATTTTGGTACTCAATTCCATCCTGATTATTTATCCTCTAAATTCATTCAACGCAGCGATATCTCTTCTGCCTATTATTTACGTAACTGTGAAAATAAGCTAGCTGATTCTTCAAGATCAGCAGACCCTCAAAGTGCGTGATTCCCAAAGTAAAGCGCGCGCATTTAGCCAATCAGAATCGAGATAGTGAATAAAATTTAAAGTCAAAATGACAATTTACAAAACAAAGTCCGTGAAAGTCATGAATAATATTCTCTAAGTATAAATCCTGACGGCTCTATAGCAAAACGAAGGACACAATCTCGAAGAGAAGGAGGAAATCCCTCCAGTGGGCATGTTTTTGTTGGAAAAGATTCACTTTGGGCTAAGTTGTAATTGAAGCTATTTTTTAAGCGAGGGATAAAGCCGAAAAAATAATAACATATAATATAAACTAAAAAAAAATCTTATTCCTTAGAACATTTTTACTTGACCTGTTTCTCCTCTCCCCTCACTGAGATATGATAAACATACAAACAATTCCGAAGTCAAATTGCGCTTTCGATTTTCTCGGGTTCTTTGACCGATTTGAGAGACGGACACACGTGTGATTTTGTCGCACCAATCAGGGAGACCAGTGCAAAAAAAAATCCTTTGGGCTCACTTCATTTATTTCGGCATGGTGGGACGGGGTACTCATGCTGATGGGAGGTTATTAGTAATGTAAATCCAGCAGTTTATGGAAGGGGGAAATCATGACCCCCTCCCCACATCCATATGGCCATTGTGATTTTTTTTCCTTTTTTTTTAACAGAGAGCACTTACTGTGCGACTACGTCAACCGGGCCATTTTGTAAGAAGTTAGCCAATCAGAAAGCGAGTACAGAACAAAGGATCTCGACTTTCTTGAGATCTGAGACACCGAAATATCGCTTTTCTCGTAAAAATGTGGAAATTATGGACAGAAATAACTTCAAAACACTTAATTTCTCATCGTCAGATGTATTGCAGGTATTTGCTCGGAGTGAGCGCAGCGAACGGAGAGCAAGTCTAATTTGGTCAGAGCGGATTTGTTTTCTCTGATTAGACAACGATTTTCGTGTTTGGGCACTGTCGGGTCGTTTTTGGTGCATTTCGTGTGCTCGGGTCATTTTCGGTGCATTATCGTGTTTTTACGAACGACATCGGCATTTGTTCTTGCTTCAGCGGAAATATGGCATCGCACATGCGTGAGATTATAATAGGGAAGAACTTTTTGGTGTTTGGATCACACTCGGGACCATTCGGGGCATTTCCGGTTATTACGAACAACGTTCGAGTGACAATTACACGGCGTCACTAAAATTTGTTGAGACAAGATCGCACTGCAACCGACAATATCCTAAATGCCAATCTGGTGTTCACAACTTGTGCAAGACTGAATCAATGACTACAATATTCTCGAGAAATATGTTAGCACTGGTTTTTGCTTTTTTCTTCTTCTTTTCGTGCGCTAAAGTTATTGTTCGTGTTCAGCTAGAATGGATGATAAAATTCACCCGTGTTTGCACTCGATTGATTAATCAAAGAAAAGACTTTTGATCCGTAATAATTGTATGCCAGGAAGCCGCCATATGCCTCTTTGCAAATAATATTTTCAGATAAAGTAGTACGAGGTCTGTACTACTTGGGATTCATTGCGAAATGGCGGAGAGAACATGAGCTACAACCGACCTTCTCTTAAATAATATGTTTGACCTCTGTGGGTCTCGCTCATCAAGTTTGACAACTGCGAATGATGTCTATCAGTTAGCTGTCAGAGTACAAAGGATTGTTTTTAACAAGAGGCAGATGATTATGTTTCTTTTTCCACAACTAAAACTAGGAGGAATCATGATCAAAAGCTAAATGTTCTGTCCCCAAGAACTGACACATACAAGTTTTCATTCTTTCCACGTACCATTCCAGAGTGGAATAGCTTGCCAAGCTACACAGTCAATGCAAGAAGTGTTGCTTCTTTTAAGATATTAATTCCTTAATGTATTTACTTATTTCTTGTCATGTTATTTATTTATTTCCTTTATTGTGAATTTATATATACATTATTTATAATCTTGGTAACAAGCAACTTAGCTTAATGCACCAGTCAATTGACAGCCCCGCACCCCCCCATTCGCGCATTAGCGGGGCATTCACTTTTTGGCAAATGAAAGGCAGTGAGCGCCTCGGTTTGCGGGGACAATCTGAGAGGTGAATGCACCGTCCCCAGGGTAATAATTAAGAGTGAATGCGCTCCTTGCCCAATGAATTTAGAAGATAACACAAAGGATTTTTACTCACTGTAAAGAGTCATGTCAATGGTGCCCAGTTTTCAATGCAGCCGCAGCCGATCGCAAAGTGTAATAAAACCATATTTTTCTACTTGCATGTACTTTCGCTAGTGTAGATTAAAATTTAATACATGTAATTCAAGTAACAAAAATCTGTATTTGTCGTGTCTTTTGTGAAGTAAAGGGATGTTCATATGGAGGTGCTGGTTCATATGGAGGGGCTGGTTCCTGTTGTGTTGTGTCCCGGGGAAGAGAGTGACTCCCCGCTCGATGTTCTGTGTGGAAGCCATGAAAGAAAGTGCATCTCCCGACCAACGGGGCAGTAATGTAGTGTGAATTCTGTACGAAAGCCCCGCTAGTACCCCGCTAATGCGCGAATGGGGGGGTGCGGGGCTGTCAATTGACTGGTGCATAACCGAGCAAATAAACTGAAACTGAAACTGATTTGGGGGTAAATATACGAAATTTTTATCGGTTGGAACACCAAAATATTTGACACAATGGTAATGGTAATGGCATTCACGGCTCCCGGTGACAAATACTTTTGCAAAACAAATACTCAAGTACCAAATTTGCGCAGTGCGAACGGGGCAATTGTTCTATAGATGATTTTCTTTCTTCAAATCATTTGCTATAAAAAAATCCGAGCATTTCCCTATCTGTAGATATTTCTAGTATATTTGCTTAAAATCGTTTGGATCTCTAAATGACAAACTTTTTACGGGATGGCCCGGTTGACGTAGTCGCACAGTAAGTAAAATAAGTTACAGTCCGTGGGAGGGATCTGTAACCTTGCTCCATTTGAAATGCCCGTAAGGCCTGGCACTAGTACTTCGCAACATGGAATCGAGGCTAGGGGAAAACAAAATGGCGGCGCCGTGTAGAAACAAATGAACCGGATTTGCATTGAAAATATCGAGCAATAATCACATTTAAAAAGGACTTTCGACATGGCTTCCGTTGAGAAAACTATCGAGAAAATTCAGAAGAAGTTGTTTAGTGATGATATCGATGGAAGAAAGGTTTGTATATTGAATCTTCACGTCAGCATATCATCAGTTTGTTTTGTTCTTCACAAAGTGTTAACTCGAGTAATGACTAATGTTTTAAAATTTTGCTTTACATTTATCTCAAAGGTTCTCAAATATATCAGGTTCCTGGAGCAGCTAGAAGTCACAGTGGATATTTTGAAGGTAATTTGGCATAGCAACTTCCACGCTGTTGTTTGAGTTGGTGTCGTGTTAAGCTTATTACTATATCTTAAAGCTTTAAGTTAACTTAAGCTTAAACTTGACATCTAGTTTACATGCAGTTTCTTGAGTGTATTCAAGCTTGAGAATTAGGCTTTAAAATTAGTAGGGAAAAGGAGATGAGGGAAAACCTTATGCAAACAACAATACTACTAATAATAATATAATAATAATGATAAATAAAAGTTACAATATGTATTTGCCTATGGGGATTGCAAAGCAATCTGATAGCCAATGCTAGCAGATCCTACCCTGCTAGCAGTAGCCTGTGAAACAGGCTCGGAAAATGCTCCAGACAACTCCCAGAAAGCTGTCTGAAGCTGTTCTAGTGCTCAGTCAAAAACGGGAGATTGGGGCAAGTGGGAGAGACCAGAGCCTGCAATGGTCATTGTACTGTTTGAGTACACGTCCAGATATAAACAAAAATTTCTGATTAGTCAGTTAGAGCACCTGTTGACACAAGCACTGTAGTTGTGTGGAATTAATTAGATTCAACATAGTGATGGGGGAAGCAGTTTTACAGTGCGATACTATTTCGAGTGATGCTTTCTGAGGGTCTTTCTGTATTGATATTCCTTAATAGAGTTTCCCTGTTACGGGGAATACACACAGATGCAAATGACTTTGAGAGACTTGTAGGAGAAAAGTCTGCTCATAGGGTAGAAAAATCCAGCTAGTTTTTACTAGCCTAATCTAGAGTAAAATTGTTCTAGCCAATCACAAATGAGTGTGAGCTTGTTTTCAATGAAGAGGCTGCTTGTGATTGGCTAAAATTTACACAACTGTCTGACTTACATCCAACAGACAGTAATTTGCATGACGATGGGTTTGCAGAGCTGGAAATTACTACTGGACTGCTAGGACATTGTCCGATCAAAATTGCTAAATGTCCGGCCAATTTTCTCATGGAGACATCCAATAAAAGTGTTTAAATGGGCATTGTCTGATCAAATAAGAAAAATTATTTCCAGCTCTGGGTTTATCTAGAGTTGGTTATTGGATAAACTGCATTGGATTTCACACTCTTAAAGTCAAGGACTCTGAAACCCCAGGACAAAAGATAAAAGATGAGACGATCACCAGATCAAGGAGCAAGTACTCTAAAATTTCATTTCAACTGCTGGAATATATTTCTAACAAAAGGAACATTCCACATTCTTGTGAGCCCATGCTGTATCCAACTGAATAACATGCCATGTGTCATGCTACTGTTGTGTGGCTACTGTTGCTAGGTCATGTGATTGTGCAAAGCTTCTTGTACAGTTTATGTTTTACAACAAAAAGCGTAATGTGTGTTTCCAGAAATTATCCATATCATCCCCTACGGAGGGGATTGGAAGTTCCGGAGGGGTAGGGGGGTCAATTTACCTGATCTTTTCCACACAAATACTGTATTTTTCTTTGGAAATTCCAGAGGGGTGAGGGGCCACTTTTCAACACCTTTCTGTTGGGGGGTGGGGGGATGGATATTTTTTGGAACCACACAATATTTATTTTTCATGTGTTTTTCAGCGCACTGGAATCGGCAAGACCATGAATGCACTAAAGAAAATGGAGGGACCCATAGGTGATGCTGCGACACATTTGATAAAAAAGTGGAAAGATCTTGTTACTGGTGGAGAAGTCAGTAAGGATCTGGAACCAAGCCCAGTAAAGATCAATTCTTCATTGTTACTTTCCTCACACACTGAACATTCTTTAAATTCAAAAAGTACAGAACCACACGCAAAAAAGGACCACTATAGTGGAGATTCCTCTCACAGTAAACACAGAAAAGATAAGCACCATAGGCATGAAGAAAAGGAGAAACATGAGAAACAAAGCTCTACAGAATCTAAACAAAAGGTATGTACTGCAGATTACAGAGTTCTACAAGTGATGCAGAGCAAAATACTATTCATGCATAATTACAAAATGTAAAGTTCTGTATTGTACTATTGGACGGACGGTATAATTCTGAAATTTGTCTCTGAATGTAATGTCCGCAACATGGAATGACCCAATAGTGCTTAACATCATTTTCCATCAAAAATATTATTAAAAGTTTACAATTAGTAGATTAACATTGACTAATTGAAAAATATAAATATAATAAAAATTTAAGCTAACCCCTATAAAAGCTAAAATGATCAAAACCCCATTTCAAGTAAAAATGGATAACATACAAGAACAGTTAACAATATAGTAGGGGCGTGCCTACGGCCCAAAAGATCGAGTGAAAAGGTACCGGTATGTTACTTTTTAGTTTCAACTTAAAGATTGAGTGAGATGTTTTGGAGGTCATCCGGGAGGGTATTCCAGAGTGGGGGTGCCCTAAAAGAAAATGCTCTCTCTCCGTATGTCTTAAAGATGACTCCTCTATTTTGTCCTGTTTTTTTAAGGCACCAACTCTTCAACTCTGCATTTGAGATTAATAAGATGCCATCCCCATGTTGTCCTGTTTTTTTAAGGCACCAACTCTTCAACTCTGTGATGTTTCATTTGGCTGTGAGGTTCCTCCTGAGCCAATCAAGCAGAAAAGAAAAGAAGCATCTTCATCCAAGAAAGAGAAACAATCCCTTCCTGTCCCTCCCCTCCCAAGTTATGATTCTGTCACTGAGGCATTGCTCCCAGAAATTCAGCCATCATATCGTCCAAGCAGGTCATGGGATTGGGAAGGCTCTCCAGCTAAAAAGCACAAAGGTACAGTTTAACAGGGAGGTGAGAGAGGTGGAGATGCAACTGCACACAAATTGTGTATTATTATTATGTAATTCCACAAAATTAGAGCGGTTTTCACATGACTGTTGTGAAACCAATCACAAAGCTATTGCACCAATTCTGAATAAAACCTATAGGAGTAATTACAAAGTAATTGCGAATTACACATGACCCATGTGAAATCCGCTCTATCCATACATACTGTCATTGTATAAAAACCCCTACCCCTCCCTGGTAGGATACAGCCTCAGCTGTACTGAAGTTGCTCTGAAACAAATATAATTTACCAGAACACACTTTGAGATTCGCTATAGTACACCAATTGTTTTTAATCACTGAATAAGTTTTTTATGTACTGGTTGAGCTGCCCTTGCCTCTTGGATCTTGAAATTGAAGTCAAAATATTGACTTTCTGAGGTTATATATAATACGATGTCTTCCTCTCTATATGCGCCGGTAGTCCAAAGGTGTTTTAGCCCCCCGCCGCCAATATTGATACTTTGCGGGTGTGCAGCAATTAAACCAAGATTTTTCCAGGTACCGGTGTATATACCAGAAATACTTACCCTTCTCCCCAGTCTTCCTTTTCCTCTCTATTACACAGGAGTGCCTCCTCAGGAACAAAACGAACATAGCTAAATTGCTCCAAAATTAATGCCCATATCCACACAATTGATCATTTTCTGATTGATTACACAATCCCCCATTTTTCCACGTAATTGTTTTTTTTCCTCAAATCTCACGTAATTTCAATATTTTATCTGCGTTTTTCCAGAAGCCCTGTATATGTAAATGTTGAATATTTCTCTTAACACATAATGGCACATTGTTATAGGTACAATATCAACTGTCCTTAGTGATAAGGCCTTGACGTCCAAGAAATCTCGTACACAAGTGTTTTCTGGCCGCAAGAATGCTTCTGCGTGTGGAGGTAATACAGTAAAAACCTGTGTATAAGAACCTAGAATTTTAGCCTAAACCAATATCTTATTTGATTTGAAAATACAAGGAACCATTCCGTATTCCGCTAGCTTTACGGATTGAATATTCCTATTCCTTTATACTAGATTTTCCCAGATATTCCCGATGAAAACTAGATATTCTTTATATGAAATGAAATATTCCGTATTCCCTTCTTTTCCAAATAAATATTCTGTATTCCTTAGCTTTTTTGAGTCGATATTCAATTTTCAATATTGGGCAATTCCAGAAAATAAAGGTACCCCCCCCCCACGGGCGGCATTTGGAAATTCCGAAGGGATGGGGGGGTTTAAGAGCTCGGAATTCTGATTGCAAGGGGGGGTTTTCGAAGCTGGATTTCTTGTCACAAGGGGGGGTCTGAAGATGCCCAACTTCTGAAGGAGTTCGCGTGTTTTTCAGTCTGCTAAAATAGCGTTTTTCAGAAAGAAAATAACGTCATTTCACGCGCGGAAAAACAGTCTTCGCCGCCATTCGATAGATAGAGAATGCTTGCCAGTTCGTACTTGTCCCTTCTAAGACAGAATCTCCATAATTTTCTACTGATTTTGACTGTTAGTTCAATCACGCAGCAGGTTTAACTTTGTACAATCACACATTGAAATTAATATAAAGGATGTTGGCGATACGGGATAAGTTGAGCTTGCATGGACGCGCAACTTTCACCAAAACCCGCCGCAACTTTCCCTTACATATCTAATGAAATCCCGGAACAACACGGTATAGTTTAATAAACGTTTCTCAAAAATGGTACATGTAATATGCATGTTGAATAATATGTTTTTCTTTTTCTCCTTTTTAGAGTTTCTATATGGGTTTTCCTAAGCCTCAAATATTCGAAGATCCGCAAAAAGTAACAACTAGGCTTTCCAAGCTTGGTCTAGCTCATTCTAATGTGTTTTCCTATTGGTTATATTTGGAAAAATTGTTTTAGAAAGCGATTTGAAAATGTGTGTTTCAAGTAAATAGCTTCCACACTTCATTTGAAATGTGTATTCCCCATTTCACGATCGAATGGCGAAAGTCTCAAGTTTTTCCGTGATAATATCATCCGATTCTTTACCCCTACAATCCAAATCTTACAAAATAGCCAGTTAGCTACTAGTTAAACACGCTAAAAATGTAGAGCTCATATTCAGTGGATGTTGTGAATGCCGGTGGTATTTTTTTCTTCAAAATCAAACTATCATGCTCTGTATTAATATTCTGAAACAAGATTATGCGCTTTTTGTGTTTTCTTTACTTTGCAAATGTAATAAATTCCCGCAACAACCCCCGCAACTTTTGCCTTTTTCTCCGCAACATTTCCCTCTCGCAAATTTTCACTTTTTCTCGCAATAATAAACAAGGTGGTGATTACTTGGATTCCGGAGGGGAGGGGGGGTAAAAGTTGAAATTTCTGAAGGGGAGGGGGGGTTTAACCTACCCGGAATTCTATATGCATGGGGGGGGGGGTAAACTATTTTGGAAATTCTGGATGCATGGGGGGGTCAAAAACTAGTGCCGCCCGTGGGGGGTACCTTTATTTTCTGGAATTGCCCATTCTGCTTCTACCCCCGAAACATGGGGTTCACATGGATAATTCTAGCCTAGAAGTTCTTAAAATCCAGGTCCTTATAATATACAGGTTTTTACTGTAATAGTAATTATATTTAATAATGATAATGATGACTGTGAAGTTGATGACAATGATTGTGATGGTAATAACCATCAGTAATGACATACACTTACAAACACTTACAATGTGTGTAATAGAAGCTTTATTTATACACGCTTATAATCTTCAGGTACAATTGATAAACTATAATAATAATTACATTATTTAAAAACTTACTGTAATACCATATACTAGAATATATAGTCTAGAGTTTGTACGTAATTTCTGTATAAATAAATAATAATAATCATAAGTTTACTCCACCCTTAATTACCGTCGATTTCATCTAAGCGAAAACACTTGAAAACGAACCGCCACTAATTAGGGGCGGTTCTCAAAGTTTTTGCACGTGAAACTTTGACGTTTGCCACACCAACTTTGTGGTTTTGGCATGTAAACATTACAGTAAATTTACCAAACCGTTAGAATTTGAGCCAGATTCGGCGGGGAAAACATGATAATTCGTAGAAATGCTTTTGGACGTAATTATAAACCGAAGTTTGAATCACTTGAAGTTTGAAGCGCCAAACTGTCTAATTTTAGACATCAAAACTTTGAGATACCGCCCCTAATTAGTGGCGTTTTTCTTTTGAAGTGTTTTCGCTTAGATGAAATCGACGGTGCAAAAAGAAAAGAAAACCTGCTTTAAATTTCAAATTGCCATGTCACTCAGAGCAGTTAAAACCTTGTCCACACTTGCAACATAATGACATAAGAAAAATATCACGCGATCAAAATTTAGTGGTTCCAAAACGTTGAAGTCCACAAAAAATAACATAAGATTGCTTTGGTGAAGTAATCTAATGATGATCCATGGAAAATATTGATTATTTCAAATATTTTCCCATGCTTTTTTTGTTGCAACATAACGTCCTTATGTATGTCGCGAGTGTGCACCGGGCTTTGTACAACTCTCGTTGAAAATATAAAAAAAGGCTTCATCATCATTAAAAGTAGCCAGTGGTTGTGACTGCCTGAAACTCAATGGCATTGTTCCACAGTACTGCTCCACTATAACTAAAACTTCTTTTGCCATACTTTGTGCATGGGACCGGTGCTGCCAGCTTATTTTCACAATTTCTCAAGTTGGTCAGATGGGTTGGTTGGTCAGATTTCAGTAATAAGTAACAAAAAATGCTTTTGTCAGATTCAGATTTTTACAAAAGAAAAGTGACTGTGTGGACTGTGAGCATGCAAAAGGATGTCTATGTTATTTTAAAAATGCAAGAGACCGACAAATTATTAAACTCATCATCTTATAAGTTGGGGCTAGGTGCAAGAAGTGGAGAACCATGGCAACCGTGCACAGGCCCCCACCCCATAGGGAGGGGGGCACCCATTACATTGATTGCTCAGTGGAATTTATCTACCTGAGGGAGTACAGGAGGGAAAACCAACTGGCAAATGTGAGAGTTTTACTTAATGCAGGGGGATTCGTGATGCAAGGGGTCCAAAAGCACTTGATGTGTGATGGGGATGTATGATGCGTCAGCTAGTGGTTTAACTTTCTCTGGATCGCATTCAGCCACGTATGTACTAATACTAATGTTGTGTGATCTTTTATGCTCTTTTCAGTCGTAGTGTCACTCTATGAATCATGCATGAAAGTGCTGGTGGATAATATTGAAGGTACATTTTTTATTATATTATTTAACATGTACCGTATTAATCCATTTTCAAGCACTCTAATAACCCCTTCTCTTTAGTGCATTTTGATTTTCGTAAGCATAAACATTGTTCATACCATGTCACGATTGTTTCAACAAAATATTATAAAATAGGACCAGTGATCTACATAAACAGCTCAGAATCCTACGTATACTGTTATTATGTCCTAGAAAGAGAAAGAAACTGAAGTTTGAACTATATAGACATTCTTACGTAAGATTTAACAGCTTTTGCTATCAAATTTCAAAGTTTGAAAACTGTTCAGCCTGATACAAAATTAATTCCATCCGCTCAATAGCACACGAAACTACTCCCAATTTTTACTCGTCTTGTAGCTGAAAGGTTATTTAACAAACCTAGACGATTATTTTGTTCAATTCTTGTGAATCTGACTGCATTTAAGGTACCCAAATTAACCCTAAAATCGAGTAAAATGGTGACAGTGCCCCTTTAACATTGCTTTTGCGTTGGCCGGCAGCTCTGCACGACACTGGTGGCGTTCCTTATGATATCCTGTCCCCTGTTCTGGCAAAGTAAGTTTGCTTTTAGCATTAAGAAGCATGGTCACCGAAAATATCAAAATTTTAGCAACACCAGTTATAAAACTATCAACTCAAATTTGTAAAGAATACTATTAACTTGATATGGTGAAAATATGAGGTTATTTCCATGTAGGATTACAAAGATATCCGCGGATTGTAATAACAGCTTACATGAAGAAATCTGACTCATTTGAAATCGGTTTACCGTAACCTTTTTTCAAACTTACTAAATTTGTCAAGTTAGATCGCTCGAGTCTTAGCAAGCCTTCATCGTAATGTCATGAAATGTTCCGTACTGCTTACTTTCATTAATTCTTTCAATTCTAGAGAATATTTTTGTATTTATTTGGTGTTGCTCTAGTGACCATGTCCTAGAGCCCTGGCCAAACGAAACGCTTTCACGCAAATCGACGCAATTTGTGATTTGCAACGAGTTACGTTTGGAAACTTGCATCAACTTGTCTAGGGGGGTATATGGTGCATCCACCCCCCTGGGATTAAAAATATAGTATATAGTAAACATTGAAGAAACAATTGACAGAAATTGGGGGTCACAATAGGAGTTGTGACCCCCCTTGCACAGATGATAGTACGATGTGCCTTACGGAACGTCGATATGTGGAAATGATGCTAATTTATACAGTTTCATCTCCTCCCGCATAACCTCCTTGATGGGTTGATGGGATGAACCTCCATATAATTTTCTGCCCCCAGGTGTACTCCTCAACAGTTATTTCATCTGGAGGAATGCAATGAAGTGAGTGAAAACTAGTATACGTTTATCAGACGAATTTACTTCCAGTGTACTCAATTTTATCGAGCGCATGTCAGATGGATTTATTATTCATCCCCAGCATTTCCTAGAGGATACCGATCCACTGTGGAAGGTCCACTGTAAACGGGAGTTCAAGTGTGAGAAACCGGAACGGAAAATGAACTGGAGAGAAACATTCATGGTAAGAGCACTTGTGGCTCTGTTTTACCACTCAAAGCTTTACGAAACTATCAGTCCATTGCCCTGTTTCACCCCGTATAGTTCCTTGGCTTCTGTCGCAAATGAAAAAATGTATGTCATATATAACTAGTCTAAAGCCAGATGACGGGAAGTACTCACTGAGCAAAGGCCCGATATGTTTGAGTTTGAGTACTTTGTCCACCATTGTTGTTGTAACTATTGCATTGTAACGCTGATCTTTGTGTGTATGGCATTTATTTTACGCACACTGTTCTTTATAGTAATTATTTACGCATCTGTTCTTTGTTTTGTCACAATTCTAATTGCCCTCGTGCGTATGGTAATTATTTACGCACACTGTTCTTTGTTTTGTCACAATTCTAATTGTCCTCGTGCGTATGATAATTATTTACTGCACACTATTCTTTGTTTTGTCACAATTCTAATTGCCCTCGTGGGTATGGTAATTATTTACGCACAATGTTCTTTGTTTTTATCACAATTCTAATTGCCCTCGTGTGTATGGTAATTATTTACGCACACTGTTCTTTGTTTTGTCACAATTCTAATTACCCTCGTATGTATGGTAATTATTTACGCACACTGTTCTTTGTTTTGTCACTATTCTAATTACCCTCGTATGTATGGTAATTATTTACGCACACTGTTCTTTGTTTTGTCACAATTCTAATTGCCCTCGTATGTATGGTAATTATTTACGCACACGCACTGTTCATTGTTTTGTCACAATTCTAATTGTCCTCGTGCGAATAGTATTTACACACATTGTTCTTTGTTGTTCTCAAATGTCTTTGGTATGTTTATATCATTACTTTTGATTCTAAGGGACCGTTCATTTTTTATCAGGGAGAGGGGGCTGGTGGAAATGAGGGGGGGGGGGTCACCCCAAAAAATACGGCCTCAAAGGGGGGGTCACCCAAAAAAATACGCCACTAAAGGGGGGGTCACCCAAAAAATACAAGCACATAACAGGGAGGAAACGAAAAGTTTGTATTTTTTACAGCATGCAATATGTTTGTTACATGTTTCAACTCGCTTATATGTTTCTAATTTCTCTCAATACCAAGAGTGGATTACCAAGAGTTTCCATATTTACTATGTATGCCCGAATCATAGTCAGAAAAATGTCTGTTTTTAGAACTAGGATTCCCGGGAAAATTCGTCA
Organism: Scolanthus callimorphus; assembly: GCA_033964015.1. Lineage (NCBI taxonomy): Eukaryota > Metazoa > Cnidaria > Anthozoa > Actiniaria > Edwardsiidae > Scolanthus > Scolanthus callimorphus. The sequence continues at coordinate 354,016 of JAWWUD010000096.1, read as the reverse complement.
TCCACATTAAATCGCAGATCAATCCAAAAACCTTTAAAGTCGCAAAGATAAGGTAGGATATTCTCTATTTGTTGTGTATTGGGTATACGAGCATTCGAACCTGAGCATTCGAATACTTTCGCGCGCGAAATTCAAATCTAAAAATAGACACTTTTCTGACTGTGATGTGGACAAATACTGTACGAAAGATTCTAACCCTTGTTAATCCACTCTTGTCAATACTTAATAAAAATTTCGGCGCGCTTCGCGCGCATGCAGAATTTAACATATAATATGCACTGATAGGCCTGCCGGGCAGTCTCTACACACCTTAGGTAAGCGTGAGTTCAACGTTTAGTCATTTGGGCCGCGCTTCAAGCACATGAATAATAATAATTTCTTCATTTGCGGAGCGCATGAAAAATATTACCTAAAGGCTCAGGAGCCCTTCACTAGGAGCTTTCATCTAACCTATTATAATTAGCGTATTTCCTGGGCTCCTGACAGGCTTTGTTTACTATACACAAAAAACCATCTACCCTTTTTCTGAGGCTTGATGAAATGCGGTTATCAAAAGTTGGGGCGCGCTTCGCGCGCAAAGAAAGAATTATGTGACCCCCTCTTTATGTAAAATGTCTTCTTCTAGGTCGAATAGTGGACCTGAGGTAGGTGTCACGAAAACGTTTAATAGTTCTGAGGGGGGATCGGTTCCTTAACTTTGACAGAAGTAAGAAAACGTTAAGAAGAATGAGACTGCATCACTTAGGCAAGAGTCTATCTTACAGGGCAAGCATTTATAAGAGGGGGGGGGGGGGGGGCACAAGAAAAAATACATTGGATTTTGGGGGGCCACCTAAAAAAATACGGACATGAAAGGGGGGCACCCAAAAAAACAGGGTCTCCCCTCATTTCCACTAGCCCCCCCCCCCCCCCCCCCCCTCCCTGATAAAAAATGAACGGTCCCGAATGCTTTATCGTCATCGTTTTTCCTTCGCAGCTGAAACAACAAGAGAGAGAAGAAAAACTCGAAAAGATAAACGCAAAAATAAGTGCAGCCCAGGCAGCCAAAAAACCAGGTGAGTCATATTTAAAGTGCCTGTGTCAGCCGCCATTTTGACATCCAAGCAACTTACCATACTTGAATAAGCATCTCTTTCCATCGGCTGATTTAGGGAATGTAGTGCAATATTTTCGGTTCAATTTGGTAAATGAAGAAGTGAACTTTGTTTTTAGATGGTTATTTCAAAATTTCTACACATAATTCGTATTCTAATACAGAATGAAAACAATAAAAATAAAAAGGAGTGTCTGACACGGGCTCTTTAAGGACATGCACTTTTTCTCGCAACTCGCAACATCACAAGACCAAGACGTACAGGGTTCCACAGTCAAGAAGTCTGTACCACGAAACGTTTTATTTACCAAGTACCATTCACAGGGAATTTCTGCAGAAACCCATCCATGGGAAAGCTGAATTTCTCATGGAAGAAGAATGGGAAGTGTTCGGATTTCCCATGGCTATCCATGTGAATTCCGAACACTTCCCATGCGTGTGCCGTGGGAAAATCAACTTTTCCCATGAATGGGTTTCTGCAAAAATTCCCTGTGACCAGAGAGTGGAATGCTCTTCCTAGTGAGATAGTTTTCCTGACCAGCTATTTAACGAATGACAAGAGAATCCTTAAAATCCGCTGTATATATTTATATCTTATTAGATATGTTTTTTCATGTATCACGGGCGGATATTTTATGGGTTGCGGGCGTATTTTTCCGAGCCCCGCAAGGGCTTTTGCCGTGTAATACACGGCTCCATATCTGCACTCAAATTATTTATATGTTTACCTATATGGTAACATGGCGTCACAGTCGTATAATTAACGCTGATATTCCCTGAATATTCACGATAGCTTGTATTGCTCTTCCACAGAGAGGCAGGTCAAATTAGCATATGTAATGACAGAAGCCAAACCACCTCCACAAGTACGGAGGAAACAAGCCAAGTTTGGCACAGCTACAAAGACAACTATCCCCCTTATCTCCCCATCCTCGTCATCAACTGTGACCCACCGCAAACCCCCCCGGATAACTCCCGCTGACCAGGGTGCCAGCTCATCCAGTTACAGCCAGGAGATAACGCCCAGAGAGGGGAAAAGAAAACCAGGTAAGTGTAGGAAAACAGCTTCTAATTAAAAGTATTTTTTCCGTTTTTGGCGAAGCGACTGCGCGGGCTGGTCGCGCGGTCGCAGAGAAAATAGTTGGCGACCTTTTTTTGTTCGCCGAACGAAAAAAACGATCCTTTTGCCCAACTTTTTTAAGAAAGCTCAATTTGCAGTTGTACGTGAATTTGCCTTATAGCTGGTGTCTACATTGTGAACAAAGATATCAAAATACGGTGAATTTTCGAAGAAATTTAGGGAACTTTGGTTGGATCTGCGAGAAAAATAGCAACTTTTGAGAAATGTTTCGGGCAAGTTTTAGGGAGTATTATGGCAACGTGTAGCTAGGCCTATAATCCGCTTGCTGGTTGCATGTCATTACAGTCCTAATTATATAGCCAGCTCGAAATCCTTTGTGCCGGCAGATCGATTTTTCTTGAATCGTCCAAAATATTTTTTAATTGGATCGCGCGCGCTCTAATTGGACAGTTCGCGCGAAAATTGGACAGTTTGGGTTTGAACATGGATGTTATATAATTAATAAATAACAGGACTCCATGCTTGTCCAATTAAGAAAAAATGGATGATTCCTCGGAACTCCAAATTGGACCAATTTTGGAGTTCCTCTGAATCATCCAATCTTTTCTTAATTGGACAGCATGGAGTCCTATTATATATACTAATCACAATCTCATATTCTTTATATTAGCTGTGGCCCCGATGATGAAGAAAACAATGAAGCTACTAAAGATACAAAGGTAAACCATTGGTTTATCATAGCATGAAGATGAGCCTATTTCTGGTTTAAGGTGTCTCGATACGATTTATTTGCACGGTAACCTTAAAGGGACATGGTCACCTAGAAAACACTAAAATAATTATTGTCACAAAATACAAAAATATTCTCTGAAATTGAAAGAGTCAGTTTAAAGAAAGAAGTACGGAAAATTTCATTGGATTACGATGAAGGATTGATGAGCGAATTAAGATGGCAAATTTAGTATGTTTGAAAAAACGATTGAGGTAAACTGATTTCAAAAGAGTCGGATTTCCTCATGTAAGCTGTAATCACAATCCGCGAATATCTTTGCAATCCTACATCGAAATGACCTCGAATTTTCACCACGTCAAGTTGAAAGCATTCTTTACAAATTTGACTTGTTATTTTTATTATTTGTGATGTTATAATTTGATGTTTGCGGTGACCATGTCTCTTTAAGTCCTGTGTCAGCCGCCATTTTGACAGCATAGTAACACACCAAGTCTGAGGAAGCATCCATTTTCATCAGCTGATTTAGAGAATATAGAACAATGTTCTCGACTGAATTTGGTAAAGCCAATTTGAAATTGTTCTAAGATGTAATTCGTCTTCTGATAACGAACGAAAACAATTAGTGGCTGACACGGGCTTTTTAAACGAAGATCAAGTCACAATAATAAATAAACAAAATAACCATCTAGGTACGTTAAATAATCTTTCAATGCCCCCCCCCCCCCCCCCCCCCACCACACACACACACACGAACACGCACTTCTCTTTTCAAATTCATTGATCCAATCTGGATGCAAAATTCTACTTTAACTCATGTGCGCTACTTTTCACTTGCAGAAATTGTAATGGCGCTCAAATCAGAAGACGATGATGAACGTGATCGAACTCCGTGGAATTTCTGATAAAAATAACTCAATCCCATAAAGCAACAAACGAGTACAAGCTCTAGGTATTTTGTTTGTGCAGAATAAGTTCAAGAAATATACGCCTGTCTTAAGTCAACGTTGCGCGCGGAACCATGTATCACAGCGGCGTAGCCAGGAATTTCTGAAGGGGGGGCCGGATAGTGAAAACATGGGACGAAAATGCTCAAAATTTCCTCCAGCAAATACAGTGAATATATGGGAAAATCCCCCCCCCCCCCCCCTGGCTACGCCCCTGTATCATGAACAATAGACCTCTTTACCTTGGGCGTAATGATGTCCCATTTCAGATCACGTGGCATTCATTTGAATAATCTTTCTTTATTTAGGTTGCTTCCTATTCATATATCCTTCGGTGCGTAGCGGAAAAACAAAGAAAGAATACTCATGGGAATGCCACGTGATCTGAAATGGGAAAACATTACGCCCAAGCCGAGGAGGTCTATTCAGTGGCACCCCACAAGACAATGATGTGAAATAGCTAAAAAGGCGATTATAAGTCATTGCTGAGTACACACATGACTGTGAATTGGGTATTTTTAATCCCTTGTCGGATTTCGTAGCTGAAAGTTATGGGATGCGAAAATTGTAGGGATTGAAATCAAGTCTTCCGAAAATGGCAGGGGAAAACTCTATCCGAAAATTCTAGGTGACCCTCAAAAGTAGTAAAATTTCAACTTTGTGCAATTCTAGACTGCTTGAGGCATCTCTTCGGCAAAGGCCCGTAAATCGAGGGAAATGCTTTTTTTACCCGCGGCGCGATTCGATTTGTTTATTTGAGAGACGCGCCACGGGGGAAATCGCGGAATGAACCCCATGGAAACAAACTGAGAAAACATTCGTACTAGAGCAATGGGCTCTTGCTTTCCTTTTCCGAATCATATTTCCAAATTTCAATAAAATATTGAATATCATGTACATAGTCACAATTTTCCACATTCAAAATGTAGATTTATTTATAACGAATGGCAGAATTAAGAATGAACGCTCTGTTCTAGCGGAGCTCCAACGCGGAGCACCATAGTTCTTATTTCCCGTCAAAGGATGAGTCAGACTTCTTCGTTTTTCTTTGTTTTTAATTCTCTGATCTCCTGGAATGACGAGAATGTGTTAATCCATCCTCGTACTCAGAGCTTTCCGGCTCTGAATTCGCGGGGGAGGCTGTGGTGACAGAGGAAGAACCTTCTGCGCATGCCTCGACGGACGTTAAAAATCAGCCAATCTGCAAAGGCTTCGCTTTTAAAGAGCCTGTGTCAGCCACTCGTTTGTTATTGTTTTCGTTCGATATGATTATAGCGCTATTCACTGTTTATCAACATTGCCATTCTAAAGCTAATGTGCCACCCTAAGACTGAATAGCGCCCTTTGTTCTGTGAACCAATCGATCTCTGGTTGGTAGATGACGTCAGCGTGAACAGCACTATTGAAGACGAATTACGTGTAGAATCTAAAAACAAAGTTTCAGATTTGATTTACCAAATCCAATAAAGAACATTGCTCTATATTCTCTAAATCAGTCGATGGAAAAGGATGCTTTCTCCGACTTGGTATGTTGCTATGCTGTCAAAATGGCGGCTGACACAGGCTCTTTAAGTGATTGCACCGCCACAAACGCTACCGCAAAGACTGATTCCCTTGTTTACCGTCCTGATGTCGAGCTTGTTGCGCACACACCCGAGAAAATGTCTGTTGTTATCTCGATTTTCAGGCTGAATAAAATTCGTTGGCTAGTCTAACGTGGCCGTTTCATTCCGGAGAACGCCAATGAAACGAAACCCTGGTATCGTCATATTTAGGTGAATGTATGATGCATTTAAGCGCCGTCGATACGAGCAATTTTTTCTTGACAATTTTTCCTTGACAAGGAAACTTGACCTTGTAGACGCGCCAAATGCCAAATTGTTGACGCACGAGCAAATAAAATTGTCAAGGAAACTGGCCGTGAGACGCGCCAGTAGTTTTCCTTGACAATTTTTATTTGCTGGTGTAGGCGAGACAAAATTGACAATTTTTCCTTGACAAGTATCCTTGTTGAAAAGCTAGCATGTCTAACTTTTAAACAAGGATACTTGTCAAATAAAAATTGTCATGTAAAATTGCTGGCGCGTCTACACGGTCAAGTTTCCTTGTCAAGGAAAAATTGCTCCTGTAAACGACGCTTTATTGTTCCAATAAAGTGAAATGGACAAATCTTAATGGCAAGGGATAAGGTAATTAATAAAGGAATAATAATGGGGTATGAAATACTGTGTTGCGTCGAGAATTTATGAAATTTCACAATTATCATTAAATTAACAAGCGTATTATATAAATTATTATTAAAACTAATTTGTAGCATTCAGTGCTTAATAAACCAGCTACTTTCATTTACTTGTTTGCAATCATGCTATCGACTCAGACTCGTACCCGTCACTAGTAGGTCGTTAAATCACTTCTTCCGCTACTATAGTAGAAAAGTCGAGGAACGCAGGGAATTATGGGAAGGATTAGCACGGCGCGCAATGCATTGTTAAACGAGCGAAGAGAAAACTATTGCGCGCCTTGCGAATCCTTCCCACAATGCATTGCGCGCCGCGCTAATCCTTCCACGAGTCTGCTATCGACTAGAAAAATCAAATTCGCTATGTCTAAATCCCTCGAATCGGCTCAAAGATACGTGTACTGTATATTCCAGATTCTATCCCCCCTGGATTCCAGATTCTATGCCCCTGGATTCCAGTTCCTTTCCCTGCATTCCAGATTCTATCTCCTGGATTCCAGATTCTATCCCCCGGATTCCAGATTCTATCCCCTATCTTATAATCTGGCTTCCAATAAAAGAGAAACGACTGGATTTGGAAGACCGGATTCCAATAGATAGATTCCGGATTCCAAATCTCACAAAAACTTCGATTTCAGATTTCCTAACATTAATGAACTTGCAGAGACTCGAGATCTCAATCTCAATCCACTATCGATGTTTGGCTTGGTAACCACGCTAGATAACCCACAGCTGGCCCTAGCACGGCTCCACCCAGTCCTCCCAATCTCTCAAGTTCAATAAGCAAAATCGACATGGCAATTCTATCAGCATTTGCATATCTTGCCCCTGGTTTCTAAAAGGTAGACGTTTCTGCTTCAACGTGACGCTTATGAGTTCAAAGCTTCGTTGTAAAACGCATGACTACAAGCAATCAACTCAGTGAGAGAGAGAGAGTGAAACTACCGAATCTGTGTTATTTCTTCAGTGCCAAAACCTCTGAATTCTCCTAGCGATAAAGACCAGGCAAGCAAAAACTGTTGATCATTCTTCTAATTCTTCGGTGAAAATACATTTCCCTCGTTACTATCCCATACGTCAATGCTAATGATGTGACGCACTCGTCCCCATAGCAACGCACCTATTACGAAAAACAACGTCGTATGGCACTAAAATTGCCTAAATGTTTCCCATATCTCTACTACCATTCCTGAAATCCTATGGTCAATTTATTACAAAGTATATGTCCTTTGTATCAAAATTAAAAGCATTTTATATACCTTCTTGCTGGTCTTAGCCCTAGCGTATTTAAACATTTCTTTTCTCTGTTTATTCAAAAAGGCAATAACTTCGTTCTAGCGTCAATACCAGGCATTAGGACGTCAACGCCTTACTTAAGGACGTCTCGTATGACGCGCTACGACGCACGATCGTCGAGTTGTTTTTTAGTATAAAAACGGGAACTTGCCGTATCTGCCGGACATCTTGTTACTAACTTGTCCACGGGCGATTGCAAAAGAACACCAAAACACCAAAACGCGAACGGGGTCAAACCGAAAAAAGGGTTCTTCCGAGGGGGTACAAGAAAAAAGAGCCTCTTTGTGGGTCTTTCCGAGGGGGTGCAACCAAAGGCTCTTCCGTTGAGGTATTTCCTAGGAAGTAGGGCAGGAATGTCCGTCGGGGTTACTAAGGATGATGACCTCTTCCGTAGGAGGGATGCGGCTAAAAATGGAATGGCCCAAAGAGGGAAATATGTTATTTCTAGTTGAGTATTTTTAATTTTCAAAAGATCACTTGTTGGCCGCATTGTTGGATTTTGGATACTAACCACAGGCAGTCCAAAGAGGCAGCTTACACTGATAAAACTATTTTTTCTATATTTTTTTCTAAATAGAATAAAAAGAAACAGAAGGCGTCCTTTTTGATTCTGTTTTGACATTAGGCTCAGAAAACGTAGGGGTTAAGATTACATTGTGACATATTTTCATCAAAATGTTTATGAGGTACTTTTCCTTTTTTTGCCTCTTCGGCACCCCTCCGCCTCCCCTGAGGAAGTAAAGGTCACCATAAATGTTTTACTCTCCACCACGACAGCATTAAAAAAATGACCGCTCGCGTGCGGCTTCTTATTCTACTATTAGTAATGCATAATACAATGATAAAAATAAAAAGTACATTCCAATACACTACTGTTTAATTACGTGTTTGTGGTCTGAGTCTCACTTCCCAGTGCATTTTTGCTCCTCTTTTTAAGGCGGGGAAAGGGTGTCGTTGTGTGCAGGTGGTCCACTGGGAAAAACTGCTTTGTTTGGTGATTTGTTTGTACCGAAGCTAGACTATAATGCATTACGATCCGACCTCCGGTGTATCTCAGAAAAGGCCGTCATTCCTAAATGGAGGAATGCTCACCATAAATAATTTCACGATATTTTTGATATTATTTCAAATTGACCTACAAACATTCAAAATATTTGAACTATCAAGACTACTAGTCAGGATAAGGGGTTAATACATCGTTTTAGTATATTTTTATAGTATATGCCTCGTTCTATTAAAGATTAATACTATTAAGGTACGTAATCAATAAAACGAGCTGTCCGAACCAGCGAATTCACTCATAGCGTGATGGTTAGGGTTTGGGTATAATAACTGGAAAGTTACAGGTTCGAACCCTGATGATTTTCACAATTCTTTTTTCATTTCTGTAGGTGAGCGCCAGTGCGCATTCCTCGATTTAGGCGTGTGTAAAAAAGGCCTATTGCCCCACTAAAACTAAACGATCGTTCCATGAATTTAGTGCGCGGCTTTGGTATGGCCAGCTTGTAAATAGCTCTTTATTTTTCCCTTGAGGGCACGGTAACGAATTCTGCATTCTGATTGGTTCTTAGAGCTCGCGCGCGGGAGCAATATTTCCTATCTCTGACATAGGTCACGGTAACCATTTTCGCGCGCTTGTTTTCATCGAAAAAATGAAATTTTTGAGTTGGAAAAAAATAAAGTTATTTACCGGCTTTGTCTATTTTAATAATAAACACTCATGGATGTGTATCATGGGTGCGTATTTTATTTATTTCATTTATCGCCGAACAGTACAACTGCAAACCTGTTCTTGAATTCGTGAAAATATACAAAAGTTAATACATGCCGAGTTTGTGCCTTTCCTTCTAACAACCAAAAGGAATTGAAGAGCGTCGAGTGATTTACAAATCTATTTTTAGTTAGTGATCTCGTGCGCGACAAATGTTTACTCCATTCTCGTACCCAGAGCTCCCCGCCTTGTCACCTTGCAGGGCAGGCTGTAGTGTCAGCCATTTAGAAAACCATTTGCACTGATCTTATTGTGCTCTATTAAGTTATTGGAGGAGACCTGGCGGAGCCCAAAAGGCTAGGACGGAAAAAGGAAAGTGGGAGGAAAGGGTGGGGCAAAGAAAGGAACCCCGCCAGGTTGGGTGAGCACAAAAAGACCAAATCCCAACATGATTACCCGCATGTCCGCACACAGGCTTCGAGAGTCGGCCTGGGGCCGGTTCCTCAAAGGTTGGATAAAGTTATCCACGGATAAAAGTTATCTGTTGTATGGGTTTTGTTCAGGATTTATCCGTTGGATAAGCGTTTATCCACTGATAACTCTTAACTGGCTTTTTGGGAACCGGTCCCTGGCCGCTAATGAATGGCTTACTTTATATTCGCACTAATTAGACCAGTGTAAATAGTGAATAATATATAAGCTATCGGTCCGTAAAAAGTTTGTAATGCAGATATTCAAATCATTTTAAGGAAATATAATACCAGTCTGATACCTTTTGAAGTGATTTCTGTTCATAATTTTCACAATTTTTAGAGAAAAGCGAATCTTTCAATGTCTGAGATATCAAGAAAGTCATGATTTTAGAAACCTCGGATATGATTTCAACACTTAAAGGGGCACTCGCACGCTTAATATTCGTCCACCGTGGACTTAAAATAGGTAAAATTGTATCCGTGAAAACACATGTACATTTGCCCGTAGTAATCAAAATAACCCCCAGATTAATAGAAAAACCTTTCAAATGTTAGACAAATGCAATTCTAGGTTGTTTTGACCTGTTATCAAGAGGATGGAATTGGATTGCGATTTGAGCTATTTTCTTGTCAGAGAAGTGGCCAGCAAGCGTGCGAGAGCCCCTTTAAGTACCTCTTAGGGATGATATGCTCTTTGATTTCCAGTGCACTGAAGAGTCTGTCCGTCCAGTGTGAGGTCCAATAGCCTCTATGTCACTTTTCGCTACAAGCCTGTGGATATTAACAGAGCATGACTGGACAGCAAACAGACTTTTTAACATTGGTTATTGCGAGTGACGGGAGCGTAAGTCTTACCAGACCGGTTTTTCATCGAAGACAAAAAATGCTGACTGATCGGCACGTGTGTGGTGACCGGCGACGAGCTTACAAGTAAAGATGTTTAGTCCGCTTTTTGTATCAAACATGTTTGATTTTCAAATCGTCGCCGACAAAAAATCGTCTCGTGTGTGGCGGCGCGCGATAATCTTACGACAGAAAATCCCAGCTTGTCGCGGGTTATCACACACGACACGATCAGTCAGGATTTTTTGTCTTGCGACGAAAAAGTGGCGGCCTTTATTCGCATTCCCTCTCGGCTAATTTTATTGACGGAGGATTATCAAAATCTCCCGCTTTTCTTTGGCTCATGTCGATCCGGTTTTCACGCGAGGTAAGATTCTTACGCTTCTGTCGTCCGTGACAACCAACCTTTAGATTAATTTACAAAATCACGATGAAATTGACTTCACCAAGGTTTTTTACCGGCCGGTAAAAAGATTAAAGATTAATGTATGTTTCAGTTTTTTTAAACTCTGCATTACAATTATATGACAGACGAAATGCACAGGGCCTATTCGTGTTAATTCAAGTGAAGTGCAAACTTCCTTCCACGGATGAACGAAGACATTCGGAGTGAAAAAGGCGATGACTCACGCCTGAGTCACGGAGATGTTCGTGACGCGATATGTCACGTGTGGGTCACGCACCCCTCCAATACTCGGACGACCTTCTCGATAGCTTGTCCACTAGTTCCACTCTGGAATAAAAGAATCAGAACACACGCCTGAGCAATTTTAATTTATTATTCAGCACTTCAATGCACTGCCAAAATATGGTCATTAAACCTTCTCTCTATAATCTGCACATAAATTCACGCGAAAGCAAACTCCGGGTTTCTCTACCTAAAACTACTCTCAAATACCCGCGAGCAGGCAACATCAAATATTGCAACCCGCTTGGCCACCTCAGGGCAAGCATCATGTGAAGTCAAAACTTGCGTGGACTTCCGTTTTCGTTTGGCCAGGGGTTTAAGGCTGATATGTCACATACCGTTAGTCGCATGAATCCAAGAAACTTCTTCAGTACCACGACAAGTAGATTAAAGTCTTCGTTAGGAAGCAGACTTCGCACAAGCGCTTCGTTAGCCTGGAAAAGAATTATAAGTTAGGCTAATATTGTCGCTAAAATCGTGCTTACTCCAAGGGAAGTCAGCAGAATGTACAGAGAAACGTTGGCAACGTTCCTCTCTATGCTCCGAGTTTCAAGATAAAGAACGAACTGCAGTAAGACCCCAAATCAGCAAACGGTGTTTACATCTTGTTGCCACCCAATTCAGATCATGAGATGATTCCTTTGGGTCGTTACTATAACTATCAATTTTTTCTCACTCAACTGAGTGCACGAGTGTATGTGCAGAACTTATCAATTTTTTCTCACTCGACTGAGTGCCCGAGTGTATGTGCAGAACTAACAAAGGTATCCACCCAAAGGAATCATCACATGATCTGTATTGCGTGGCAACAAGATGTTCCCACCATTAGCCGATTTGGTCTATCATGAACAAGAGAAAATAAGTTGCTGCTGAATAGATTCTCAGCCAGTCAATCACAAGCCAAGCAAAACCACTATCACGCAATGAACATTGACTGCTTCCTTTAGTAGAAATGCATATACTGCGCGTAATTGTTTTGACCAGATCATGATGGCCAAATACGTCATCAGAATGGAATGTTTGGCTTGAGTACGCAGACATTATCAACTCTTTGCGGGCGTCTCTTTCGGCGAGCGCTTAGTGGTGTGAATTTCGCAGGCTAAGTCGCCGGAGGTGCAAGGAATTTCCAGGAAGGCTACCGGAAGTGCCACCATTTTGGTAATTATCAGTCAGCACAAAGATACCTTGTTATCTTGTACGATACAGCCCAGCAATAAGGCGACGTAAGATGCGACCATACTATCCTCCATATGCTTGCCCGCAATCACTAGAGCTAAACAGGAAAGAAATTATATTTAGAGCAGATTTCAGATGACTATCGAAACAAAACTTCACGCACAATTCACGAACACTCACACGCACAATTCACGAGACTTCACGCACAATAAATAATAATAATAATAAAATCTTATATAGCGCTCGCTTCCTAAAGATCCGGAGCGCTTTACAATTCACAATTCACGAAACTTCACGCACAACTCACGAACATTTAGGCAAAATTTACGGAACTTCACGCGCAATTCACGAACATTCACGGAACTTCTCGCAAAATTCACGAACATTTACGCAAAATCCCCGGAACTTCACGCACAATTCACGCTCAATTCACGAACGTTCACGGAATTTCTCGCACAATTCATGGACATTCACGCACAATTCACGAACATTTACGCACAACACACGGAACTTCACGCACAATTCATGGATTTTCACGCACAATTCACGAAACTTCAAGCAAATATCACGCACAATTCACGAACATTTACGCAAAATTCACGAACATTCAAGCAAAATTCACGAAACTTCAGTCCTTTGCGTGGTGACCCTTTTTGGAGGGTGCCCGCGAGTCGCGGGATCCTCGAGTACGCAGTAACAGTGGCTACAAACCTTTTCCGATTTCATCTTCGATACTCTCCTCTTCTGCTTTCTTTGCTTCAGCTGTAGTAGTCACACTCTTCTCCTCTACCATCGTGGTGTCAATATCGGCCCCACACACCCATCCCTGACCGTCTTTAGTTGGGACAAGGGCTTGGTCATTGTCATTTTCATCTAAGGACAATACAACAACATCAGGGTGCATCAGGAGCCCATCCACAGGAGTCTCCACTGCCTATTGGTGGACGTACGGAGCACATGAGCAGATGAATCTATTTTTAAGATTCTATATTTTGAATCCCGCGAGAATTGACCGATCCCCGCAGTTGGAAATCTCTTATGCTATAGTTAGAATACCTCAAAACTAAGATATTCTGAAATTTGGGAGTAATGCGATAATTTGGAGCGCAGTTATAAGGTCTCTAGTTGCATATTTTTATAGTGTTTGTATGAAGGTCGGGCAGATTTTGTCCGCGCCTCGTACACGGTCTCTAAAAATACGAAACTTTAGCGGCCTATAACTTAGCTCCCAATTATTGCAATACTCCAAAATTATCAGGATTTCTTAGTTTTAGGGTATTCTAGCTAGGGCATAGAAAATTTAGCGGGAATACCAAACCATCGCCTAACTGCTACATTGCGGGGATCGGTCAATTTGTTGTCAAGAAAGAATTATGGCGGAAATCTGCGCCTGGTTGTCATGGAAGTTTTCGCACGCTTTTTGTTTGGCGGAGCGTGCGTTGTCATGGAATCGTTCGCCTGCACGTCTAACTAAGAAACGCAACCAATCAGATTCAGATACATTACATAATGGATGAGAAAAATCTCAATGTGAATCCAGACGTCTCCTCTCGCAATGTAAGGGACGGCTGAGATTCAGGCTACAAGTTATTTAAATCAGCCAATGGAAATGGATGCTTTCTCCTGCTCAGTTTGTCACTAGGGTCACAAAATAGCGCCTGGATTACCTTCATTCGACAACCCCGAGGTCATTTGATCTGTGTCGCTCGCTGCTTGTTCTCTTAATATGAACAGTTGCATCAGCGCCTCTACCGAGCTCATCTGGCCACTCCCTGCTTCCTGACTCTCGTGAAAAGGTTCTGTCTGTAGCTGGACCAAGGTGGCTATGTTCTGCTTGCTGTGTTCTACTAAGTTTATCAGTAGTCCAAGACCCTGGAGGCATACAGAGAATTCAGTTGGTGATGATTCAAACGACGAATCGAATTGTCAGAAATTTCCTTCGCAGCTTGCATGGGGGCAGTGAAAACGTGGTTGCCAGTGGCGCAGTTGAGACCCAGTGCAATTCAGCTTACGAGCTGCACTTCTGGGGAGTCGGTCTCACACAGTACATTTTGTTATTTTTTTAACAGAATAGCGAATGGAAAAGACAGACAAAAATGGAAACAGAAGTCATACCAAATAAAAACTTACCAGAACATGCAAGTCGAATCTCTTGCTTGCCTCTAAGAACTGTGGGAGCTGCAAGGATATTATTTCACTTTCATTTCCGCACTCGCAAGCGAATCATGGGTTATCAGATGGCAGTATTATTTCAGAATAAATGAGGAAGTGTAAAATCATCACTCACAGGTCTAAATCTTAGGGTCCTTACATGGATTGCGAGTGTAAAGAATATTCCCATAATCTTCCTTGTCTATCAGTTAGTCAATCATTAGAAACTTGAGTATCTCGATAGAGTTACTTGCTGTGTTTTGTTTGTTATGCTATGTTGCTGTGTTTTTTTTGCTGCGATTTGTTCGCTGTATTTTATTTTGCTTTGTTTGCTGTTTTTTTTTGTACTTGTTTCTTGCTGCTTTGTTTGTTGTTTTGCTCGCTGCTCTGTCTGTTGTGTTTTGCTCGCTGTTTTGTTTACGTGCTTTTTTGCTGCGCTTTGTTTGCTGCGCTGTTTGCTGAGTTATGTTTGCTGTGTTTTGATTGTTGTGTTTTGTTTGCTGTGTTTTGTTCGCTGTTTTCTTCTCTATGTTTTTTTTTGGCTGTGGTTAAATTGTTTATTGTGCTCGGATTACTGTGTTACTGTGTTTCGTTCACTGTGTTTTGTTGACTGTGCTTTGTTCGCTGTGTTCTTCTGTTTAGTGTTTTCGTGTTACGTCTTTTGTTCGATGTGTTTTGTTTTCTGTAAAACATTTGGCACATTTTGCGTTTCTGTTTTGGCTTTTCTTTCTCTAACATTGCATTACCTCAAGCCAAGGTATCCCGAAGGGATCCAGAACGACATTGTTGTTTGCTTACTTTTGATTTTTAAGAAGTTTTCTGTAAAACAAAATGCACACATACCTGAAGAACTGAGAAGAGAAGACAAGAAAGAAAGCCGTCTTGTTGACCAATCAGAATACTGCCTTGCTCTGAAATACAATCACAATTATAATAATATTTCCCGTGTCAGTGGAAATGCTTTTGATTTTAGATTATAATAATAAAAATTATAACGCTGTGCTAAATTACAACGGCGTGAAAGGCTATAACCGAACCGACCAATCAGATGATGGCTTTAACCAAACCGACCAATCAGAGGATGGTTATAACCGAACCGACCAATCAGATTCGACGATCGATTTTGGGTCAGCCAGGACGTAATGGATGAGAAAATTGTGATGAATTCAGACGTCGCAAAGCGAAATGACGGTTGAAATTCAACCCTTACACTATAAAAAGATACGTGATCTTAAAAAACAAAACAAGTGCCTTTACCAGAGTCATTAGACAAGTTCAGGAACACTTTGAAAGTGTTAAAGAGAGAGTCGTTGACGGTCGTGGCTGAAGGAAGACCCTCCGTGGATTCGTCTGCTGAGTTTCCTCCTAAACCCTCGGTAGTGGTGTTAACGCACAAGCGGGCATAACTAGAAGAGAACTTTAACTATTACCAGAAATATTGAAACTTGCGTTGAAACTTGTAACAGCGTGATCAACTCGCAATAACTGAACACCATTTGGGAAACAAGAGATCATTGTTTAGCCAATCAGCGGGTGGAATTGTGATTGGTCACAGGCTTGCCTGAACATCTACATGTGATTGGTCATGTTTTGTCACACACAATAGCAGTGTTTCACTTCGGATCCATGCCACAAAAACCATCAAAAGTTCAAAAGCCTCATGAAGAAATACAAATGAAATTTAAGCAAACAAGAAATAAAGAAATTAGGTAATATTCTCTTCCAATGTTTGATTTCCTAGCCATAAAAGCTAAAGGTAAGCATTTAAGGTTAGATTGACTTAATACCCCATTCATACCGGCGCTTAAACCAGTTTAAATGTGGTTTAATTAAACTGGTTTAAATCCTTATCTCCCAAGAGGAGGCTGTTCCAGCTGCAAGGACAAAACTGAACATTCTACACTGTTGTGTTACTTGGAGATCATTTAGCTAGTAAGAGTTTATCGCAGTAAGAAACTTGTCATGTTATCAGGCGAAGAAAAACCTTGTTTAACTAAACATGGTTTTGGTGTGAATGGGTTGTTAGAGCCCTTTCGGGTTCGAGGATTAAGTATTCTTTCGCAAAATGTTCAACTAAAAACATTATTCCCAAACAAGAGAAAATGATATCACTTGAAAAATCTCCAAAAAGCGTGCGCGAATGAACAAGTGAATTGGCTTTTAGGACCTCTTAGAATTGTAAATAAAACACAACACAATCCCACTTGTCCAGAGCTGATTCTCCCTTACCTGCTTAATGCCCTGATTAAAAGACTGTTTTGATATTGTAGTAAGTACGACTGGTTTGTAGGATTCTGATAGGTAACCTGAAAATAAGAGGAGTGGAAATATTTAGAAGGATAATTCATTGATTGTAGTGGCAGCGCAGTGCCCAAGATGATTGCAACCATGTTGTCTATCTATGAAGACAACAATTTTCGCTTGAAAATTTGCTAGCGGGTCGAGGCGCTACAGTTTGACCAATCAGATCAATCGCAGAAGACTGTTTATTTCCTAGCATAAGGGGAAAAATTTTTTTCATAAACTCTCGTACCGAATACAAAGATACAAACAATGCTTTATACAATGTTTTCGAGTGACATACTACACCCACGCGTCACTTGTATTTTCTGGTATACACACGAGCCTTCAGGCGAGTATGGGATATGCTAAGAAAATACAAGTGATAAGTGGGATATTCTGCAGTATGCCACGATAATTCATTGTATAACTATTTTATACCACGCTACAGAAAATTAAAGCAACGTTTTACATAAATGCAGCACACGATGGAAGGTTGAGAAGAATACCGCCGAATACACAACGCCATTCCTACATTCTGATTGGCTGTGATGTGGTATAAAGTTTGTATACTTGAACAGCAGGCATATAAAGTTTCGTGGTCCATGGCAAAGAAACAGATTAAAGTGTTCTTGAACTGATGCTTGTGGGACAAATTGATCTTGTAGCTGAACTTCTGGCTCAAACCCTCAAATCTTTTGCGTATGCTTACATTTTCAAGTAACTTCAGACATTTGTCAATCCGGTTGACCTTGATTTGTGATTCTTGATCTTCTTGTATGGCATTGCCATACTCCTCAACCAACCAGTTCACACACTCTGAAACTAAAGTGGCAAAATATCTGTCATACCGAGCGGGCACAGGGTCTTTTAAATATTTAAAAATATTTTAAATATTAAATATTTTAAATATTTAATGGTAAGGTAATGTCTTTTAATAGGCCATTTGCACTGAGTCACGTGACCCCAACCACCTCTTAACGAGATGTTTTGTCAAAATCAATTCCAGAAATACAAAGCAATTGATATTAGTCAGAATCTGAATTTTCAGCATAAAATCTCTAACCTGGAGCAAATGGCAGCAAGTTGAATTTTCAAGATTTTATTCAGAATGTATGGGATTTCGGTCACGTGACCCAGTTAGTGCAAATGGCCTATTGTCTCATATAATTTTAATTAAAAAATTCCTTAGCATCTCTTGCAAAACGTCTGTGATTAGTTTATTGTCTTCCCGCCACTTTTGCCGCGCGTAACACAGGAAGCCCGCAACGTAAATATCTTGCTGAACTCCATCTTCTTATCTCCATTTCTTTCTTTGAAAACAATTTAGGAAGTAAATACAAGGTTATTTTCTTGTAATAATAAACTTTTAGTCTTTCGTATACCAACCAAGGGTACAAAACGAACTTTGAGCAATTTTGCCAGAAAGCGCAAAAAATCTTGTTACTCGAAATAAAAAAGTTGTTGCTTTGAATGTAGTCTTGTTTCAAAGGTCTTAATGGTAGTGTTCGTGTATTATCGCGCCGGTAAAAGATTTCCTGAGGAAGCTGAGAAAATAAATTTAGGTTTTACAGATAGACGTATTTTTCGCACCTCAAAATGGTGATGTCAATCACAGCCTATATAGATTCTATAGAATTTTTCCATTTTTGAACGCTTATTTCTGTGGCGGCGCGAACCCAGTCTTCTGCCTTTTGTGATATTTCGAAATGTGGACCACAAATTTATCTACAAATTAGGATGTAGAAATCATTGAGTAACAGTATTTTTGGCCAAACGTTGCTCGAAGTTGTAAAATAACCTGTCTTAAGATACAAACGTACAAAGAAACTGGGAAATTATAAATATTAATAACACGCAACAATAGCTCGCTGTTAGCTTCAATACAAAATCATCACACATAGTCAACAAGTACAGCTGATTGCGTTTGACTGTTTAACAGTTCGCACGTTACGTTTGAAACTTTCGTTTCTAGGATGGAACGAGACGTTTCTATGGAGAACCAAAGAGTTCTGCCCTCTCTGATTGGTCAGTGAAAAATAAACATGGCGGTTGCCCTTGGAAACGTCTCGCTTTTTGTCTCACAATACACCTTTCAAACGTTCAAACGTAACGTGTGAACTGTCTGGGTTAAACAGTCAAACGCAATCGGCTGTATTTACACAAAGGCAAATTTGTCAAACTTTAAAAATCCACTATAAAATCAATAGTAAATTATCCCAGAGCTGATCATGTAAAGAGAGCTACTAAATTGTACAGTACCCACCTGTGTCAATTATATGATCCACTCCACCTAAAACTCTGATATCCTCCTTAAACCACGCACCCATTTTCTCTGTTGTGATTGAAAGTAAGGATTCTCTAGCCAAAGAGGCTGCCTAAAAGGGAATTTAAAAAAAAGTCTGAAGATGATAGAGAACAGAATTACAGCACTGTTCACGCTGACGTCATCCATTGTTATTAATATGTCAACCAGAGATAGATTGGTTCACAGGGCGCTATTTAATCTAATTTAACTTGCCTTATTCAAAACCAAATAACTCAAATTCCTTTTTAACTAAAACAAATGTGTTGTTTGTTTCGATGAAGAGAAGAGGAGAGGACAGGGATGGATATTTTCTAGGGTTAGTTCTGCCAGGAATCCGGAATACCAGAGGTGGAAATAGACCTGTCACTTACATTAATGTTGTTCATCTCCAAATAAGCTCCTGGGATCAGCTTACTTCTTTCTTCAAGCATTGATCTAAAGGCAACAACATTTGCTTAATCTGCAGCGTACTGGTATTCAAATTCATTATTGAAAATATTTGATGTACTCAGTTTCTGGATACAAAAAGTTGTAAGTCATACATCTGTGTTTATGCCACTACTGCGCAGAACGGTGTCAGGTACGACTAGATTACGGCAAATAGTTGGTGGCCAAATAGTGACTCACCTTTCCAATGTGCAGATTTTTTAAACTACCCTTAATCACAAAATTAGCTGTCAACAGCATTCATTTGGGAGGAAAAGATGGGGACAAGATTTCTGTTATGGCAACCAAACTTCATTTAGGCGTCTATAATTTGTTATTTAGGCATCAATGGCACCTCACAAAAAAGTTTATATTGGGTCCTGGTTAAGACAAAGACTCAATGTCCTCATTTTTTGGTATAACATCATTTTGGGAGTGCATTAGACCATTAAACTCTTCAGAGGGAGTAGTCGATCCCTCTACTAACTATGATTAGACCAGATTTTAGGAATTTAATAAGGCAACTTGTTATTGCCCAAAAGCTTCTTTTAATTTCAAATGTATTTTTGATATTCTTTCAAATGACTCTGGCCACTTTGAAACATGTATTGAAATTTGACCAGAGCTGTAGTTCAGCTTTGTTGGACCATGTCAACAAGCCTGACTAATGTTTAAGGAAGGCAAAAAGGGAAAAGAAGTGAAAAGACCTAGTACCTGACTTTCTTGGCATACTTGTTGTATTCCATATCTTCTGAGCTTTCGCTGTTGTCAGGACTTTCAACTGACAAAAATTTCATCATCATTTCTGAAAGCCAAAAATATGAGAACAATTTTTCATTCATGAAATCCATGAAATTTACCAAAAACACAAAATCCAGTGAAATCCATTAAAAGTTACTTAAATCTTAATGAATGCATAATGACACAATATAATTTTGATGCCCATGATGGGACCTATAATTGGCTCGCGCTGTTGGGGTTTCCCTGCCTTCAATTTTGTCTTGTAATTATTCATTTACTTAGGGTTTTTTGTGTGTGTAACCTTTGTTTTGAGTATTTAAGGCGAAACCAATAAAATAAAATAAAGTGGTACATGAGAGTCTAAACCTTGAACACTAAACCTTGTTCAATTTGAGTTTTTATAATCATGACAAAACTGCCACTCAAGACAGAAATCAACTACATTTCATCAAAAGGATCCATTATCCAAGGAATAAAATTGATATTTTATTGATTTTTTAATATTTCCGATTGGCGATTTTTTTTGTTCAACATGCCTTCTGCATCCTGTGGGGTGAACAATGGTTCCTGTGACGCATGAGGAAGACATAGAAAGTAGAACAAAGACCATGAAGAAGACGAAGAAAGAAGACAAAGACCTGTCTTTGTTCTACTTCCTACTGTATGTCTTCTTCATGCATCACAGGAACCATTTTAAAAGTCAGAGGTTGGCAATCAGCCTTGGGAGGATACATCATCATTGGAAATCCAAAAATGTTTTGGATTTAAATTTTGAAGGTCAGAGCTTACCATCTCTGCACCTGTAATATCCACTTACCAAGAACAAATTTATCCAGGTCTATAGATTGACGGTCCTGGGTTAATATATACATAATAGCTGATGTGCAAAGGGCAAGATTCTGAAATAAAGCAATTAGTTAATTAAAACTTTCTGTCAAAATTCCATCACATCAAACATTTAAACTCCCATTTATTTAAAACAAAAGGAGCAACACTTTCCTGATTTCTGATAATATTGTCCCAGGGACGATGTAGCCGGGGGGAGGGGGAAAGGGGGGGGGGGACAAGTTCTCATGTACATGTTCACTAAACTCAGCCCTCACCCCCACCTTGCCAATCTTACTAATGAGCCTCCCCCCTCCTCTCCCTTTGAAAACTGTTTCGCTGTCCCTGGTACCATAAGTATTCTTGTAATGGAAAACACAAAGTGCACTTTCAGTTTTACTAATTAAATATAATTTGACAGCACTGTCTTTCCACATAATTTCCACATGTTTCCACAGGTTCTTTCCACATATTAAGTATTTAGCACTCAAAATTATTTTTATTGCTATCTGAATGTACTGTGTGGAGGTGGGTGAGATAGTATAATTAGTACCTTTATTTCAGTAGCATCATTAAGAAATTTAAATATTTTAGGGATGATTCCGTGTGCTCGTAGATTGACCCTGAAACTCCCACTGGTACAACGAGAGGCGACTTCTAGAGCACTTATACATCGAGTGTTGAGTTTGGGGGACTGTAACCCATCCAACAGGTACTCAACATCATCAAAGAACTAAAAACAAAACAAATTAGAAAACAATTACATATGCACAGGGTATGTTCAGGGTTAGAAATTCGTTATTTTAGTCACAAGACGAATTTATATTGTAGAGATGAGATCTACAAGCTAAATGGGAAAAAAAATGCTTTCTTCATTACTGGATGTAGTAGCAGCACTAACAAACTTTGCTAGAAAATGGGAGTGATTTTTTCCACACTCGATAATTGCAAATTCTACTTGCATTTAGCGAGTTAGCTTGTGGGAAATTCGAACCCTGATGTTACTGCAATTGGAAATCGCTGCACTTACCAGGACATTCTCTGATCAAAACTGATAACAAAATGTCTGACCAAAAATATTGAGTGTTGAGTTTGGTGGACTGCAATCTACTGAACAGATACAGTGTACTCCACATTGATCAAATAACTAAAATGTGGACCTAGTATTTGTACATATTCCCTGCTAGCAGAGGCCCTTTGCTGGGCAGGTCAGCGAGAGGAAAAGAGACCTCTGCTCAGGGCTGAAACTCCCTTTTGTTGTGTGCCGTCCACAACCTTGGATGGCTTGCTGACCATTTCTTGAGCCCACTACATGATGAGATGCATATCGATGGACATTTTCCACTGATGTCTAAAATGGACTAGGGGCTTAGATAACATCAGCGGAAAACATCTGTTTTCTGCTTATTAGCCCAGCGAATACAAAGGAAAAGAGGCTCTGCTTGCAGGGAATGTACCATGAATTCATGCAGTTTCAAGATGCAGGCTACTTAACAAATGTCCTCAGATTTTCTGTGGTATGTCCTCTTATATAACATGGAATGACATAAAAATGTTGTGGACTCACAACGGCGCAGTCAACTAGAAGACGATGGCACATTCTGTGGTATATACTTTTATGAACCCATGGCTGAGAGCCAATAAGAATTCTAGAAACGTGCGCATTGTGGTATTATGTGTTAGCAGGAGATGGATCAGCCACCATGTGATGCATCAACAGCCATGATAGGTGAAATGACAACAGACTTATAATGTCTATGACCAGCCAGGGAATCCAAGATAACACAAAGTCATAATTTAAAATATTGTACTTGCATTACCTCTTGGTCTTCTCCAGATTCCAGACATTCAGACACCTTTTTGACGTTTCTCACGACAGTGAAAAGCTGAAACAAAATGTGGCAGGTGAAGCAGGAGTGTATAATTGAATGGTATCTTGTTTAACAGGTAAAATCATTCTGCCATGACCCCCCGTTTTCAAAACATCAAATTGATTTTTGGCTTTCCTGTTCCCAGGGCCCGACATGAACTTTTTTCGTTAGGCACCATTGGCGACTAATTAAAAAATTTAATCGTCAAAATGCAAATATTTATTCGCCACATAAACGTGGATCTCAGCTGAAAGATGGGTTGCGATTTGGCGACTAGCTCTAAAATTTTGCTCGCCAAGCCCTTGAATTTAGTCGCCATTGGCGACTATATCCCTGGTCGTAGTGTCTAGCCCTGGTTCCACCAGTCAAATCTTATGAGCCAATCAGATTCTTGCCCTGGTCATTTCTGATAGATTGTATATACTTACTGGCTTATCCACCCTCTTGACTTTAATGGCCCCTTCGACTTCAGCAGTCTTTGCTTTTGGCCAGGAGGAGGAGCGTACTATGGGGGGAGGGGACAGTTCCTCTTGTGAATCATCTTCACTGAAATCCAAGTTGGTCGGCTGAAGAAGGAAAGCAGTAATAATATATTATAATATTTCCTTAATTTGTATCATCTTGAATGACAGTAAAAGTGGACAGTCAGTTTCTCTTTGTCCCAATGTTAGTGTGATTTCTGTTTTTTGGTTGTGCTTTTTTGGTTGATATGAAATTTGTTGGCACACTCAGTGCTTTCAGAATGTTTTTAAGAAGGTGGTTACTTAAAAAAACAATAGCTGGTCCACTCAGGCTGATTTCAGCAATTCAATTACAATTTCATCTGTGGTGAAAAGTCTCCAATGATAAGTACAGTAGCAGGCAGTAAAAGGGAGTTTGTCATTATACATGCATACTCCATGGAGCGAGCAGTTAAGTATCAGCAAAACTAATAAGACCATCCTATCAGATAACTATTTAGGAATTTGTAAAGCTAAAAAGCATGGTCGGATGGATTGAGAAGTAGCGAGATTATATACAATTTGCTTTGGAGGGTTTTAGCCTTTGCTGGCCATCGTTATGGGACGACACTTCGTTGATTCACAGAACAGCAATGCAGATGCATGACAGGCTCCCTTTAAACATAAGATGTGTTAGGTAGCCGTTGGAGCTCCAGCTAAACTTTTATTAGTATAAACCAACTAATGGTCTATTACAAATCCTGCATTCTGATTGGCTGAGCTACTAATGGTCTATTAGGATAGACCGTGCCTGGCAAAACCACCACCTTTCTTTGCAAGAAAACTTGATTTTTTCAACATAAAATAATGGAATTCATTGCCAAAACCGACCAACTCATGTGCTATGATATCAATAGACCATTCGGCCTTCAGCCTCATGGTCTATTCATCATAGCACATTTGGCCTTGAGGTGTAATTGCTAAATAGAAAATTTGATGTACAATATTCTTACCAAAGCTGAGAGTCTTCTGAAATTCTTTGACTTGCTTGGAGACAATGATTTATCATTGTTTTTCAGAAAACTCTTGAATGGAGACTGTAGAGATGAAAAGTAAAATATAAGTTATTTGGACATAACAGAGGCTTATAGACAGGGCCTGAAATTACAACAAGATACAGTCGCAAGAGCAACAAGCATTTTTCCCATGAGACTCAATTAGTCCCAAAATTTTGCCAAGTTTGTGGATCTTGCCTTCGACTTTCTCTTTCTGCAACCAAATTTATTCTATCGTACCAGGTGCAACATTGCAACTGCTAATATCTATTAATTTTGGATCACGTCAGAGCTAAAGAATTTTATGCACAATCGAGATATTCTGAAACTTAAGAAGGTGATTACAACAAAAGACCCCAACGACTGGGTGAAAATTAAAAAAAATATATGTATAAGCTGATGAATTATTATGTATGAGCTGATGAATTATTATGTATGAGCTGATTAATTTAACCTTGGATAAATAAATAAAAATAAATAAAACACAAAGATAAACCTCAATGCATCCATGTGTCAACTCATTCAATTTGTAAACTTTGTCAACAAGTCCACGCATAAACAGCTTACTTAGGGCCGACCATTTAACTTTTGAGGGGGGGGGGGTGGGCTTTTTTGAAAAAAAATATCCTGCACGGCCCGAAGGGCCGAAAAAAATGTCTGCACAGCAAAATGGTGACTAAAACCCTTCTTTTTTATTGGAAAAAAATTCTCACCGCTTAACAGAGGTAGAAAAAAAAATCTTGCACTGACAAAAAAGCCCACCCCCCCCCCCTCAAAAGTTAATGGTCGGCCCCTTAGCCCTCTCAACTTGTTGTAGAACAAGGCTATATGGTTGCAAACTAGTTATCTCCAGCACATTGGCACGTTTATTTATGGGTAAAAGCCATATTAAAAAAGTCTAGCCGTCATTTGCAGGAGACAATCTGCTAAACTAACATTCAAACAGTAAATAGAACTGAACGTGAACGTAAAAACAGGTAGGATGTTTGTATAGGTGGTAAGTAACTTAAGTACTAAGTTTACTCACCGAAGAGGGTTCAACTTTCTTTTTCGATCGAGCCCTTGACTTTTGCAAGTTCGTGCTCTGTTCTTGTGAACTGCTAGCTTCGTCATCAGTGCTTTTAGAGCCAAGCTCAGAACTCAAAGAGTTAGTAATCAAACCTGAACCACCACTACTACTTGTTTGGTTTGGTTGAGTTTCATCTTCATCCGAAAACGCAAAAGGATCCTTCTCAACGATAACTTCTAGTTTAGCTCGCTTTGAAGCATTCTTCTTTGGAGACTGTTCGTTTGTTTCTTTAACAGCTTTGTTAATCCGTGACCAAGACGTTCTTTTGGGGACTAAATTTTGAGTTGAACTTACATTGTTGCTTTCTTCGAGTTCGTTTTGAACTTCGTCAAACTTCGCCGAGCTTTTGGGCTCTTTAATTCGAGACCTACTGTATGTCTTTCCAGTGTACTTGGGCATGAGGTCAACAAATTGTTATACAACTACTACATTGCATTAAAATAAATCCGAACTCTAATTTAACGAAGAAATCGTGGTACGATGAAAGCTTCCTCGAAGGACAAGTTGTACGCTTCCATTTTGTAATTTACCGGGAACATGGGCGCGCATAATGAAAAGGGCTTCACCGCTGACCAGACTGACAGCGTTCAGACAGTTTTGGCGGGAAGCCAAATGTTTCTTGGTAAATGGATAAGTGACCATCGCAGCGATCCCTATAAACAGGAAAACCTGAAACAAAAGTATACCGGTGTGTGGTTGAAGTATTTGCAGAACCGCGTACAGTAAAACTGAAGCTGAAAATGACTAGGCACCTCGCCGTTTTTGTGGTGCCGCTCAGTCGGTACTTTCACTTTCACACAAGGCCTGGCCTATAAACGCCGCGCTACTGCTGCCGTTACTCAATCAAAGTTGGTTCGGCGATAGAGCGACAGTTGATCCATTTGCTTTAGAATATCGTCTGTTGCCGTTTTACGCGCAACCATAAACCAAACGCGATCACCAATCAGGCCTATATATACGTAGAGGGATTGTTAGTTGTTCACTTCTCATTACAAGGGGCGTCTGGTTTCCGGGCGTTCCCTCAGCTACTACCGAGGATAGCGACCCAGGGCAGAAATTTCTGGTGTGGTCGTAAGAACCGTACCCATACGACGCTTCAGCTATGTCTGGAAGTATGGTCCTGTACGTTTTGTTTGCTAAATATTTAATCTGCTTCAGAGCATTTATGCTTGATAACTTTTTACAGTTCAAGAGAGAATTAAGATTTAAAAATTCACAGACCAGGGCGTCAGGATTGCCAAGTTCATGAACGGGCTGATACAATACGTTAATTCTTCACTTCTATTATTTACATTCTTATTACAACCCGTTATGTTTTCATTCAGTATAGATTTCAGGCTTTCAGTGAAGTAGAAATAAAATGCAATGACCGTGGACGATATACTCGTTTTACTGCTAATAGGATCTTCTGAAAGATTTAATCAGCGTCAAGAAAACGATGAAGAATAACGAGGAAAGGCTGATACTACTCGAAAAATCGGGACAATGGCATAAAGGCCCCTATGTATTATTAGCGTTTATTACATAAACGTTTTTGTGTGAAACATTTTCGATGATGAATTCGCGATAGCAGGCATCATAGTTATTTTTCACACGTGCGAATTCGGAAACACTATAGTTTATATAATAAATAGAGGATATTACATGGCCGCGCGGAGATACGAATTTTATCTTCGAGTGTTGAAAATTTATCTCACGAGTGAGCGCAGCGAACGAGTGAGATAAATTTTTAACACAAGAAGATAAAATTCGTATCTCCAAGCGGTCATGTAATGTTCTGTTTATTATATAAACATCAATGAAATACCAATTCAAATTCTATATGAATTAAGCTTCAAAATCGAGCATTTAAAAAAGGCAAGTGTGATATTTTCACATGTGAAAATAACATGTTATTTTCACGTGTGAAGATATCAAGTTTTCGCGCGGGAGATCACCTGGTATTTCATTGGTGTTTATATAATAAAAACATTTATTTATTCTAGAGGGCACGGTAACAAATTCTGCTTTCTGGGTGGTTCTTAGAGCCCGTAGAGCGCGCGCGCGGGTGGGTAGGGGGGGGGGGGGGGGGGGGGGAGGAAAATTCTTCCTATCTCTGACGGTCACGGTGTCCATTTGCGCACGCTTGTTTTCATAAAAAAAATTAGAGTGGGAAAAAATAACCAAGTTATTTACCGGCCTCCGTCAACATTTTCCCGCCCTCGGTCACAGTTTTTCCCTATACGGACCTCCCAGCCGGTTAACATATATACATTTACGGGTACGGAAAATACAGTATTTTTCTCTGTACAATACCCCACCCTCTTCAGAGGCCTCTTTGTCTTTGTATTCGCTGGGCTGACTCCTGCTTAGCAGAGGCCTCTTCCTCTTTAGTGAAATCCACTAGCGGTATATTGTCAATGCCGCGTTCTGATTGGTTGAGCTACAAGTAGGCTATTTGAAAGCCAGAAAATGAGAAATGACCAGACCAGAACACGTTTTTGACTCTCTGGCTATACAAATTGACTACTAGTATGATTTGACTAAACAATTATTCCTCTCAGCCCTCGCTGGGCTGACTCCCTGCTAACAGAGGCCTATTTAATTTCATATGTATTCGCTGGGCTAACTGCCTCTTTTCCTCGAAACTCCCTTTGTTTTGCCGCCGTCCACTGTATACCAAGAAAGAGGCCTCTGCTAGCAGCAGACAAGTCGACAATTTGTGGCGAAATTTTCTTGATATGCGGATGTTGCTGATAAACTCATGCATTATGTACAACACCTCAAAAGAGGGTGAATTAAATAATTGTAACTCTAAATAATTATAATATTGTCCTATTTTTCTGTATATGGCGGCGGGGGCGGCATTGCCTCTATTTCAGCATAAGCTGGTAAGTGAGGGAATTTCATAGTCTGACTCTGATAAGGGGGAGGGGATGGCCTTGAAGGGGTACAGGTACAGCATTCTGGGTGTGGCTTGCAAGGGGGTAGACTCTCTCTGTCTCTCCCGTTCTCTTGGTTGTCGTCGTGATCTGTCTGACGAGTTGTATGGACGATGTTGTCGGTGACTTCTTGATGACCCAGAAGCACCCTGAAATGACAGATATCTTTTACTAAGCCTAGTCTACACAAGTGACCATACGATTAGTGCTAATCATATGGCCCCCAAAATCTTATTACAAGAACACGTACAATAACATACTGGGCGTTTAGGAACGTCCTATACAGCATAGCTAGTCACTTCTGCAAGAAGATTAGTTTCAGGCACGTTTGTAATTTATATGCCTTCATGTTGTAAAAAGTTAATCCCTGAAGAAGTCTCCATTAGAGACGAAACACATCAGAATTAATGAAAGTTACTTTTACAACTTCAAGTGTCACTCCTTGTGCTGCTCGCTAAACAACGTTAAAAAATCTGAGCATAAAAACTGACTGTTAACATTATTTCATGGCAAATGGAAAAATCTTGCATCCTTGATTTTGGCTATCGGCATGTTTTAAAATATGGTCAAATTGCTAATAGTTTTAATGCTGTCTAGTACCCTCTGGCTTGGTGGCCTGCGTACATATCTTGGTTGATATCTAGGCTGTTGTTGTTGTTGCTCAGCTATACATGAACCAAGCTCAACAACAGGAGGTTGCCGCTGTTAAAAAAACACAACAATAAATCAATACCTTGGATTATCCACACAGTCACACGTCTAGCCTGAATTTCAGCTGTCCCTTATTTGATATTGATCGTATCTCACTTTGCAAGATGAGGCATCTGAATTCAATATCAGATTTTCTCACCCATTAGAGTACATAATTGCTGATCCAAAATCAATCTCAGTAGAATCTGTTTGGTTGCCTTTCTTTTTGGGACCATTTGGGGTGAATACTATTCTTCCCAGTAGACCGTTACACCTCTCGATTTTCCAGCCCACTGGCCGTCAGCTGTCTCAACCACTAGTTTTCAACCACCAGTATTCAACCACTAGCTAAAACCTATGCACTAGCAATTACACTAATCACTATCTATTACATGATCTACATGTAGACAGTCAGTAGTAAGTGGAGCCAATCAGATTGCAGGATTTGTGATAGTATGCAAGTGGGTTTCTACTAAATACATATTATAATAGTGGTGTGAAGCTGTTATTAGGTGATAATTGGTTAGAAATAACAAAAGATGCTAAGTGCCAAAAATATACTCCAAAATGAACATTTAGTGCCTAGAATCCTGGGGCCGGTTCCTAGAAGGTCAATTAAGAGTTATCTGCAGATAAACGCTTATCCAACGGATAAATCCTATACAGCAGATAACTTTTATCCATGGATAACTTTGTCCAACCTTTCAGGAACCGGCCCCTGGCTGACTGAGCATCTTTAAAATTCCTTTCTTACCTCTCTTCTTGGTCTTTGTTTCCTACAATTACTGTACATTAGAGTGGCTTTAAAACAAATAAATATGGCTTTCATACTAAGGATGAAAGTAATTGCTGACAGCCCTAAGAATGATCCATAGGAGAGATTCCATGGAATATCTTGCTTGCCAGATAGAAGAAGTGGAAGCAGAACCCAAAACACTATAATATCACCACCAAAACATAGTACAGATAGCAGCATGAAGAATACAATCTGAAACAGAACACAAAGAAACAGAACATTACCACGACTACTACTGGAGGTACATGGCTCAAAATAAAAAAATTGGTGGTCACTGATTATGACATTTTTAGGCGCAAAAAGTTGCATTTTCTAAAAAATATATTAGCCTTTAACAAATATTATCGATATGGTATTCTACAGCCTAAATACTCAAGTCTGCTCTTACATACATTACACACGTCTGATAAACTTCTTTGTGTTACCATATTATATTGGAATTACCATTGAAACTTAAAGGCCCATCACCAACCGGGAGCCTTTGTGCCCCAATTTGATCCATTGTTTTTCGGGTGCTCTGATTGGCTAAGAGTCTGCAAAGGCTCTGGGTTGGTGATGAACCTTTAAATTTCATTATTTTATTGTTTTCATAAAATATTCAATGTTGCAATTAACTGTTAAATTTCACAATGTTTTCAAAATCACAAAATTTAATACTGAGAATTAAGTGCACATAAGGTATTAGAGTAAAGCAGCTGACGTTTTCTCTTGTCGGCTCTTCCATAGTATTTCCCTTCTCTCTCCTTCCTGATACTTCCTCTTTGCTCTATAGACACAAGTCAGGATATATTATACAATTACTTACAGTGCATTTTCTTGGGTTCTTGTAGGAAAGTATCCCTATTCCACCAGTTACTACAAACTAAAACAGAAACAGTAATATTTATATTTACAGGTCTTTTTCTTCTAACATTCTGCATATCCATTTTTGCATTAATAATAAATGAAATGTACAGTATGCAATTGTGTATTGCAAATTATCATTATCTTCACATGTGGTTAACAGATGTGGATATGTCAGATCCCTCTATGCAGACTGCAATTTTATACAATGCAGTTTACAATCATGAGTGGTTGTTAGATCACTCTGTAGTGAACACTGCATGGTTTAATGTCTCTCTCGTTCTGGGTATGTGCAGTGGGGCCTTGGTTTATTGTATCATCTGAAAGACGTGAAACACGAGAGAAATGATGAACCACATGACTTCAACTCATGATGAACACAAGGTTCGAAACAGCTGAGAAAAATCTTAACTGTCCCAGACTGGGAATCGAACTCAGTGCACAGAGGCGAGACGCAACAGCTATACATGCTGTGCCATCTGTGCTTTGCCAGGGGCTTGTACAGTGTTTTAATTGCAAGCCCATTTCTCAAAGGTGAATAGAAGATTTTAAATGCCACCATTTCATGGCAACTTAATCATACCCCCCCCCCCCCCCCCTCTCCCCCATCCCAGAATTTTTGCTTTATTTGACATGTAAAAATGGTGCATTTCCGTGTTAAACAGGAACATAGATCTTTTCTACAATCTGTAATTTGCAGTTTCATTTGGCTTTGTGGACATTACAGACTAGACATACTTTTTTTAGAATTCTGGCGGGGAATTCACACTTCCTAATAACATACTCAGTCACGATTTTAATAGACGACGCCATTTCGACTCGATGTTTGAATAAAACATGCGAGTTCGTGGTTATCCTATGTTGTTCAGTATCTTCGCGAAAGGAAAATGTTCGTTTTTGATCGACTGTTCTCGAACGTGATTCTAATTGGGTTTCGTACTTCCGGTTAAAACTGTGAAACCGTATTAGGTATCACTTCAAATTGAATAAACTCCACTATTCTCGCATTTATGATGTAGTGTTTAATCTATTATAGGGGTGGTAGAGCAAGGATATACAGCATGCGCAAATATTCATTTCAAGATCAGTAATCAGCTGTTTGTTTTGATGCGAAATATGAAATTGAAAGTTGTCAGTTCTGCATTCTATTGCTCATAGGATCGTTGTCAAAGGCAACTGGTGGTGAAAATACCGACATCACTAAACTTTATTGATACTTGGCAGCCAAACAACATAACCGTAAGCTATACTTAAACCTTTTTGCTAATATTCCACAGGTTCCAACTAATTAACATGATAAACACAGCAAACGCAATGATGCGCCTGTCAAGAAAAATAACACCCGTGTCGAATCAACTCACCATATTCCTCCCCAAATAGGCAGCCCTTTGGGTTTAAAATGAGTTACAACTGTATGTTGATCATTTCTGGTGTTAAATACTCCTATACCAATAGATATGAGTCCACAAATAATGTCTACGATGCCAATATGTAGAGCTGTCTTGGAGCTATAAAACTGATCCGCCATCACTCACCGTCTTGTTGCTGGAGAACTGACACCAGGTCGAGGCTCGCTCTTGCCCTTCCCCTCCCCCTGTCAAATATAAGACCGGCCCCACCAAATGCGTATTTATCAAAAAGACATTAGCAGAAAAAGTGGCGAATTTATTCCTTTCTGGTTTTCAGGAACAAGCTAGCATAAGAATTGGAACAGTGAAAATGAATACTCAAAATGAATACTTGCAGTTTGTCGGAAGGAATAATGTCATCAGCTTTGAAATTTAGCATTCAATTAGAAAACAAGGAGATTCCAAGACATTTTCAGGATGATAGACTGAAGTTAGCTGCTCAAATGTCATTTGTGACTACACACATTACTCTTTATAGTCCTAAAGCCCTTGCTTTTCCATTGCGTCTGCGATCTGGACCAGTCAGCGGACTGCTTACAGTCCAAAATGGCGGACAGCTAGTGGAAACTGCGACAAAAAACTCCAAAGAAAAGGTGAGAATTTTAAATAATTTTGTTGAGGGTGGGCATGGTCACCGCTGGAATTGACTGATACATAAAACTAACGAAACATTACAAGAGATCTCCATGACAATGGTATGGCTCAAACCTCTTGGCCGGCAACAAGAAATACCAAGTCATGAATATTGCCCGGTCTAGTCAATCGTTAAAAATCGATACCGATTTACCAATCGATAAATCGTTACCAATCGTTATTGCCTGATGATTTTTATCGATTGGTTTTAAAAATCGTTAAAAATCGATCGCACTTTAAGAAAAGTTATCGATTTTTATCGATTTATTACGATAACATACACTGGAACCCCGATTTTACGATATGCCTCGGGGGCAGGAAAACTGTATCCGTGCCTTCAGCACCATTCATCGTGCCTTCAGCGGACTGATTTCTCGTCGCAGTTGGGACTGCTAGCAGGAGAGTGCCAATACGAAAGTCTTCTACAGCAGTGTAATTAAGCGGATTGTAAATAAGTTGCAGTTATTGTGAATTACCTTTAATGATAGTTGTGTGGATGAATACAAAAGGCCCGGCGTAGTCAATCGTTAAAAATCGATACCGATAAAAATCGATAAAAATCACCGATTTTATCGATTGTTCTGTGAAATCGTTAGAAATCGGTAGCCGAAATAAGTGTGCGGAAATCGTGAAATATCAAACTGAGGTTTTGGCGTATCGACCGAGCGATAGCGAGGTTGATACGCCAAAACCGAGGTTTGATATTTCACGTAATGCCCGAACGGTCGAGGTTAGTAAGTTGTTTATTATATGGCACTTTTCTACAAACTTTTTACGAACCGGAAGTCGATCGCCTCGTTCATTTTTGCTAGCAATACAATGACTAATGCAATACAATCAGTCTTTGCTTGGAAAAGTTATAACTAAAAAAATAACGATATAATGATATTTCCAATGGCTTCTTTATATATCGTAAATCGGGAATGCGGATACAGTTTTCCTGCCCCCGAGGCATATCGAGGCATATAGGTAATAAATCGATAAAAATCGATAACTTTTCTTAAAGTGCGATCGATTTTTAACGATTTTTAAAACCAATCGATAAAATCAATCAGCCAATAACGATTGGTAACGATTTATCGATTGGCAAATCGGTATCGATTTTTAACGATTGACTACGCTGGGAAAAGTTGGCACACTCAACTACGTTGATTTTGAACACTGCGACTGTCCTCATTTGATCAGTCGTTACATAATTTTCCAATGTTTAATCAGTTATGGTTTGTTATCAATAATGTTTAGGACCTGCTTATTATTATCATGTAGTTCCATGGCATACAATATATTTCATATTCTTTTGAAGTCATAATAAAATCGTGATCTCAACGTTATAGTCCTGCTTTCGTTTCACTATGCGCAATCTCTGTTATTAACTCTTCAAGAGTGAGAAGAATATTCTCTCTTCTGCCTTTTACTCTTCCCAATTGATAAAATAACGTTTCCTTAGTTTCCTTTAGAAATCGATAAATCCGGAAAATCGATATTAACGATTTCCGCACACTTATTTGGCTACTGATTTTTAACGATTTCACGGAAACAATCGATAAAAATCGGTGATTTTTATCGATTTTTATCGGTATCGATTTTTAACGATTGACTAGACCGGATATTGGTACCAAAAACACTAACGATACTAATGGTGCCATTTTTGTTCACGGGCAGAAAATCAATGAGGTCAGCGCACTTAGACTTCTAGGTATAAACATTGACGCAAACCTCAACTTCAATTGAGCACATTAGCACCATTTGTAAGAGAGCTAACCAAAGGGTGGGGGTGCTGATGCGTCTCAGAAATCTCATCCCTACTACCACAAAATTGCAACATATAAAGCTGCGGTCCTCCCACACCTACTTACTGTCATCTTGTCTGGCATTTTTGCCAGGCAAGTGATACACATAAGCTGGAGCGCATAGCACAGGGAAAAATTGCTTAACACATTAATGGTTTTGGTAGCGTGTTTCCATTATGTGTGAAAAATGTTAATGGGAAGACCACACTTTCCATTAATGATGTTAATGGAAGACCACACTTTGCCATTAATGTTATAGTACATTAATGGAAAAACGCTACCAAAACCATTAATGTTTTACGCAATTTTTTCCTGTGTACAAGAAAGAGGGTGAGGGCGGTTTTTAAAGACAAGCAGGCAAGCTATTAATTCCTACTGAAAGGGCTGAGCTCCCACCCTGCTCAACAGGCGCCTGCAGGACATCTGCATCCTAATGTACAAAGTAAAGCACAACACTTGTCCTGCAGGCGTCACTGGCATCTTCCTGAAGCACAACTGGATGCACAATCTAAGACAGGCTGACTTCTCTCTGCCTAGAATTCACACCACTACATATGAGGGGTAGCGATGGGTACCTTAAAATTTCGAAAGTCTCGGTAAATATCGTAAAATATCGGAATCTTGGCGTTTTTTGGCATGTCTCAGAGTCTCGTTTTTCACAGAATTTTGGCCGTCTCGGAGTCTCGGATCATTTTCTACCGCGGTCTCGGAGTCTCTGATTTTTATTTATTATATTCGGACTTGTAAGCAAAGCACAATACCGTCAGATGCAGGGATGTCAACCCCAGGACCTAAAACAAATTGAAGACTGCCTTGAAATGACGAAATTTTTGCAATTCTCTTGGGAGAAATACAATGTATGGCAGTCGTCTGGATTTATCCCGGGAGACGAGGCGAAAAGGCTCGGACTCAGATTTTGAAATTTGTCAAAACTCTCGGGCTCGGATTCTGAGACGCGGGTCTCAGCGTCTCGGCAAGTCTCTGATTTACCCATCGCTACCCCTCATATGGGAAGCCACTCCTTAAGATAACTTAAGATAACTTGGCCCTAATAGACTCTGGGCAAAGCTAACACCATCTGAAGGAGTGCCCCCTCCCTGGCTGCTTTTAAGCGCCAGATATGGCAGAGAGATGTCGCCTGGGGTCTGGATGATGGTGGAGGACCTGTGTCCAACACTAGACAGTTACTGACACATCAATAAAGTTATCTATTAATCTATCTATCTAAGGTCATAAACATCCCTGTACTGAAACTGAATACCGTCTTTCTCAGGAAAATCAGCAAGTTGATGGTCAGGCTATGATTCATGACAGCCATGACTTCCCGAACTGTCTAGCGGAGCAGCAAACCATTCCAAATTGTCCCTTTACATAAGGTTCTGCTTCCTGTAACACAACAAAAGGTTTCTTTAGAATCAGAGGTTTACAACAAGTCTCAAGATTATGACCATTCAGCATTAACAGCAAGAACTGCCTGCTTTCCATGAATACCATGTTTTCTAAATGCATCTATTAAGTGAAATGACTTATTGCAGCCAGATTTAAAACTGCTTAGAGATTCTGGTTGTCAAAGCATGGTGGGCAAACTGTTCCAAGGGCAGCCCCACTATAATGAAAACTGTTTTTCAAATAATTTGTACGAGGCACTGGAACAAAGAGCTTTTTTTTCAGAATCTCTAAGTGTATAATGGCTGCTACGCTTTACAAACTTTGTCTAGAGATATTTGGGTCACCTGTGATGAAATTCTGAAAAAAAACTATGTACAACGAATGTCCCGGATGTGCACGCACACTCTTTTCCCGCTAATGTAACTTATGTTGCAGTTTGTTGTTCTTCAACACTTCGTCTGCATTGAAACTTCACTCTGCCACTTGACTTTTGATGCTCAAAAGTAAGTTATATTCTTGTCTAAAGACTTTTGACTCGGTGGTAGATCACTCAAGAGAGCAAGAACATTGCGGAAAAAACATCAACACAGCCCCCCGGGGAGACCCCCCTATTTTTGGGCGGGGGTGCTTGTTGTTATCTTTTAAGGGATGAAAATTCGAAAATTCGAAAACTTGCATTTTTTTCCAGATAGGTACCTGTTAGCGGTCGTTCTAGTATATCAAGCAAATCACACTTGTTGGCAGCCTGAATTTCAGCCGTATTTCCCTCGTTAAAAAAATATGAGACAAAATAAGGAGAGAAAATGCAAAATATTCTAAAAAAAAAGCATCAGAAATGTCGTAGTTGAAAAACGCTTATGGCCAAAACCATTTTTGGAAGTATTGAACTTATTTGGAAGTGACGGTAGATGCCCTTCTTATAAGAATTTCGACGACATTTGTCAGACGCCCCCCCCCCCCCCCCCCCCCCTGGAATATAACATCGTGGAAGTCGAGGAGATTTAAGAGGAAAAGAGGGTTTCACAGAGAAAGCATCTTCTTGCCCAAGTGAGTTGTTCAATTAAATTTTTTGTTACGAATTATTATAAAGTTGCAGGACGTGAGTCTTGTCCATAGAACGAAAAGAAAGTTACACTGCGGCTTGAAGATATAAATTTCATTTTCCCACGTTGAAACTATTTTAAATATATTTTCTAAATATTGTTTTATGGCGAAGATAAATCCGTCTTCGCGCCACTTCCCTTTTGCTATCTTGTGTTTTTATACCTTCGCAAAACTAGCATGTGTACTAACCTGAATATCAGGCTGTTTTGGCGTATTTCGTGATGGGTTTCTGCTGAGAGATAATTTACGGCTAGCGCGTAAGAAATAGTCCTCTCCGGTCAGCATGATGTCTAATAAACTCCGCGAGGGGGAGGAGGTTAGGAGCGAGGTCTAGGGGAAAGAGCTACTTTAAATGACCGCTTTTACTTCCTTGTCACCTTAATGACCGTTTTACTTCCTTGTCACCAATGCGCTATGATGGACCTCGATCTCGCTTCAGCATAGCTCAGGTTTTTATTCTGCCTTTTATAGAAATTGACAGTCGAATTGTCCAATAAGAAAACGAATCTGTAGGATATCAAATTATTGGGGAGTGCCGAAGTGTTATATCTTAAACACCCAGAACAAAGTCCCAGACTTCAGTGGGCGGTGAGCTTCATACTCACAATGGAGCACTACGCTTTCCGCGTACAGACTTTAATTTTCAGTTGCTACTCTTAGCGTCCGGTATTTACGGTAAGTGAAAATAAGTTGCCTTTTTGCGCGCGTATCTATTCTGACCACCTGTTGCGTCGTAAAAGTAGCACATTTCGGTGATCCGATCCCCACTGATTTACTTCTTTCTCAGTCATATGATATTTCAAGTTTGAAAAACGTAGATCAGAACATTCATTATCTATAAGAAGTACGAGATAATGATAGCAGTTGTCCTAGATGCAGTTTTTGTAGAACGAAGCAATTTGAAACGCCTTCCTTTGCCGGCCAAATCATATAAAATAATGTTATTTTAAACTAACTGCGAGATGTAAAAGTTCGATTAACTTTTCCAATTCGACGATTTAAAATCCCGATGTGTCGTCATCCATCATATTTCAAATTCAACTCCTTATAATGCGTTCACATTCAGTCATTGAATGTTCTGATCTAAGGGACCGGTCATCATTATTTATCGTCTGGGGGTTGAGAGGATTTTGGGTAATACACGGTCAAAATGCTGTGATTAACGCGATCCCGGCCCCTCAGAGCTGCCTTAACGTTTTCGTGATCCCCCGCCCCCATTTTAGTTTAAGAAAATTTACAGATAGAGAGGAACGCATGTCTCTTTCGTTGCGCGCAAAGTGCGCACGAATTTTGATAAATGCATTTCATCAAGCCTCAGAGAAAGCGGCGGATAAAATAACACTGCGGCGGATAAAATCAATCTTGGGACTTTTTAAAATAATGGTTTATTGAAATGCATTGCGATCTTTCATCAAGCGCGCTTGCCAATGTCGATTGGCGCGTGCGCAATAGGCGCTTGGTGCAGGTCATGTTACTTGACCGTGAAATTTTTTGAAATTGGATATATTTTTAATTGTTATCAGTTTGAGCTGTTGACAATTTTTTGGCAAATTTTATCTAAAACTAAAAAATTATTCAAGAAAAAAAAGTTTAAGTTTTACAGATAGAGAGAAACGCATTTCTCTTTCGTTGCGCGCGAAGCGCACCCGAATTTGATGAATGCATTTCATCAAGCCTCAGAGAAAGTGAAGATGAATATCCCACCTTTGGTAAACGAAGCTTGAAGGTTTTATTATTCATGCGTGTGTAACTGCGCACCGCAAATGGCGAGAAATTATTGGTATTAATTTGCATGTAACGTCGAACTCACGCTTACTTACGTCGAAGTCACTAATGCTTGTAACGTCGAACTCATGGCTTGCTTACAAAGGGGTTTTCTTTTGAACATAGTGACTGCCCGCCAGACCCATCACTGGAGGGCATTTTTTATGAGAGTCTGTTTTTCCTCGCCAAGATACACTTGTTCTTTAAAACGGCACGAGGGTAGCGCGAGTTCTGAAAGACTATATTAATACATTTCAATTATAATGTATATATATAATAGATAATATAGATAATATATGATGAAATAAAATTACATTGTGTTACCGTGAGCAGTGATTTAAAGCTGGTCAAAGATTCAGCATGACGCATAGGATATCAAGTTGGCACAAAATGTCACCACAGACATTATAGAAGGCAAACAACGTATTCGTAGTTTCACAGGAGGTGCGCGCAAATGCACGAGATACGTTTCGAAACATGTTGAGTCTTGAATACTCTAATGTCTAAGCGGCCGCGCAGGTCAGTTCTTAAGGCCTGGACGACAGAGCGGAAATGACCAAAAATGAAATGTCTAACTTCGCCACATTTAAATATATAAGCTCAAGATTCCGTATACAAAGAGTTTCTATGACCAAAAACATAATTCCAAATTTTCAAGAAATTTGAAGAATATGAATTTTAGATATGATTGAACAAAGTTTGCAGAATTCCTGATCAAAGTACATGTTTTAGCCCTAGTGCAGACATACGCTGTTAGTTTGATAAACATTTTGTTATTGTGAAACCTGCTTGCTTAACCTGCAAAAATATGTGTTCTATACAGCTAGCTCATCCAAAGTCCACTTAGTTCTGTTTTTACTGGGCATAAGCACAGCATAAGCAAAGGCGTATATCCTATATAAATACTTTATGCTTGTGCTTATGTTAATCCTATTTTCATTTGACATATGCAGACATACTCCCGTACGTCGTTTCTCTGACCCTAAAACTCCACGGAAACTCTTGCTCCGCAGATCGATTCGTGGAAGCACATGGGCCACAAAGTATAGGTCTGGGTAATTGAGTGAAAAGTCCACAAAGCATCTTTGAGTAATATTACAATTCGCTAACACATGATTGGCTGAAATTTAAAAAGTCCGAGAATAATTGGCTGGATTACTCAAATGGTCGCAATTTTATTGGTTTAGCCTCACAAAGGGTTTGACGTTTATTTACCAATATAACTCAAATTAATTATTGAAAAATTATTAGGTGGGGAAAAGTTGCCGCCAAAACACACAGTCGAGGTGGGGCCGAGGGGAAGTGGCAGGTTTTGAATCGAAAGATTGTTAAAGATCGAGCGCGTGACGCCGAAAGTGAACTCAGATACACTGGTGTGTCTGCTGAGAGAAAGGGAACGCGCCTCGATATCATTATATTTCTCAGCAAACGAGATGAGACCTCAATGATCTGTATTTTCATTGCTTGTCTGTTTATATATATGTACATATTATTTTTAGCAGTCTTTCTAAGTAATTCATAAGGTTCATATTTCAGATAATATATACAGTGATAACAGGCTAATTTGTATTCACAATACCTGAAGAAGTATTTGCCCCCGCAGGGTTTTGGCCTCAGCTGCAGACGGCCAAACGCGGAGGAGGCATTTTAGACCATTTTAGAATCCCCCGTGTAAATAGAGTAAATAAAGGATACCAGAAAAAATCTAAGTCGATTCGTGGGAGCACGGGCCGCAAAATAGGTCTTGGCAATTGCTGAAAAGTTCACAAAGCATCTCTGCAATTGTTAACAAATGATTGGCTGAACTTCACAAAGACAAAAGGCCGAGAATGATTGATAACCTCCACAAAGGGTTTTAAAGTGACGTTTATTTACCAATCAATTATTAACGCAAATCAATTATTACAACAACAAAAAAAAAAACAATTCAAACCGTTCTAAAAGACGGGGGCAGCTCTAATGACAGTGAGAACTATTTCTAGCGTACTAAAAACTATATTCTCTATGTTGTGTCGACATTTGTAGAATTATCTGACTCTGTCGACTAACACAGCAGGGAAAGTTGTTGAGTGGTTTCTCAAAAGTAATTATCTTTCTGTGACAATAAAAAGTGAACTCAGACACAAATCAAAATATTAGGATGAAAGACAGTACACATGGACATTTGGTGTTAAAAACAATTGGTATACTTAAAAGCGAAACTGGTTACTGAGCAGGCTGTGGTTACTGAGCAGGCTGTAGTGTAAGCTCGGAAACCATACTAAAAGGCGGGGGCAGCTCTTGTGAGTGAATTTCTAGCTATTTTATTTTATTATTTTACAGGATTTGAGGTCAGATATGGCAAACTCTCTGTGAACCACACGACTAACTCAAAGCTATGCCATCACGTGGTCTTCCCCAGTTCCTTTCCGCAGTCCACGGGTATCCGAGTACAGCTATCCCTGGCACACGGAGACAAGTTCTTAAAGGTTATTTTTGTTCCCTTTTAAGTTTACTTTCTAAAACAGAATCTTCTACTCCTGTGCATGTGCCTAGACCTAGTGAAGTAGATGGAGACTCCTGTTGATGGGCTCCTCGTACATTAGGCTAGACCTAGTGGAGTAGATGGAGGCTCCTGTTGATGGGCTCCCTGTGCATATGGCTAGACCTAGTGGAGTAGATGGAGGCTCCTGTTGATGGGCTCCCTGTACATATGACTAGACCTAGTGGAGTAGATGGAGACTCCTGTTGATCTCCCTGTGCATATGACTAGACCTAGTGGAGTAGATGGAGACTCCTGTTGATCTCTCTGTGCATATGACTAGACCTAGTGGAGTAGATGGAGACTCCTGTTGATCTCCCTGTGCATATGACTAGACCTAGTGGAGTAGATGGAGACTCCTGTTGATCTCCCTGTGCATATGACTAGACCTAGTGGAGTAGATGGAGACTCCTGTTGATCTCCCTGTGCATATAACTAGACCTAGTGGAGTAGATGGAGTCTACTGTTTATGGGCTCCCTGTGCATATGGCTAGACCTAGTGG
Organism: Scolanthus callimorphus; assembly: GCA_033964015.1. Classification (NCBI taxonomy): domain Eukaryota; kingdom Metazoa; phylum Cnidaria; class Anthozoa; order Actiniaria; family Edwardsiidae; genus Scolanthus; species Scolanthus callimorphus. The sequence goes on along the minus strand of JAWWUD010000096.1, from coordinate 312,210 downwards.
AGTAGATGGATGCTCCTGTTGATGGGCTCCCTGTACATATGGCTAGACCTAGTGGAGTAGATGGAGGCTCCTGTTGATGGGCTCCCTGTACATATGGCTAGACCTAGTGGAGTAGATGGATGCTCCTGTGATGGGCTCCCTGTACATATGGCTAGACCTAGTGGAGTAGATGGAGGCTCCTGTTGATGGGCTCCCTGTGCATATGGCTAGACCTAGTGGAGTAGATGGATGCTCCTGTTGATGGGCTCCCTGTACATATGGCTAGACCTAGTGGAGTAGATGGAGGCTCCTGTTGATGGGCTCCCTGGGCTAGACCTAGTGGAGTAGATGGAGGCTCCTGTTGATGGGCTCCTCGTGCATTAGGCTAGACCTTGGAGTAGATGGATGCTCCTGTTGATGGGCTCCCTGTGCATATGACTAGACCTAGTGGAGTAGATGGATGCTCCTGTTGATGGGCTCCCTGTGCATATGACTAGACCTAGTGGAGTAGATGGGTGCTCCTGTTGATGGGCTCCCTGTACATATGGCTAGACCTAGTGGAGTAGATGGAGACTCCTGTTGATGGGCTCCCTGTGCATATGACTAGACCTAGTGGAGTAGATGGAGGCTCCTGTTGATGAGCTCCCTGTGCATTTGGCTAGACCTAGTGGAGTAGATGAAGACTCCTGTTGATGAGCTCCCTGTGTATATGGCTAGACCTAGTGGAGTAGATGGAGACTCCTGTTGATGGGCTCCCTGTACATATGGCTAGACATAGTGGAGTAGATGGAGGCTCCTGTTGATGGGCTCCCTGTACATATGGCTAGACCTAGTGGAGTAGATGGAGACTCCTGTTGATGGGCTCCCTGGGCTAGACCTAGTGGAGTAGATTGAGGCTCCTGTTCACGGGCTCCTCGTGCATTAGGCTAGACCTTGGAGTAGATGGATGCTCCTGTTGATGGGCTCCCTGTGCATATGACTAGACCTAGTGGAGTAGATGGGTGCTCCTATTGATAAGCTCCTGCTCCATACTCACTGTGCTCCGTTCCCTGCATTAGTTTGAATTAATTTCAAAACTTGTTAAAAAGCCCTCAAACAGTACAAACACTTGAATCTTACAAAAAACAATCTTTATTTAAAAACAGGTGCACAATCCTGCGGCTTTATGGTCTACTGGGATAACAGCCAATGGCTTTATCGCTTGTCTGAGGGAAGTGGGTACGAATTATAATGATACAACGGCGGACATTCATTGGCTAGCATTGCTTGGTTCCCATAGTTACCTAGAACATGGGGAGGCGTCCTTTGATGAGTTCACTGTTGGGACAAACTGCAAGAGCGTCAGGCTTACCAAGGTATGGCAAGGGTCCGTTACTATGAGTAGTGCTCAATCTGCTACTAAGTTTGCAGCCAATGTCAATGAGTAGAATTAATGTTCTATTTGTAGAATCTCATTTCCTACTATCTATAGACCGATTCGACGTAATTTTGTATTTGTCTGATTGGATTGTACCGATGAAAGGGAAGATCTCTCTGAGTAGTAGTCAAATTGCCAAGTGTGGGGGTTGTAGCCTGTTACGTATTCATGGGCTCGTAACTTCGCTCCTGATTTTTTTACAGGCGTTTATATGGCTAAGGGCCACACTGTACATACAAACCTCTGTAAAATTTCGAGATTTCATTTCATGGTCCGTCCCTTTGGAACGTGTAGGTCAAAACCTAAGTGTTTCCTAACAGAATTTATTATGACCAGAGACACTCAGCTACGTAAAGGAACGCATTCACCACTAAATGTTCGCCACATTTATTTTAACATTATTATTTGTTTGAATAGACTAAATACCTTGATTCGTCTTTTCCTCTTCTATCTACAGCTATATCCCTCCGCACCAAGAGTGTTTGTATCTGTCGTGGGACCGAACCAAGACCCTCACAACTCAGCTCTTTTTATCTGGACCAAGACAAGATCAAAACAATATTCTTTCGATATCTGCTTACACGAGACTGTGGTGTTTGATGGCGCACACAAGGGCATCAAAGCGGTAAGATAAAGTGTCTTCAATGACTTTTTATAGAGATCTGGGCCCGGTTCCTAGAAAGTCGGTCAACGCTATTCTATGGACAAATAAGCGTTTAAATTTCGTGGTTAGTGTGCATGCAATTTTAGTCCGAAATTCTTGATTTCATTCATTGTCGAACCGAGAGTTTCCCAGCTCGTTACCTCGTGGGGGAGGCTCTGGTGACAGCCATTGACGCATGCGCGAGATAGCCACAGTTAAACGTGACGTGGGTTAGTGTTAACTGACTTTCTAGGAACCCTGGACACTGATGAAAGAGATGCCAGCAAATGCTGGAGATCGTATGAATATTTCTTATCTGAGATAAGCGAGGAACCACCTTAGAAGTCCTCGCGAGGAGAGAGAAAGTAAGAAGAAGAGTCTTGATAACAGAAAAAAATATCGGGTTTTGAGAACACGTCTCGCAAAGGATTACCAAAAAGTTCGCAAAGGGTTACCGAAAGGGATCGAAAAAGCACGTGAAGGATTCTGGGAGCAGAGTAGTATTTGCCACGAGTTAGTTCCGCTATAGACTGCTTGCAGCCCCTTCTTCGGCGAACGTCCGTAAATCCAGGGAAATGTTTTTTTTACCCTCGGTGCGCTTCGTTCTGTTTACAAGTGTCGAGTTTCTCAGGAGAGGGAGAGACGCGCCACGGGGGGAAACGCCGGAAGTGTCGAGTACTCTCCTGAGTACTCGACACCGTAACAAATCGAAGCGCGCCGCGGGTAAAAAAAACATTTCCTCGATTTACGGACGTTCGCCGAAGAAGAGGCGACAAGCAGTGTAGTTCCGCTAAAGTCAGGGTCCGACATTAACTATTTTCGCGAGGTACCATTGGCGACTAATTCAAACAATTTAGTCGCCACATAAACGTGGATCTCAGCTGAACTCAGAAGGATGGGGTGCCATTTTGCGACTAGCTCTAAAATTGTTGTCGCCAAGCCCCTAAATTTAGTCGCCATTGGTGAACGTATGGTCGCAGTGTCGGGCCATGTATAGTTGGCTGTTTTTCACCATGCTGTTGATCGTTTTTTTTTGTAATTGTAATTGTATTCTGCATTATTTTCAAAGGTCTGGTTTGCTTTTGAAGATAAACAAAATCCCTGGAACCATACAAACCAAGTTACGTTTGACAACAAAGCTCCAGATACCTCCATCCAACGCGATAATTACGCGATATGTAAGGTACGGCGGGACACAGCTTCTCGGCTTGTGATTGCATAAGTTGAAAAATGATTGCGTCACGTGCTTCTAGGCATACTAGCCATCTCGGCCTGCCCTCTCATAGATGTAAAGCTGGATAATTCGTTTTTAATGAATAAAAAATAAATGTTTGAATGAATAATAAAATAATTAATGAATTCAGCTTTCGTATGATATGGAGAATTAGTCAAATCACACTAGTGGTCTATTGTCAATGCTGCGTTCTGATTGGTCGAGCTACTAGTAGGCTATAAGTTATAGCCTACTAGTAGCGAAAAGTGTCGGATTTGAAAGCCAAAAAAGGCAAATGACCACCAGAAATCGTTTTTGGTTATACAAATTGACCTACTAGTGTGATTTGACTAAAACAATTATTCCTCTCGCCCTCATGGCCTCTAAGTCAATAGCCCATTCGGCCTTCGGCCTCATGGGCTATTGACTCAGAGCCCATTCGGGCTCGAGGAATCATTGTTAATTATTCAGATCTCGGAGGATGTTATCCACCTCTTCCGATATAAAACTTGTCGTATAATTTTTTTCTTAATTTGTCTATTTACTATTTAGTATATAAGGAATGAAAATATGAAATAAAAAAAAGGGGGTGCCCGTGCTCGTTTAGAAAGTGTGATGGCGCAAACATACCCCATTTTTAGTGCCTGGGGGCTATTTTGTGAAGGAATATGTGAAACAAGAAAAATGCGATAAAACGCTCACTTATGAAGCAATCCAGTTCGCTTGCAAGTTAACTGTTGGATGCTTCATTACTTAGAAGAAACATTGGAATCTTTAATTTTCTATGTGTGTTGACGCTACTCTTGAAAATGTGCAAAAACGTGCGCACAGCTCGTGATAATTTGAGACTCTTTGGTAACCTAATTCTGGTGCTTTTTATGGTGAAAGCTCAAAAACTTGTCGTTGAAATTTCTTTAAACTTTTTTATAACAGGGAAATGGTAGTCTTATCAAAATGGTAAACTTGGGGTGCCCATTCTTGTCTTCGCGCAATATCCCGAAAAGCGACTTTTTCTTAGTAAGTTGCGCGCTCGATTACGTCATTTTCGAACGAATTGATAGCGCGTCCATGCGCAGAACAGAGTGCGCCGTGCAAAACAGGGGAATAACCTAAATTCGACGTCTGCCATAGGCCTTAGGGAACTACAAAACGCTAAACTTTTATATTTTGGTTTTATTAGGTTGTCAATTTCACAAATCCTTTTTACGAAGCCCCGGGGCTGTCACTTTCAGCGTTTCACCATGACAACCAAAGCTCATCATCACAAGCAACTTTCAGTGCTATCAGTGTGTGGGCAGAGGTATGTTCAAACATGTGGAAATCCTCAATAGAGCGGTTTTCACATGACTGTCGTGAAAACAATTGCAATTGAACAATCACTAGCCAATCAGAATCGAGAGAAATCACCACTTGCTCCTAAATGGCTTTTCTCTCAGCCAATCACAAGCCGAACCAATTACTAAGTAATTACGCAATTGTATTTACTACAGAATTTGATTGGCTGAGAAAAACGAGCAGCCAATGAGAACGCAAAGTAATCGCAATTACATAACAAGTCTTGACAGTCATGTGAAATCCGCTCTATCATCCCGATTCGTAAGTGGGTTGATTTATTATCATTGTTATTTTTATCATTTTTATTTTGTATTTACACAAGGAACGCACACACGAAATCAACGGCACATTTACAGTCTACATAGAGAAGGATTATAAATAACATTTTTTTTTAACTTCTTAACATTTTTTTCACTTTCCGTGTTGCAGTTTTTCTTACAGTTACGGACACAGACAAAAGTCATCATCTGTTTATAAAACACTATAATAAACCAGAAAGAACAAATTTGACGGTTTGGTTAGCGAAATGATTTTTATTTTAGAACTCAAGCCAAGTCTTAACATTCAGTCAGACTCTATCTGCGTGAGAGTATTTCTTTAATCATTAATTTATTCTTAAATCGTTAATTTATTCTTTAATTATTATACAACTTTGTAAACTTAGCTTAGCTCCTGGCATAATTATCCAGTTGACAATAGTGTCAGAATGACGCAGACACGTCGGTTTATTTCACTTTTGTTTATCTTTATCTGTATTTGTATTTCTAAGTCTTTGTTTTGCATCTAAAAAAATATTTTCTGCACTTTCCGTAATTCCCTATGTTCTTTCTTTTGAGACTATTTATGTACTATTTATCTTATTGGTTGAGATGCTAGAAGTTTCAGGTTATAGCGAAACGAAAGTAATAGAGTGCGAACTAAAATATAGATTTCAAAATAATTATTATAAGAAATCCGAGTCTGGGCTATAAGCCTAGATTCCTCTCGCGCTTTTAGTTTTGTCGAATTTCTGCGCCTAATAGCTATTGACTCCCCAAAGATTAATTGTTTAATTCATGATTGTATTATTTTACTTCTGTGAGCTTGTATTCATAGGAAGTCAACGTATCATCTTTCCGTACGTGCATGAAGTCGTTACCAAAAGACGATAAAACAGGACATATAATCGGGGCCAATTACATAGTCATAGGAGGTTAGTAGAGGTATTTTCATTCTGAAGCTAATATTATTTCAACATTGTCCGCACTTCGCTGATCCTGGAACAAGTGTGTTTCACATATTTTTTCATATTCTTCTGCTGCTGCCAGAGGCATCTTTTCTCTGCATTTCGCTGGCTGAGGGTCGCGAGGAAATGACAGAAAAGAGACCTCTTCCCTGGGTTGAAACTCGCCGTCGTCCACGGTTCGCACTCGTTCACGTTGACCAAACGGACTTATTTTCAGTGCAACAATAGAACGAGGTAAAGACATTGTGTTGCTCCTCGTTCTATTGTTTCACAGACAATAGGACGTCCTACTGCCGTACACAACCTTGGACGGTTCACTGACCGTTTCTTGAGCCCACTATCTGCGCATGCGTAGTGGCTTATGCTAGTAAGAGTTACTATATAAATCAGGTTTGCCACTTTTTCTTTCAAAAGTGCGACCAATATGTCTTTTTTTAATTTGAGTCAACGTGAGCGCTATATTGTGTATTTCGTGTGACTGTGAAAAGTGTCGCGACACGGCGCGGCACGGTCGCGGCACGGAACCTGGCCTGCTGTGTAGATACGGAACCTCGCCTTTCCCGCCTCGCGACAAGACAAAATAATCACGGAAAACCAATCAGATTGCATTGTCACGGTACGTAAGTAGTTGCCGTGTGACAATTCAAGGACGGCCAATCAAATTGCATGATCGCGGCAAGAAATTACGCTACCAATGAAATCGCGTAGTCGCGACACGGTCGCTGCGCGGCCGCTGCGTGGCACAACTTTGTTGCGGCACTTTTCACAGTTATACGAAATCCACTCTATAGCTACAGAAACGTTTGTCGCACATTACAGATTTGGACCCTTGTATTGGTGTAAAATGCAGTTACTACGCCGTCTGCAAAGCCTTCGGTCCTCACGACGCTCGCTGTGTTTGCGTGACGAAATGCCCGAGCTACGAGGAAAACGTGTGCGCTAGTAACGGTACAACGTATCGAAACAAGTGTCATTTCCAGCTGGAGATGTGCCGTACGAGAAACAACCATACATTGTACCATCCTGGAAGCTGTAGAGGTAGGTACCCTGGGAGAGGGGAGGGGGTCACGCCACTTAAAGGGAGACTGTCACGCAACTACATTGTATCATCCTGGAAACTGTAGAGATAAGGTAAACCCTGGGGGCGAGGGGAGAGGGTCGCGTCATTTAAAGGGTCGAGACTGTCACATCTCTCAAATCAAAGAAGTATCGAGCGAAGGCTAAAAACCTGACAACAAATCTAAATACCGTTTCCAGGAAACGTTGGCACCCTAAAAGCCTATAAGCTTTAAGCTCAAAGGATAATGGGGGCATCTAAACTGTTCCTGTTGATCTGAATTCAGACAGTTGTCGCAACCATAGATAAAATTCCAGCACATTTCTAAGCATGTTTGTCTCTAATAGTTTACGGAAATTCAAATCAATCTTTACCCATACTCACTAGCGCATCAAGTTTTGTTGCTATTTCCAGTGACAACGTATCCCGGAAACAGTATATAATCTCGCTACTTCTCGATCCATCGGACCATGCTTTAGCCTTACACATTCTTGTGATAGGCTGGTCTAATTAGTTTTGGTTTTGATTCAGTGATCGCTCTGGAGCATGCCTGTATCGTGAAAGGCTCCCTTTAAGCAAATGGAATATGAGGATCCTTGTTTACAGTCTGTTCCTGCATTAAGCAGTGTCTAGGTTATGAAGGAGACAAAAAATAATCAGCACTGAATATCAATAGCGGAAAACCAATGAAGCCTACTCCGAAAATGTGAAGGTTGTACATTCAGTTGTAACGGCGCAGTTAAATGCTCACTTTAGATAGAACATGTCGAGAGAAAATGTGGGCTAATAAGCCTTTTGCCACACAGCAATCCACTCATTTTAAAAACCTTCGCAGAGCTTACAAAAGTGACGATCATTTTAATTTTAAAAGGGGTACTCGTACTCTAAATTTTCGTCCACCGTGTACATAAAATAAATAAAATTGTAACCGTAAAAAACACACGTACATTTGCCCGTAGTAATCAAAATAATCCTGCAGATTAATTTAAAAACCTTTCAATTGTTAGACAAATGCAATTCTAGGTTGTTTTGATCTGTTATGAAGAGGATGGAATTGGATAGCTATTTTCTTGTCAGAGAAGTGGCCAGCAAGCGTGCAAGAGCTCCTTTAATTCAACCACAGTAAGAAAGAAAGGAACACGTGTCAACAATAAACCGCAAGCTTATCAATTCCGCGTGGGGACGCTCATTAATTCAACCGAAAAGCTCATTTGTATTCCCCCTAAAAAAAACGGGCTAATTCGGTCCCTACTACACTACTTATATCCACTTTCCATACGCAAACTTCGCACAACTTTAGGAAAACGTTTTAGCGTTCTTGGGAATAGTTATTATTTGATCTCTCAAGCATTTGTTATAACATTTTTCAAGAACAAAGAGGAGGCTTTCTCAAAAGCCTTGAATTTCTCCGGTGGCAGTACTACAGAAGCTCATTAGACCACATCTGTAAATTGAACTGCGCTCATAATTCAAGTGAAGAACGTAAAACTTTCTAATTACGCTTTATTCGCTTTAAGGCGCTATAGAAATTAAGAACACCTTTTTTGTAGCTCCGCTACGCTTGCTGATTTTCACTCTTGCTTCAAATAGGTAAACATTGACGTCACAAGATATCCGCCTATATGGTTATACCAGATCTTAATTAAAACTTTGAATAATGGAATCGTGGAGAGGGCCCTAAAATCGCACGGTAGTTCTTTCACCGATATTTGCAGTCGGACTATAAGTTTTGACTACAGAATTCCATGGGTTTGATTACAATCACATTACGCGGTTACCTTTTTATAACATTTTTACACATTTTGCATGCCACGCAGGTTTTCCATGGCAAAAGGGAACGGCCTCAATAAATTCCTCCTCCACCGACAAAGACACTGCTTGCACCACCCAGTACTTCGATCGCTACACCTTCTATGACGACTACATCCATGTCCAGTTGACTGTCAACCACGCCGATACTCCCGATCTTAACTATGTCCACGACGCCATGGCATCATGGGTAGAACGCATCAGTCAAAGGGGTTTCGATGTCTGTGTCGCAACCGCTGGCCGTCGTAACAGAGGGCGTTTGCCAATGGCGAATGTTGATTGGTTCGCTTATCAGGGCACTCCGGTGGGAGGTGTGGTGGATAGAACACGTGTTACTGACTGGTGGACTGGAACCAAGTGTGTTACAATAGGCCTACCTAATGTGAGTCCGAGTTACATTTCACGTCAAGAAAATTTCGCAAAAGTCTGTTGACTTGCCCTCTTCTCCACTTCTTATTAATAAATCCCTCTTACCTTATTTGGAAGGTCTGTTTGTGTATTTCTCATATTAGATGAAACATTGAACACCATTTTGTTTGTATAAAAGCTGATTGTGTTAAAAATGTATTTAAGGAAACATAGGAGATTTAAAAACCTTAACACTATTCATTGCAAGCATTCTCTACTATGTAAACTTTATATCATTTATATATATAATATATTTATGCCCAAGAACAACACTGCTACTGTATTATTGTTATCAATATTTTTAAGTTGTATTCAGATGATAATGAAAGACACTAACAACTTGTCATGTTTATAGTAATTAAGGGCTTCTATATTTTTGTTATAGGGGCGTTTTAAGTCTAAACCGACCATTCTATTTACCGCTGAGCACATGAGGATCGGAGCGCGTCACGACGCGGCGAGTATCTGGGCTGAGGACATCACAACCAGCTCTTTTAAAATCTGTCTCCGCGAATTGCAGAACTTTGACGGCTTACACCAGAATATTTACGTGGTAAATAGAAGACGCTCTATGTCGATGTTTATTGAATGTTAGAAAATAACACCTATGTTGTATTTTGAATTTGCGCAAACTGATTGGTTAAAAAGCGTGTTTGTAAGAGACCTGAGAAACACGATTGTCACGCAACGCTGTCGCGCGTGTGTATGTTATTTTCTAAAAGCAATAAAAATACTTTCGCCTTCGGCTCGTGTCTTTCAAGTTTTGATCAGTTCTCCCAACATCCCCCTCGTGTTTGTAAGAAAGCAGAGAGCACGCGGAGAGTACTTTTATTGCTTAAATGCATTGGAAACACAAGATATTATCCTTGCGTCAGTGCTGCGCTAAACGACTAAAACTGATGCATTCCAATTCTCGTACCCAGACCTCCTCGGCTCGTCACCTCGTGGGGGAGGCTCTGGTGACAGTCACTGACGCATGCGCGAGATTTGATAGAGCCGTGTCGAGAGAAACACCTTTCAACGCATGCGTTCAAAATCAGCCAATCAGTGAAGGCCCTCAAATGGATGTCCAGAGTCTCTCTGAGCAGACGAGCCGAGGAGCTCTGGGTACGAGAATGGACTCTAATGTTTTAGTACACAATCGGCTAAATGTGTTTACATCTTCTTGCCACTCAATACAGATCATGTGATTATTCATTTAGGAGGTTACTATTATCCAATAGACCGATCCCGTGTTCGCAAATGGGCAGTTTCCCTATGGAATTCAAAATGTCAAAGTGTATTTTCCATGCTATGTGTCAAAGTAAAATGTTATTTTGTCTGACGTAGCAACAGTAACTAGGGAGAAGAACAATGAAGCGGGATCGGTCAATATGTACAAAATGATGGTCTGAATTGGGTGGTATACACCATTAGCCGTTTTGCTCTCCATCATATTTTCTATGCTATTTTGCAGAACTGGCTGGCTTTTGATGTGATTTACCATCCACTCTTCACGGAAAAAGGGAAGATGTATTTCCCTAATTCAGGACAACCTTCTGGTCGATTTAACGGAGCATTCTGCAAGGTAATTGTTTACCCGAGTGTCAATGTAGTATCACAACCTGGTGTACCCATCACAATTCAATGAACGTTGCTTGGGGATTTTAATATTGAGGCAAGACATACAAATGTGGGAAATGTTTTATTAGAATAGGACTTGTGTGTATATATATCTTATTAGATTTTTTTATATATTACTGGCGGATTTTATAGTATTCCAAAATCATCACCACGTGACCAAAGGGGGTCATATGACCACGCTAGTACTTAATCCTGCGTTCCTGCCATCTTATCATTCTGCCTTCGACCAGTTTGACATAAAGTTCGAGAGGGAAGTTTGATCGCCCCTCCCACCTCCCGAACTCCCTCAACTCTATCTAGCCTCCAGTGCTCGCCTCTTCTCCATATCTTCTTTTAATTAAAAGATAATTCTAGCAATGAGAAATTATACGAGGTGCGGACGTATATTCAGAGCCCTGAGCGCTTAAGCCTGGTGCACACTAACGACATAACGACATAAGAACGTTATGTTACAACGAAAAAAACATGGGAAAATAATTGAAATAATCAAAAAATTCCATTGATCATCGTTAGATTACTTCACCAATAATAATAATAATAATAATAGTGTGCATTTATATAGCGCTATTACACTAATTGCTCATAGCGCTTCACATTACTAAAAAAGCTTAAAGTGAGATTACAATACTTAAATGTACCTATCTTATAATACAAAATACTTGGCATAAAAATATAATATGTGAAATAAAAACTAAAAAGGATAAAAGATCAGTAAAATCAATAAAATATGAAAGGAAAACAAATAGGGTTAAAAATGTGTCAAAAAATTAAATAGTATATGACAGTTGGGGATATGCCTTTCGAAAAAGTATTGTTTTCAGTTTTCTTTTAAAGGCATTTACCCCCACTGTGTGCCGCACATCAAGAGGGAGCTCATTCCAGAGTTTAGGGGCAACGATCGAAAAAGCCCTATCCCCGTAGGTAGCCGTCCGAGATTTAGGCACCCTTAAAAGATCTTGAGTGGAGGACCTCAAAGAACGAGCATAGGTGCGTTTATGGAGTAGCTCCATTAGATATGTTGGTGCTAGGCCATTGAGGGCTTTGTAAGTAAGAAGTAAAATTTTAAAATGGATACGATAGAAAACAGGCAGCCAATGCAACTTGAGAAGTGCCGGAGTGATATGCTCGTATTTACGTGTATATGTGATGATTCGAGCTGCAGTGTTTAAGACAAATTGTAGCCTGTTAATTTGATATTTCGGTAAACCAACTAAAAGCGCATTGCAGTAATCAATCTTTGAGGAAACAAATGCATGGATCAGCATTTCAGTAGAACTATCATCAAGGTATTTGCGTATTTGGCTGATGTTCCTGAGGTGGTAGTGTGCAGATTTGCACACGTTGCTGATGTGGTCTTCGAAGCAGAGCATTCGATCAAATACCACCCAAGATTACGTGCAGCGGGCGCTTCTTGGATGATCTCAGTACCAACTTGAACTTGACTAAGATTAGATCGAGATCGAAATTTGGAACTGAAAATAAGAAGCTCAGTCTTGTCATCATTCAGCTTTAATTTGTTGTTGACCATCCAGTTGTCAATGGCTCTAACACAATTTTCTACCCTCAGTCTGGTGGCATTGGCATCGTCCTCAGAATCAGTTTTGAAAGCTGCATATAGCTGGGTATCGTCAGCATAAAAATGATACTGGAGTCCATGGGCCTTGATAATGTCAGATATGGGTGCAGTGTAAAGTACATAAAGAAGTGGACCCAGGACTGAGCGCTGAGGTACCCCAGAAGTCAAAGTCCGGAGGGATGATTTGCTTCCCTCAACCTGGACATAATACTTGCGAGACTGCAAGTAAGATTCAAACCAAGCGAGGGCTTTACCTCTCACCCCAAAACGATTCGAAAGACGTTTGGTCAGTATGGAGTGGTCCACAGTATCAAAAGCAGCAGATAAATCAAGCAGTAGGAGTAGAACAGACTTATTGTCATCAACCGCCAAAAGAATATCATTCTGTACTCTGGTTAATGCTGTTTCAGTAGAATGGCATAACTTATAGGCAGACTGGAACCATTCATCAAGATGGTGTGTGACAACATGGTTGGTAAGTTGTACAGCCGCGGCTTTTCAGTCACCTTAGACACCATTTTGAGGTTTGAGATGGGTCGAAAGTTATTAAAGAGTTCATGGTCAGCATCATGTTTCTTTAGGGATGGTTGTAGCTCTGCCAATTTGAAAGGGTCAGGCATAATGCCATCCAATAGCGAACGGTTGACCATTTTCGAGATTGTTGGCAAAAGAACATCGGTGCAGCTCTTCATCACTGAAGCCGGAAGAGGATCGAGATTACATGATTTAAGCGCAGACTTTGAGAGATATTTTTTAACTTCATCGTCACTGACCTTTTCAAAGTTAGAAAAAACGTGTATACAATCATCTGTAGAGCCATAAGGGCCACCTGGATCAGAAGGAGTAGCATTTCCTTTAACATAAAGCTCAGAGTGAATCTTCTGAATTTTGGAGTCAAAGAAGTCAGCAAAAGAATTTGCAAGTGAAACGGTGTCAGGCGCAGGTGGATAGCGCTTAGTGGATTTCTTTTGTAGCAGCTTATTCACAGTGCAGAAAAGTGTCTTTTGATCACCAGAGTGTTCATTTATGATCTCTTTATAGAAAGCTGTTTTTGCTTCATGAATCATGTTATTTACTACAGAACATTGGTTTACGAAACGATCCCAATCAATCTCAAGTTTAGTCGCGCGCCATTTCCGCTCAAGCAGTCTTATGTGATTTTTGTGCACTTCATCTTTTTGAAACGACTAAATTTTGTCCGCGTGATATTTTTCTTATGTCGTTATGTCGCAAGTGTGCACCAGACTTTATTCATTACACAACGATCAGAACTATTTTATTTTCAAGATGCAATAGAAAATGCAATGCGGCTTTTGCAGTGTAATACGGCTGCGAAACTGCTCTCAATTTTGACCTTATATGGTAAAATAACGCCACAGTCGTATAACAAATCTAATATGCATGTCTGGTTGTACACTAAATCTTACTGGCTGAATTTTGGTACTTATGTACCGTGACCCTGCACAAACAAAAGGATTCCTCTGAAAAAGTGAACAAAGAGATAGTACAATAACAGTGTGTCAGGTTTCCTAACCATTCTCCTCTATAAACTATGGTTGTCAACCTGTGGCTGTCAAGAACCCTATTGCACTTTCGTACTATTATTATTTGTAGTTTCGTATACAAGTCACATTTTTTTTTCTTCAAAGGATATTGGATACCCAAAACAGTTTGGTCACGTTCCCAGTATCATTCTTTCAACCAATCACGAGTCGTCTTCTGGAAGTGTAAGACCGACATGCAATGCGGTGTCAACGTGGGTGGAGGTGAGCTTTTATCAATAACAAACCAGTTTAACAGGTTTGACAAGCAATGTTCGTGAACAGCCGACAACAAATGATCTTTTTTTCTTCTGGTACAAGCTCGTTCTTACACATTGCTATTTTAATGAGGGTTGTCCAATACTTTGACAAATTTATGCAAGGCATTGTCTAAAGCAATGGAGTGCAATGGAGTGTATTATAGAACGAGGCTAAACAATCTCTCGCATGATTGATGTTGTCATGGTGACAGATACAGGGTATTTGACTAGTATGTTGATTTGCTAGAACGGAAAAAATTGGAAAACGTTTTCGAATTTTACCCCATAAAAGGTACAAGAGGCCTGATTTTAAACGCTTAAATGTACGACGAGCACTCCCGCCCAAAAAATAGGGTAATCCCACCCCCCGGGCAAAGAAGGTAACAGTGATTGACATTGTGGCCTACATTTCAGTACAAGAACACTACTGGTTTCCGTGTTTGCTTGAAAGAACTTTACGTGGACAAGTACGAACCGCTAACGGTGACCTATCTGCTTCTGTTTGGTAAGGTCTTCTATCTGTTGCCTAGACAACTGAAAGCTCTCCTTAAGTTCGCTTAATTTTCGCTTTTTACTTTCTTTCCTTATAAATTGATTATTTTATTTTTAAGTTAATCCAAAAATTTAGTACAATAGCGGGCTTTTTTGTTTTTGCTTTTTTATCTGGAACCGTTTCTCTGATTCAATCACAGTTATCACCTCTTGAAACCCAAGAATTAGACATGCCATTGTAGTTTCAGTATCCATATTTAACACAAACTAAATGCTAGGGTTCTAAACCATGTCGTCGCTGTGATTATATATGGCCTGATCTCACTGCCAAAGTTTTGTAAATGCATTTCTGGTGTTTCTTGCTATCAACAATATATTCTATAATCAGTTGCTTACGATATAACGCGCGCTCTGATTGGTCCAAATCTATGCTCTATTACACCGATAAAACAATGGTTCTCCCTCCCTATACCATAAAAGCACTAGAGCACAACTTTCTATGACTTTATCGGCAAATAGCGCACTTGTGATGTTTGGAGAGACACTCGAAACGCTGTAAAATCACGCGTGCTCTATTGCGTCGATAAAGTCATAGAAAGTTATGCTCTAATAAATTTGGGAGGTTCACAATTAGTTTATTGCATAATTACATGATATTTTTTTTGTCTTGTATAACTACTAGATGTATGTTCTCGTGGCTGGCAGTATTTTCAAGGCGTGTGTTATCAAACAAGTCAGTCTTGTCAAAAGTGGGCTGCTGCCGAGAACATGTGCCGCGCTGGCTCTGCGCATTTGGTAACGGTACGAAATCAGGAAGAAAATGTGTTTGTACAGCAAAGGATTGGCGGTGAAAAGGTGGGTGGCAGTTGGACAGTTTTGAAGCCCATCAAAGTATCGAAAAGTGTATGCTTACAGGAATAAAGTGATATGCTCCAACGTAATAATTGTCAAGGTTCAGTGAAACAAATATATGACTAAGTATATACTAATGACGTAATGGTAAATGTAGTGAACTAAGTCCGTGTGAATAAGTTATCATTTATTTGTTTGTTTGTTTTTGTTTGCAATCTATTGGCTGAGAGAACGAGGTCATCATGATGGGATAGCCAACCGAAACGCGAAGAAAACGCAAAAAACTCTAATTTACTTTAATACACTCATCCGAAATCCATAAACAAGAGGTTTTATAAAAACAATGTTGTTCATTAGTACTTGATTTGTCAATGTAATTAATTTTATTTTAGAGTAATTTTTATCCTTTGAAATGTTTTTTTTGTTGTTGTTGTTAAAGTTTGGATGTTATTTTTTTCAATATCAAACTTTATCTCTTGCCAACATTATAAAAAGAGCTGATTGATGATTGACAGAGTTGGATTGGTCTGAACGATAAAAGCATCGAGGGAGACTTCCGGTGGTCGAGTAAAATGCGTGTAAACTGGACTTACTGGGAACCGAACCAGCCAAACGACTACGACTCCACACAAGACTGTGTTCACACGCTAGGACGGTGAACCATTTTAGGTGGAATGACGTGGATTGCGCCACGTGCAACAACTACACCTGTGCAAAAGGTATGACTCGGTTAAAAAAGATGTTGCTTTGGGAATGGACAATTCTAGAAATAGCGGCGTAGATGACGGGCACCATTCAGTTTAAAAATCCCATGACATTCGCGCTCACCTGTCCGTCACCTCAGATTAAGAATCAGAATCAGAATCAGCGCCTCTTTTTCATTTTTACAATTTTTCTGCAGATTTGATTTACGAATATCCTCAAAAAAGTTGCACCGCGCGAACATCTCCTTATTATATCAGGGAGAATGATGAACATAGATGCTTCTCTCTGGCTGTAACTCAGGCTCTTAATTTCCCTTTTTTAATTTCGTATGTTTCCTAAATTTTTAGATTATGATGAGTGTAGTGGCGGAAGTGACGGTTGCCATGTCAACGCAACATGTACTAACATTTATGGCTCGTACACTTGTCAGTGTAACGTGGGTTTCACCGGGGATGGAAGAAATTGCACGGGTACGTAAAGAGTATATTTATTTAATTATACTCAATTAAAGTTTCAAAAGAAAGAGCAAAAAAAAAATCTAGGTTTGTTAAATAACCTTTCAACTGCTAGATAAGCACAAATTTGGAGTATTTTCGCGTGTTATCGAGCGGATGGAATTTGGATTACGAAATGGTACTTTTGATTTCTTACCAGAGGTTGAACAGTTTTCAAATTTGGAAATTTGCTAGCGAAAGTTATCAAATCTTGTGTAAGAATGCCTATATAATGCGAGTTTCAGCTCCTTTTTCTTTGTAACATGATGTAGCTTTTTCAAGTCAGAGTATTATACATAAAACATTGTCCTCTTTTGTCTTTTGTCCTCCTTGTTGTGACGTCATTTTTTTGCTAATTTGCATACTAAATATATTGAATATCTCTGTAACCAAAAGAGATGAACGCGAAATAAACAACACTCTTCCTTATTTTGAATGTGCAATCAAATCAGCAATTAAAATTTCAGTCTTGAGTGGCACTTTAAAAACACATTAAACATTCAATTACTTTTTTTTTATTTCTGTTGAGCTTTGTGTTTTATGAGCGGCACGACTGTGTTTTTGCGAAGGCTTCTGTGGTTTTCTTTTCCAAGAAACTGTCTCGTATTCAGTTATTTCGAAAAGGGTGGGCAATTGTTTAGCTCAAGACAACAATTTAGTTTCTACACTTTATTTGTCTAGTAAAAGTTTTTAGAGCTTTTGAAAGATAGAGAATCCATGTTTTGCTTTTTGAAAAGCACATCGTCGTGATGTACGTGACTGAGGGCACAAAGCTGTGGTCAGGGAAGCCATTTCAGTGTTGCTCTCGGACAGACTGATTTAGCCAATCACAGTGCTCGACCTTATCGATTGGCAAGTAAAATAGAGAGAAAGGACAAAACAGACCAAGGCAAGTTTAACAGCGGTCAAACCCACACGCACGCGCAGTACGTTCCAGCTCACATGTGCACACATGGGCTAAAATTAGCACGTAAACACGTTCGAATGGACATTTTGCCCTCGTATAAGGATTCGTCTGAATATATAAGCTCAGAATTTTGTGAGTTTGTTTATTGAGCAGTTCTCCGTGTTATGTTAGTTTCCAGAATTTTTCCCTTTTTTCCAGCTCGCGCTTTAGAGCTTTGAAGTCGCTGGTTGCCTGTTTTCAATGGCAGGCACCCCTGTAATCTCGGGAGCGGATAATGATGCTGCAAATGTTTGCAAAAAGCTCAAAAACCTTAGGCAACTAATTTCAATCCTTGTGAATTCAGTCAGCAATCGGCTGTAAGGATAAAGTACAGGTAGTGAAGATTCTCTTTCTTTGACTTGAATGCAAGCATATCACCAGGTTTTGTGTAAGCTCTCTGCTTGGCGTATTCAGTACAGTAGTAGTAGGGTTTTCTGTAAATACGATTCTATGGGAAAAGAGTAGTGCTTGAAATAGTAAAAGAGTTCAGCAACAGTAAGCTTTGCGTAACTTACCTTAGAAATATCCGCTGAATTCTGATTTTGTCATCCAACAACAAAGTCGCCGACGCACAGATCGACAAAATAAAAATATAAACATGTACAACAATCCTCTAATGTCCAAAGTTGTTCTTCTTTGAGAAGGTGAACAGAAGTCAGTGGCTAGAAAAGTACACTTTTCTTCCTCGTTTCATGATATCGATTGCTCGAATGTCCGCCATCTTGGATCTCATTCTTGAGCATGCGCAGTGTTTGACCGCTGTGTAAAGGCAAGTAAGTATTGCTTCATGAAAAAACGTTCGTCTTTCGTCCAGTCACCAGTTCATGATGACAGTCATCTGAAATCCACTCTATTGGTTAAAAGGTTCTCACTTTGCGACTTGTTTCGCTACAGACATATATAATCTCTATCATTATCGTCATTGTTATTGTTGACGGTTTCAGATGTGGACGAATGTGAAGCTTCATCTCCATGTCACGTGGATGCCACGTGCAGCAACACTATTGGCTCGTACGCATGCGCGTGTAATACAGGGTATTCTGGGAATGGGAAGGTTTGCGCAGGTATGCCGAATAGTTTAAATGGGGCACATTCATGGCCTAAATCCTGTCCCTGAAAGAAAATTTGTCTATTTACTATTATTAATAATACATAGATTAGCGCATTTCTCCGAAAAATCCAAGTCGCTTTACAATATCTAATTACATAGGCATAAAATTGATAGCATAAATTAATTAAAACAGTAATGTAACATGGTATATAATTATTAAAAACAAAAAATTAGTGTGTATATATAAGAAATGAAAATATAAAATAAATAGGGAATATACTCCATTTTAGTGCTAGAGGACTATTTTGTGAAGAATTACGTGAAACAAGAAAATTGTGATATAAACGCTCTCTAATAACACAATCTGGTTCACTGGCAAGTTTGAATTTAAGCTGTTCGATTCTGCTTACCTAGAACAAACATTTGAAATTTTAATTTTCTATGTGTGTTGACGCTACTCTTGGAAATGTGCAATTAAACAGGAAAACGATAGTCTTATCAAAATGGTACAGTTTTCAAATTGGGAGGGGTCATTAGTAAGATTGTATGGCAAGATGGGTGGGGGGGGGGGGGGTGAGTTTAGT
Organism: Scolanthus callimorphus; assembly: GCA_033964015.1. Classification (NCBI taxonomy): domain Eukaryota; kingdom Metazoa; phylum Cnidaria; class Anthozoa; order Actiniaria; family Edwardsiidae; genus Scolanthus; species Scolanthus callimorphus. The sequence continues at coordinate 293,000 of JAWWUD010000096.1, read as the reverse complement.
GAAAATGTATGAACACTTGGCGACATTTCGGGGGGCTAAAGCCCCCCTGGCTCCGCCCATTCTTGTTTTCGCGCAATATCCCAAAAAGCGGCTTTTGCGCTTGAAAGTTGTCGTTGAAAGTTGCCCGTGCTGGCAAAACAAAATATATTTCTTTTGACTTAATTGAAGTTATCAATTTCTTATTATAATTTTATCGGGCTACGTCCTCGTGCCTATAGCTCGTGTTTTATGGATTATTTGACTGCATACATTACTTAAAGAACTCTGGCTGTTGGCCTAAATATCATGGGGTGCAACATGGGTATGTGAATTTCCCATATTCAGGAGTCTGTGATAGCTATGCTCTGATTATATTTCTTTTTTTATTCACATTTCTGGTAGATATTGATGAGTGTACCACAAACTCTCAAAGCTGTCACGCGGATGCCAAGTGCACCAACACGAAAGGGAACTACACATGCGCGTGCAACGCTAGTTACCGTGGTGACGGTTACACGTGTGTCCATGGACGTAAGTCTCAGAATCATTTATTTAACAATTAGACTTACGAGTTTCGAGTTTTCTACGGGCTCGATAGATAGATAACGAGGTACAAGCTATAACGTAGTTATTTTCATGTTTTTTAGAACGTTTTGCGCTATTTAACAATTAGAACTCGCGACCGAATACCCAATCCCGAGGCAGAGCGGTGAGACGTCAGAGTTGTTCACGTTCCTTTCATGTATACCTGGGCGCAGATTCGAACAAATCGTAGGAGGCGTGGTTGTTTACAATTATCTGCACCTTGTAAACTCAGTGTACTATGACTTAGATTCAGTACACCGTCATTAAGTGAACGCTTCTTGCAAATGACGAAACACTTGCGAATTCCATTTTCTATTTTCTTACAGGTGGGTTCAGTACAGAGTCGAGCATTCTGAGAGGACATACGAACTACATCAATAAGCTGAACTCATACCTGGCCAGTGTTATCCAGAGCAGCTCTAGGAGTGTGTGGGTCAGATGCTGGCGGGCGGCAAGTGATGGATGGGCTGCCTCTACATTCCACTCCCGATGTGACAGCAAAGGACCGACTGTCACCATTGTCATTGCGAGCGGTTATTACTTTGGCGGCTACACGGATAAGTCTTGGAACTGTAAGTATCTTGTAAGACTCTTGTAAATCATACAAACGGAATAATCATTACCAACCAACCAAGGTTGGCTGGTTGGTCGTCGATCAAATGCATAATTTGTTGGAACATCTGCCCCCCCCCCCCCCCCCCCCCCCTCCCACATGCTCCCATTGTTGACCGGGAAGAAGAACTGGACACAATTTAATTTGGACAACATTGAAGGGAGAACAGGGAGAGCGAAATAACAACAGTTTGCATTTGATTAGCTCTTGTCGAGCCCATCAACAGGAGCCTCCTTCTACTCCACTAGGTCTAGCCATATGCACAGGGAGCCCATCAACAGGAGTCTCCATCTACTCCACTAGGTCTAGTCATATGCACAGGGAGCCCGTCAACAGGAGTCTCCATCTACTCCACTAGGTCTAGCCATATGCACAGGGAGCCCATCAACAGGAGACTCCATCTACTCCACTAGGTCTAGTCATACACACATGAGAGGAGAAGGGTGAGGAACCCATCTAAGGCGCCACGTCTTCTCCACTAGGTCTAGCCATATACACAGGAACCCGTCAACATTAGCCTCCAACTACTCGCTCTTGGTCTAGCCGCCATAAGCATGGGGAGAGAAGAGTATATTTTTAGACTACGGATTTGGAATTCGAACTTGAAATTTGTACTTTGAAAGTGAGAATGCTGGTTCAACACGTGAAGTGCGATGGCGGCGCTGATTTCAACCATCTTTCTTTTGAGAGATGGGCATAATTTGTAAGTCATTGCCGAGTTTCATATCGTGAGCGACTGCGTACGAATCCCTTAATATTACGATAGTCAAAACAAGACCCACTTAGTAAGAAAAAGCACATCGATTTGTGTAAAATCCGAAAATTTGGTGTTAATCGAATACTGACATACATCAATACTGACCAAGGTACAAAAATTTCAAAACTCAAAAATTTAATTAGAAACGTATGGCGTCCGGACAAAATCGACAGAAATGTCCGCGGACCGTACGTTTCTTATTACATTTGGGAGTTTTTGAATTGCTATATCTTTGTCATTATTGACCCAATTTACATCAAATTTTCGGATTTTGCACAAGTAGATGAGCTCTTTCTTACTATTAGTAGATCTTGTTTTGACTATCGTAATATTAAGGGATTCGTACGCAGTCCCTCGCGATATGAAACTCGGCAATGACAACTAATTCTCGCAGGACTCAGTAGATTCATATACGCCTGTGCTTTGGACACCCATCAATAGGTGATGGAGACCCTGTTGATGGGCTCCCTGTGCTTTGGACACCCATCAATAGGTGATGGAGACCCTGTTGATGGGCTCCCTGTGCTTTGGACGCCCACCAATAGGGTGATGGAGACCCCTGTTGATGGGCTCCCTGTGCTTTGGACACCCATCAATAGGTGATGGAGACCCTGTTGATGGGCTCCCTGTGCTTTGGACGCCCACCAATAGGGTGATGGAGACCCCTGTTGATGGGCTCCCTGTGCTTTGGACGCCCATCAACAGGTGATGGAGACTCCTGTTGATGGGCTCCCTGTGCTTTGGACGCCCACCAATAGGTGATGGAGGCTCCTCTTGATGGACTCCCTGTGCTTCGGACGCCTACCAATAGGTGATGGAGGCTCCTCTTGATGGGCTCCCTGTGCTTCGGACGCCCACCAATAGGTGATGGAGGCTCCTGTTGATGGTCTCCCTGTGGTTCGGACGCTCACCAATAGGTGATGGAGACTCCTGTTGATGGGCTCCCTGTGCTTCGGACGCCCATCAAGAGGTGACGGAGGCCCTTGTTGATGTGCTGCTTCTACTCTACGATAATCACAATGTAACACGGGGATTCTTTTTTCAGCGCACAGTGGCTACACACGTTCCACTCGATCCTTTCTGTTCTCGCTCTATAATCCAAATGGATTCACTCCAGTGAAATTGCCGATACTAAGGAATAACCAGTACGCCATCTATTGCGGCTCGAACTACGGACCGATAATGGTCACGATCTTTACATCTCCAACTACGCGTCCAGCAACAAGAATTCATATCAAGCCAAGGGCAATACTTACTACGACCCTGGATTTTACTTTACAGGCAGCTCTACCTTTACTCCAAGTGACATAGAGGTGTTCTATGAAACTACTTAGCATCTCATTCTATGCAGCCACCCACTTGGTGTGTTTTTAAAAATACCAAAACCCTGCAGTTTGGTGTTAGGAAATGTTAATTGAGAGTTCGCAGAATTAAAGTCTCCTGATTTGCCAGTTGTTGAATGGGTTTTGTTTTGATTGACTTAGGCCTTGGACAAACGTCAGTTTAATCATGTGAGCCGTTCGATCCTAATGCAAATGAGGACACCCCTGAGCCCTTTGATTTTTTATTTACGTTAATGATTTTTATATTTTGCGTTTTTTATGTAATTATTATATAATTTAAACTATATAGAGGATATTACATGGCCGCGCGGAGATACGAATTTTATCTTCGAGTGTGTTGAAAATTTATCTCACGAGTGAGCGCAGCGAACGAGTAAGATAATTTTTTAACACGAGAAGATAAAATTCGTATCTCCAAGCGGTCAGTAGCAGGGACTTCTGTACTGCGCATGCACGAATCCGCTGACCAATTCAATGTGATTCCGGGCGCTATAATCGCCAATTTTCATTGTTTTAGTCGGAATTGACATAAAGGCGCGAAATTTTCAGCTCGCACTTTTCGTTTTTCTTTATTTTGTAAATCAAAATATTTCTACGATAAGCTCTAGTGTTCTGTGTGCAACAAACGAGATGTCGACAGGACACGTTCTGACTCCACTTTTAAGCCATGTTACGACCAGTGTTACGGAAATGGTTTCAAACGATGATGATAGCATGCAGCTTGAGCACCACGATATACTACCATAGAAAAGCCATTGCTGAATTCAGAAGAAAACGTAATTTATGATAGTATACATACAATTTTTTTCAAACCTTGAAGACCCCTCACCCACCCATCGAGGTTTATAGCCCTGGACGACTGCCACAATCAATATTACAAAATCTACGACGAACGACAAATGGAAATGTTTACTGAGTTTATTTCTTGGCAGAACAAGTCATTTTTAAGACGCTAGAGAAACACTTCCAATTACAAAGAAGGTATTCACTCAAAACACCCGACCCCTATCCTGCCTAGAGGCCATCCCTATAGCTCTTTAGTTGCATATTCTGTCACAGTTTGAATCACAACATTGATGGTGTGAAAATGCACGGTGGTCGGTTGCTAGGGCTTTTTCTCCCACACCTCTCAAAACTGAGAGTTTCCGGGCATAGACAGAAGTAGTTTGGATCGAATGTGACGAAACTTGGCAGGAAAGTAGGTTAATAAATTATCTTTCAATTTGTGACATGTGATCCCATGTGACTGCTATTGTGACGTCATAATTGATTACCAAATTTGACATTAGTATAAAAATTTAGGAAAGAAACAGTCCAAATGATATATTAGTTTTCTTTATAGAATGTTATGATTTATGGCGAAAACCGCATCTCGATTGGGTAAAATGGCGTGAAGTTACAGCTAATGAAAGAATTCAAAATTCCCGCCTAATGACCATATATGGTCAATATTGAGGCTATTTAAACGCGAGGAAGAATTAATGGTTCGACACAGGAACAAGGACAGTGTTGTATAAAATTGAAATTGTAGTTTTTTCAATTTGAGGTATGTGGGGCTATGACGCGATTTTCGTCACAAAATACGTCATAATTGGCCATAATGGCGTCGTTATGACGTATTTCGTGACGAAAAACGCGTCATAGCCCCACAAACCTCAAGTTGAAAAAACTACAATTTTGATTTTATGCAACGTTGTCTTTGTTCCTGTGTCGAACCATCAATTCTTCCTCGCGTTTAAATCGCCTCAATATTGACCATATATGGTCATCAGGCGGGAATTTGAATCCTTTCATTAGCTGTAACTTCACACCATTTTATCGGATTGAGTTGGAGTTTTCGCTATAAATCTTATTTTTGTGTAGCAAAAAAGTTTGTAACGTTTTCAACACTGCTTTACAAATTTTCGATGTTGTTACTAAAAATAGGAGTCACTTATGACGTCATATTTTCAAGAAAACACGAAAAATACCTTTACAATTGTACAAAATTGGAATTTTTTCTTGAGTAAGATGTTTCGTATTGTTTTGCTTCATTTGGAATACAATCTACTCCTCGTTGAGCCTAAAATTTAATTTAAGTAGCTTCCGGGAGAAAAAGCCCTAGCAACCGACCATCGTGGCCCCTGTTACAATTCAGAAGATCTGGAAAAATAAGATGGATGAAATATGTCAACATTACTAAAAGTCGTTAAAGACCTGCACGTGCAACAAAAATCACAAAAGTACAACAATAAAAAAACGTTTTAGTTATGTTAGCGAATTTTGAACACAAGAAAATGTTAACAAATTAACAGCTGGATCATTACTGGTTAAAATCATGCTAAAACTAAGATGGAGAAATGAGCTCGATATTTTTCTATAGCACATAAAAGAGGAGGCCACCATTGCAAATTATGCAAGAAAAATTGATGGCGAAATATTGTTATTTATTACGTATTTAACTCAAAGCGATCTCTGTTTAATCTGCACTCTCAACAACCTTATAGTATTGCGACATCGGTCAGACACATAAATACGATATATTTGTCATTCTGTGGTGGTATCGGCTTCAATGGTGTTACGCATAATTTGAACAGGTTCAATAGTCATTTGAGTTCAATAGTATAATTCATATGATCAGCGAATTTTCATGGCTAGTTTAATCGTTTCTTGATGATACCCTTGGTTGGTTGAGAACAATCAACAAAGATTTAACATGGAGAAGTGACCTTGCTGGAATTTTAGCGGGCTCGGAGCATTCAATATAATTTACTTGAAAACTGATATTAAACAGAATGTTCACTGGTGTTCTCGACAATCGCAAACGCAAATTATCAAGATTGACTTCAAAACATGCCCAATGCTTACCATAGAGAAACTTACCGTATGTGAAATGATTCAGGTTCTCCTTTAAAATGAGCAAGCAACCTCCAATTACGGGATGTAACAAGACAACATGGCTGCAATATTGACGAAGCTTGAGTTTCTTTGAACGTCCCGTGATAACAACTCGAACCTATTGCATGTTCCTTTCCATAGAATAGGCAGCAAAGACATAGATAAAAAACCTTTAGGCGAATTCTGGAGTAATTCATTTCAATTTCGTTCCACATATCACGGTCAAATACCGTAAACATTGAGCTGTCATGACCCTTCTCCGAGGCATGAGGGAGTTAAATAAATCTAAGCCGCGCATGCGTATGCAAATGTCCCTGCTACTCAAGCGGTCATGTAATGTTCTGTTTATTGTATAAACATCAATGAAATACCAAATTCAAATTTTATTTGAGTTAAGCTTAAAAATCGAGCATTCAGCAAAGGCAAGTGTGATATTTTCACATGTGAAAATAACATGATATTTTCACGTGTGAAGATATCAAGTTTTCGCGCGGGAGATCACCTGGTATTTCATTGGTGTTTATATAATAAATTATAGTTCTAATTTTATTTTAACTACACCATTGTAAGCGCATTGAGGCGTATGGCATAATGCGTATTTTTAAGAACCGTTATTAGTTGTCTAAGTTCATTTGCAGTATATGAACGGCTCATGATTAACCGGCGTATATTCTAGGCCTAAGTATATTTACCTTGCGTTTAGTTTTCGACACCTGAATACCCTTTAAGAAATAGCGCTGCGCACAGATTCTAAAGATCACGAGAGTCACAAAAACAATCCAACTGAAATCCTATTCAGAAGGATCGCGCTCACAATACAAGCCAGGGTAGGAGTACATACAAGCTCTGCTATAATGAGTGGAACTACCAGTTTACCGATTCATTTTGTATCGTTCTTTGGAGCGGAAAATGTCTATAAGGAGACTGGGGCGAGCCGCGCGGGTTCCCTGTAGAGTCTCAAAATAGATCAGGCCAGGCTGCTAAGCTAGATCCAACATGGAGGATGTTTTGAAATATCGAGTCGCTCAAATGCCTGGAAGTTCTCGCTCAAAATTCAGTCTTTTTCTGGCAAATGTTGCCGAGATTCTTATCAGAAGGGGATCTACAATGACTTCCAAATAAGGTAAATACTTCCTGAGGGCAGCCGCTGACCACATCCCAAGAAAAAGTTTCGCGAGGCGGAGCTCCCCTCCCTGGTTCGATAGTACCTTATCAACAAGAAGGACTTCTTCAGGAAAAGGGCAAAGCAGACCCAGTGTCCAAGATTATGGGATAAGTTCCGAGATCTAAGGAGCCAAGTTAAATCACTATTAAACAACAAGCGCAAAGAATTCTTCCATGCTCTGCCCAGTCTTCTGAAAACTAGCAGCAAAAAGTTCTGGTCTGTTTTCAAATCTGTCTCCAGGCATTCAAGTATACCAAACAAGATCAAATGGTTTAAAGACACCGAAACACTTGTAACTGCTGATAATCCTGGCGACATTGCTAATTTATTCAACCAGTTCTTTTTCTCAGTCTTCAATACCAAGACCTCTGAGATTGATGTACCCTCGACAGTCAGTGCAGCTGACGACTCCTCTGCTATACTATCGGATGTTATCATCACAGCTGAGGAGGTCTATGATAGCCTCTCTGCTCTGGACGTTAATAAGGCTACTGGGCCCGATAGGATACCTGCTAATCTGCTGAAAAACTGTGCTGCGTGCATCTGTTCATCTCTAACTGCGCTTTTCAACAAAAGCCTAGCAGTTGGCAAGCTACCCAAGGAATGGAAATTGTCCAACATTACTCCTATCCCCAAGGGTGGGGATGCTGGACTCGCGAATAATTATCGACCTATTTCACTTTTGTCGCTCGTGTCTAAAGTGCTTGAGAGGTGCATTTACAACAGGGTTATCGAGCATGTCGCGCTCAAACTTCACCAACTGCAATTCGGATTCTTGAAGGGCAAGTCTACGGTGTCCCAACTGCTTTGCGTCTTGAGCGAGATAGGGAACTCTCTTGATGGCAGATGTCAGGTTGATACTCTGTATCTAGACTTTGCTAAAGCCTTCAACAAAGTCAATCACAATCTTCTTTAGTCGAAATTAATGCGCTTTGGCATTTCCGGAGACCTTCTGTGCTGGCTCCAGGACTACCTCTCCGGTCGTTTTCAGCGGGTGACCGTCCTTGGAGAGACATCACAACCTCTGCCGGTGTTGTCTGGGGTACCTCAGGGCTCTATTCTCGGGCCGTTGCTTTTCCTGATCTATGTTAACGATCTCCCTGGCTGCATTTCTAGTACGTCATCTGTCGCCTTGTTTGCGGACGATACTAAATGTTACCATCCTATCAGAGGTGTGGAGGACGCGGTAGCCTTACAGACAGACATCGATGCTATTGCGACATGGTGCAACAAGTGGCAGATGGATTTAAACCAGTCAAAATGTGGTCTTCTTTGTGTCACGAGAAATGTCCGACCTATAAAGTTTCCTTACAGCTTGTATGGCGAGACGTTGAAGGCAATCGATCAGCAAAAAGACCTTGGCGTAATCATCTCAAAGGACCTCAAGTGGAATCTTCACGTGCAAGAGGTAACCAGCAAGGCCAACAAAATGCTAGGTTTTGTGAGGAGGTCTAGTTTTGACACAAGGGACCCGCAATTTAGAAAGACCCTCTACTTGACCTTGGTGAGAAGCAAGATCGGCTACTGCAGTCAAGTATGGGCGCCTCAGAATGTCCAAAATATACAGACCTTGGAACGCGTACAGCGCCGCGCCACTAAGTTCATCTTGTCGCTGCCATTTCGAACTGAGATAGCCTACCCTCAAAGACTCTGTAAACTGAGCATACTTCCTGTAACGTATTGGCATGAATATTTAGATCTAGTGTACATATTTAAGCGCATACGTGACAACTCTGACATCAATATTAGAATGAGCGTACCAACGCGTGTCACTAGGCGCTCAGGTTCCGCCCTGGGGCCACTTTTACAAGTTAGTAGATGTAAAACGGTCACTTATCAAAATAGTTTTTACATCAGAAGTCCAAGAACGTGGAACACGTTGCCTAGTAATCTGAGAAATATCACTGCTCTGTCAACTTTCAAGCTTTCTCTATTCCATTATTATATGGATTTAACTACTACTGTATATGACCCGGCCATACCTCAAACCTTTAAGACCATATGTGTAAAATGTCATCAATCTAGGCCATTGGACTCGCTAGTCACCAGTCTATGCTGCTAAAACCCAACCCGTACTGTTTTGATTTTTTTTTTCTCTCTATTTTTTGTATCGCGTTTTACCATTATTTATGTATTATTTTTTGATTTTTATATTGTACTTAGTATATTATTAAGGGAACCTGTTATTGGAGCACCGCTCTGTTGGTATGCCCTGCCCTTTACATTATGGGCGAATCATGTAAATAAAAAATAAACTTGGTTTTGGCCGTGAGCGTTTCAAAACGACGGTTTTGATCAGGGTATTTTTGTTTGTTTCACCAGTAGACCCCGGCAACCTTGGTATTTCGACCCGTCTGTGGCTGTTCGCGTTTTATATACCACGTGATGCATGGTTTATGTGCCACGTGATCAATACGTTTTGGTGTTCAACTTCGATCGTTGAAACAGTGGACGCTCAAAACGTATTGATGACGTGTTAGACCCTTCCCCTTGGAATTTCCAGGGCACTCTTCGTAAGAGTAGGGGGTTGTCGTGGCCATGGTTGTAAGCTGAGCGGTAGCAATTTTTGCGCCATCTAATCATGCAGCCCGTAAACCCGGGGGGGGGGGGGGGGGGGGCTCCCAATATTTTAGACGGGGTGCTCGTCGGGAAAATTGATTTTGACCCTAAGGGATAGCATAATGGGTGTGGTAAACAGCAAATTAACCCCTAAAAGAAAGCAAATTTCGCGTGGCGACCGCCGAATTTACCCCTAAAAGATAGCAAATTTTGGCAGGTCAAAACAAATAAAAGCGAATTTAGGTCTTTTAGGGTTTTCAACCAAGTTTCCTTTGTAAATATCGGTTCTGGTGGCCGTACCAATATATCTGGGCAAGGATTGGTCTGAGACTCCCCTAAGGGATAGGGCTGACTTTAAACACCCTTAAGAGATAGCACGTCTGTCAATTTTATACCTAATTAAGGAAAGGACGAGCACCCCCGTCTGAAAATATGGGGAGTCTCCCCCCCCCCCCCCCCGGGCCGTAAATCCTCCAATCCTCCAGCCGCTTTGAGTTTCCTCGCGATGAGGAGAAGCCCCCCCCCCTTTCTTTAGATAACTCCTCCCGCTGGAATTTTCCGGGGTCCTTACTATAATAATAACTTTTCTGTTTTAATTTCTTTCTGTATACTTCAAATGAATATTAAACCCAGAGTGTTGAAGAGGGGTATTGACCATTTAATCACAAGCAGGAATCATTTTTTATAGCATTTTGTGATAGCTTTGGCATTATTGCATGGAGTATTTCTGTTGTCCAACTGTAAAACACAGCACAAAAACTCGATCACGGATCATCTTCAAACTAGAAATTTCAGAGTCCATCGGCAGGAATGTTTTTCACAAAACATGGACCACGAATAGTACATATATTACAGGGCTTGACATTAACAGAAAGGGAAGCCAAAGGATAGGTTAAATCCATTTTGGTTGATTTTGCAATCAATGTCGACCCACTGAAGCAGTCGAATCCAGCGTTTTGGTTTGATTGACAGTTAGAAATCGCCCCAACCGCAACATTGAATTTTGAGGTCGCGTGCAATGCATACAATGGTAAAGCCCGTTTACACTTGCAATTTTTGTCGCGCGAGTCGCGCCGATTTTTCTCGTACGTACGCGTCAACTCAACATCACTATAATGCAAACCTACAATTGTAGGTACGTGCAACTCGGCGCGATCTGCCGCGATTTTTGTCGTGTGCAGATGTCGCGGAAGTTTCAAACATGTTCGAAGTTCTTTGCAACTTGCTGGGATTTGAAGGAAAGAGAGCAGAGAAATCATCTCGTTTACACTAGGGAGTCAGAGTCAGAGAGAAAAATCACACCGCGAGAAAATGCAACAAAAGTCGCAAGTGTACACCAGCCTTAATTAAGTTCTTTAGTTTTAACGAATAGAAACGGTAGCGCGTTGTTTCTGATCCCATTTCTGTCGGCTAGCGCGTAGAATAGTTTTCTCTCATTTTATCATAATCGATTAAGACTATTTTTTTCACGATGAATTATTAATTCAGTTTATGAACATAAATGCGATTGAAAAAGAAGAGAAATAATTGCATGTTCGCCTGAGCCAAAAATCTAGGCGCGTTGGCGAGTCGCAATTTCAAGCCCTGTTAAATAGAACTCCATGCTGTCCGATTAAGAAAATCAAAGGACGCCAATGGCTAGTTATTGGTCAGGTGCAAATTACTCTAGCACAACAATTGTAGCTCATCAAAACATTTTGCATCTTCCCGCGAATCCCGCTACAAAATTCGATCAAATCCCGGATCCCGCAAATACCCTTATGCCAGCTCTAGATTTGCCAAGTTTTAGACTGGTATCTTATATTGCAAGCGAGATATAAGCGAACTAATGTGAAAACTGCTTACAGTAAAATGTATGGCGCCGCCATGTTGGAGTCCCTCGGAAGGACTCCAACATGGCGGTCAAATTACCAAATGTGCCTAAAGGCCACAATATGAGCTAGCACCATCCAAAATGTGATTAATTTGCACTTATTTAGCATGTTTGCCACCGAATGCTCGAAACGGGAGAATTATCTGAAATATGGCGCGAAATGAGGAGAGTAATACCGGCCGCAGTATTAGCTAAGCCCAAGCGATGTACCAGGCATGTATGCACACCTCATATTTCATTCCCTTGTATGCTCGTACGAACATATACAAATTTAGATTCATCCCCCGTACAATAGTTGACTGGAATTCACTCTCCCATTGTCTGTAAATATTGCTCTAGTTTCTGGTGTAGACGACAAGTTCCGCCAGCACTTTTTTCAATGTAAACAACCGCTGACCCCCGAGGTGCATATTATATTGTATGTATTTACAAGGTAGCACCAGAAATCAATGCCTCAAAGAAGCGTGATAGTGTTGCGTGACAGTAATTGCAGGACCGATATATCAGGAGATAAAAACGGGAATCCGATTAAATTTGGTGCGAAGACTCCTATTGGGGAACTGTAATAGGTCTGAAAAGCACAGTTTCACAGAGTCCATATTTCAAGTTAGGATTTCGATGACGTCATCTGAACACCAAGACTCCTTACTTTTACGGATGAATTTTGAAAGTAAACGTAACGAAAAGGAAACATTTACAGATGTTTACGCATCCTTTTCTTTTGCGTCAATATTTACTTTACGCAGTGATAACAGTGTGCGTATAGACTGCGTAATGACACAAATCCGCAACTTAACGCATAACCATAATTAACGGTAAAGACGGAGACAGTAAATTCTAGTAAAGATTAAAAGGATCGTCCTTACGCTTGTTGGTTGGGTACAACACAGGCTCGACGTTTCAATCAGAGTCGGGCCATTTGCCGTGCGGCACGACTTGCGCAGCCGTGTTCAGTGCCGTGCTGAACGTACAATTCAGTCGTGCCGATTCAGACGTCGATCATCGAAGAGATGAGAAGCGCTGGCTTTTACTCTTGGTAGTCCTCAAGCCCTTGCTTTTATTTTGCGCCCGCGATCTCGACCACTCAGCGGACTGTTTACAATCCAAAATGGCGGACAGCAAAGTGGAAACTCCGACAAAAAACTCTATCGAAAAGGTGAGAATTTTAAATGATGTTGCACTAAGTTTGCAACCTGATCAAAGATGAAGAAACATTTGATTAGATATTTCCTCTTTGAAACGAAAAGTGCCACCATGGGGCTTGCTCCGCGGGCCGGGGCTTGCTACCCCGGGAAATTCTAAATTTTCGGTAGCAGAAAATGCGTTTTCCTGCGTTTTTAAGGCAAGATAATTGACGTATCTTGTATTCTATTCCTTTAATATTTTTCTTGATCAGACAGGGCCGTAGCAAGCCGCATAAAACGGGGGGGGGGGGGGGGGAGGGGGGGCACAACTAGATGTGTTCTAGTCTCTATCATGTGCTTTTGTTTTGTCCCATGTTTAATCATACTTTATTCACACTTCCTTTGTTTGCAAATTTTGCTTGCTTTATATACAAATATATCTATTGACGGAGATACTTGTTACATTTTTTTGAGGGGAATTGTGTATATATACTTTCTAATTGGAAATGTTTAGTGTCTAACTGAAAAGTTTCTAGCTAGTATACAGTCAACTCTCGCCTTGCAGACACCCTGCTATTACGGACATCCCGCTACTACGGACACCCCGCTATTACGGACAAAAGCTAGATCCCCGGCAAAATGTAAAGAGGAATGACTGAAATCAACTCTCGATATAAAGGACTCTCGCTGTTATGGAAATGCAGACACCTTTTTTACCCCTGGCGAGACATTTCAAGTGTTTTTTTTCTCGTTATTGCAGACACTGCTGTTTGTCTATGGCAAGCTGTGCAGGGTTTTTATGTGAAAAATAACAAATCCTACTTTCCCAATTTCCTGTTGCAGCGTTCTTCGACACTTTGAGCTTTTTCCACACGGAAAATTAGCGGTTTGCTTGTTATTCACCAAACAATTCAATAAAAAACCTCAAACTTGATTGTCATCTGCTAGCTTTGGCAGCTTCACATTCTTGTATGAGCCCTCGCACCCCCAAATAATTTCTTCACCGGGATTTCGAGTCCTATTCCGCCTCCTCTATTAATGATTAAAGCATTTCCCGCATAAACGTCATTTTAATTTTACTTCTTTCTAAGCAATAAATAATAATAAATAATGAAAATAACACTGTCATCATTATATTCGACCATTGTTATAACTTTTAAATGACGGATTATGATTTTTTTCCTCGCACCCCGCTATTACGGACTTTCACTATTACGGACACCAAAGCTTACCTCCGAGGGTGTCCGCAATAACGAGAGATGACTGTATAAGGCATGCCTCAATTTTCTGAACATGGCGCCCTTTTGTTATCTTCATAATCATGTTACATTTCAGGCCATTCATGCAGTTTTGATGAAGTACCCCCTAGTACTAGAAGAGAAGGAAGGTCGAATGGCTCATCGGTCTCGGAAATTCAAATTGCCTAGAAAATCACTTACAACTCAGCAAAAAAATTCAGAATTCGTAAACAAACCAACACAGCACTTGCACAGCATAAATAATCTCCTCCTCTGCACTGTGCACTAGGTAGAAAAATGATGTGGGGATTTAAGTGGGACGGTGTACTTTACGACTGTTGTGAGTCTGTTTATCAGTAGCTAGGTGAGCCAGGTCACTGGATTGTCAAAAAAACGTTGATAAAATAGCTGAAAAAACTGTCTATGTACCGTGCACTAAGTAGAAAAATAATGTGGGTTAGTGGGGCGATGTGTTTTGGAAAGACCTTTGCAAGTCTGTTTATCTGTAGGTGAGCCAGGTCACTGGATTGTCGAAAAACTTGCCGTAGGGAAGGCATGATGCACAGCACAGCTAGCTAGAGGAGAAGATTATATTTAAGCCGTGCAAGGAACCTTTGCTACAAGTGCTGCAATGGTTTGTTTTACAAATTTTGGATTTCCAAGACCGACGAGCCGTTCAACCTTCCTTCTCTTCTTAGTACTAGGGACACGAAATGGCTGCATGAAATGGCCTGAAACTTCACATGATTATGAAGAAAAGCCTGAACAAGAGGTAAGAATAATTTTCCTGGATTTGTGGCATTTATTTCATTGCGAAATTCTACCAGTAAATGCAAGCCCATTATATTTCCTTTTTTTTATATTTTTTATTATTTTTCTTTTTTCTTTTTTAATTTTTTTTTATTGCTTTTGTAGACAGGCTTACATTACATTTTTTTCTTACATTTTTGTTTTGACAATATTTTTGTTTATATACTTTTTTTCTTTATTTTCGGTTTTCATGTTGTTAAGGGTCTATCTACAAAATTACAAATAACAAGTCAGCTCAAAAACACACCTAACCGGTACACAACAACACAACACGAACAAATTTAAACCCTAGAATTTGGAGCGAGGAGCGACCATTTAACCTGAAAACGTTTTAATGTATTGTTCGCTAAAGCAATGCCTTTTTCGATATCCACTTTTGATTGAAGTGTAGCGAACTGGGACTGCTGCTTTTGGGCATTTCTGTAGTTTCACGCGTTTTCGGACGTATTTGGGCAAGCTGCCCTTATATGGTGCATCCTGACATGTAAAATGTGACTGGGTCGTCAATAAAATCAGTCTTCACCCCCAGCTCTTGTGGCAAGTTGTTGTTTAGCGGCTTCGGCCGCCATTACAGGGCTTTCAAAGGCTCTGTAACCGGAGCTTGGTCCTTTACAGAAGCATATATAAGAATTTTAGAAAACATAGAGATATGCTGTTTAGAAAAATTACATATTTTGCAATAATTACATAAAATATGATTCAGGCCTAGGTATTTCTTGTCTTTTGGATTGTATCGAACAAGGATATCCTATAGCAGTCAACTTTATATCAAAACCAGCCTTGTCCCTGAACCTTTTCAAAAACAAGGCCCAAAAGTTTACAACTTTACTGTTAAATTCACACACGAGACACAACTGAAGACAATGGTATGACTAGTTTTAGGGGAAAACTAGGTGGTCTGCGTCGGTGGAGACGTGAACATGAACAACAAGAACCAAAGGTTGAGATGTATGTTAAACGCTGTGGAAAAATGGTGTTTTGCTGACGTTTCGAGCGTTAGCCCTTCGTCGGAGCAGAAAGAGAGAAAACAGAGGGAGTGGGGCTGTATATATAGTAATGTAGAGCCGTTGCTAGGCAACAGATAAATGTAATTTTTTTAAAGCTTTTATAAACAAATTGAGTGTGACATTTTCAAGATCTATCGCCGCCGAACAGCTTGACCTTGCCTGCCCTAGAAACACATTGTTTTAATCCTTAAAGGTGTTTCTCAAAAACAGTGTCTGCGCCTTTTAAAATTTTGTTTAGTTCAAAAGTTATGATTATTTTTTATTTTTAGAGCGTGAAAATTCTATAAAATTTGATCTTGGAAATTTAAAAGCGCTGAAGACACATCTTAATTTATTCATTCATATTTCAATATAGAATACAACAATGTAGCTTGGGGTACCTGTGCCCTGTCCTTTTGTTCCATTTTCTGTTGGTCTGAAAACGCATCGATATATCCTCTTTGGGGCTGCTATTTACTGTTTGAAAATGGAGGCTTATTCGATTAACTCAATCATCTGTTTCAAAGGGGGAATTGGAAATTGGAGTAAATTTTGTTGCTAACTAATCAGGAGTTCTAGAACGATTTTTGAATGGAATTATTCTAGCTTCATTCATAAAGCAATGACCCGAGTTGAGACAGTTTGAGACAGTAGTTTTCTTTTTGATGCAATGTCAACCGTCCAGACTAGAAATACAGTGTTTCCAACCCAATTCATAAAGTAACTGGTGGGACTTCTCACAAGATAGACTATCCTTTTTGGTGTAAAATTCACCCAAGTGATATCTCTTAGGGATGACCAAAGAGTCTGCTATCCCTAAGGGGGTTTAACGCAAAAGGTGACCTTGAATTTCAGCGACATCAGAATAAATAGTGTTTTTTTGGAATAAATAGTTTCAACTTGATGGTAATTTCTTAAGCCTGGTCCTCACTAGGATGCAAGCGCAAGCGTAAGCATAAGGACAGGTGAGGACATGCATGATGATAGATGCAAGCATAAGCATCTATCACAAGGTCAACACAAGAAGAACAAGTCTTGTCAGTGTTCTTGTGCTTGCGTTGTGAGAGCGTTTTCAAATTACTCCATTTTTGGTGATCGTTTGCAGTAATGTAAAGGCTGATTGCATTTTCAAACCGCAATGAGAATCTTTAAACCCTCAACCTCCAAAATTGCGACTAAGCAACCACTCCTTAGCAATCGAAACGGGGCAATATGCAAAACGCTATCACGCTATCAAGCTCCAAATTTGCAACACAGGAGCCGTAGGAGACGAAGAACATTTTTTAGTAAAGTGCATAGCTTTCAAGTCATACAGAATAAAATTGTTTGAATACCTCGAAAAGGAAGCAACGTCGCCCTCAATGGTTTACCCCCAGCGACTGTATTCCAAAAAATTATAAAACTAAATCAAAACGGAAGTACCCAAAATTAAATCGCGAAATTTATATGGGAAAGTACGTAAGAAAGAAAAAACACATTAAAGGCTGAACAGTAATGACATTGCCTCGCCACGCCGGACTAAACTTTATCTGTATTTTTGTTTTTAACTACACATTTATTGGAACCTAATGCCCATGTATTTTTATATACACAGTACCAATAAACCATTTCTATGTCTATGTCTTAAAAGGACCCCCTCCCCTGGAATTTCCATTTTTTTCTGGCAAAATACCCCTGGAAAATCTATTTTTGGATAAAATGTCCTGGAAAGTCACCTTTTTTACCCCTCCCCCTGGAATTTCCAGCCTCGAGACACACCCCCTCCCGTGGAATTTCCAGAGTCCAAAACTAGAGTCCAAAACAACCCCCCTGGAAAATTTTCCATAGGTCCTCAACCCCCCTGGTGCGGATTAAAAATGCAATCAGCCAATGTGGACTATAGCCTTATCTGGAAAACGTTTGGTTGTGGTCTTTGTGTCATCTCTACATTCTTATCTCATTAGGAAAGAATCGCGTCTCTGTCCAGAAACAAGCAAAGAGATATCAAGGCAACCTCTCTTGATGGGACGGATGGTGAAAAGCTGCATCTAGTAATCAAGAAAGAACAAGTTGAACACAACGACTGTGATTCCTCTGATGTAGTGCAAGAAGAAATGATATCGTCACAGATAAGTTGTGAAAATGAGCACAGAACGATACCTATTGATAGCATTCACTTCCATCACATCATAAAGGAAGAAAAAGATCAACAAAGACCGGAGTTCCTACAGGCAATGTCTGACTGTGGTGTGGTGCAAAGATTAGGAGATCATGAGAACAATTGCATTACTGGTGGTAATGAAGGGAATATCAGAATCAAGACCGATGACCATGTTGAAGAATTTGATCTCTCCAAAATAGTACAAGAAGTCAAGAAGGACATGTGTCCCCAGCAAGAACAAGATTCCATGAAAGCATGTGGGAGCAAAAAATACAACAAAAGATTTGTGAAATTGAATAATCTCACAACAAATGAACGAACGCAATCAGGAGATAGTTATGAATGCCAATATTGTAGCAAATCCTTTGCTAATTCTGGCAACCTTGTAAGACATAAGAAAACACATCCTGGAGTTAAGCCTTATGAATGTCAATATTATAATGAATGCTTTGCCACTCCTAGCCACCTAATGGCACACAGGAAAACACATTCAAAAGTGAAACGTGTTGAGTGTAATATATGTGGCAAATCCTTAAGTAATTCTATTAGTCTAGTAGCCCATTCACGAACACACTCAGGCGTTAAACCTTATAAATGTCAATATTGCAGTAAAAGGTTTGTTACTTCTAGTCAACAAACAACACATGAACGAACACATTCTGGCATTAAACCTTTTGTTTGTCAATATTGCAGTAAATGCTTTACGTCGTCTGGTCACCGTATGGCACATGAACGGATACACACAGGAGAAAAGCCGTATGAGTGTGAAGAATGTACCAGGGCGTTCACGACGTCGAGTAAGTTAAAACGACATAAACGAACACATTCAGGAGTTAAACCTTATGGCTGTCAGTATTGCAATAAATGCTATTCTTCGTCCAGTCACCGTACAGAACATGAACGAATACATACAGAAGTTAAACCGTTTGAGTGTGAAGATTGTAACAAGTGTTTTACGACATCGAGTTGGTTAAAACAACATAAACTTACACATTCAGGAGTTAAACCTTATAAATGTCAATATTGCAATAAATGCTTTTCATCGTTTAGTTATCGCACATTACATGAACGGAGACATACAGGAGTTAAACCGTTTGAGTGTAAAGAATGTAGCAAGAAATTTTCGCAATCGGGTGAGTTAACAACACACAGACGAAAACATTCAGGCAGTAAACCTTATAAATGTCAGGATTGCAGTAAATGCTTTACTTCGTCTGGTCAACGTACATCACATGAACGAACACATACAGGAGTTAAACCGTATGAATGTCGATATTGCAGTAAATGTTTTACTTCGTCTAGTTATCGTACAGTACATGAACGATGCCATGAAGGAGTTAAACCATACGAGTGTGAAGAATGTAACAAAAGATTTCCGACATCGAGTAAGCTTACTCAACATACATTAAGAC
Source organism: Scolanthus callimorphus (assembly GCA_033964015.1). Lineage (NCBI taxonomy): Eukaryota > Metazoa > Cnidaria > Anthozoa > Actiniaria > Edwardsiidae > Scolanthus > Scolanthus callimorphus. Next base: position 273,539 of record JAWWUD010000096.1, on the reverse strand, counting down.
ATTATAAATGTCAATATTGCAGTAAATATTTTACTTCATCTAGTTACCGTACAGTACACTATGAACAAAGCCATACAGGAGATAAACCGTATGAGTGTGAAAAATGCGGCAATAGATTTAGAACTTCGAAAAACCTAAGAGTACATAAACGATCACATCCAGGCAAATAGGAAATAAACCTTATGAATATCGATATTGTAATAAATGCTTTACGACGTCTAGATCTCGTAAAACCAATGAACGGATACACACAGGAGTTAAACCGTACGAGTGTGAAAGTTAAGTCAGTATAAAAGGAAAAAGTGTTAACTAGAAGCACATAAGGGTTAAGCACAATAAGGTGCTCGGGGGCGGATCCAGATTTTCGTAAAGGGGTTGCGTTTTTCGTCTAAACAGCCAGATTTTTCTCTTTAGGCCCGCATTTTCGGCCGTTCAAACCATTTTTGTATCACAAAATGGGGAGTGCGTCCGCACCCAAAGCACCACCCATGGATCCGCCGTTGGTGTTAAACTGATGAATGTCCTTGTTGAGGTTAGAAACCTTACTGTTACACAAGAAAACACATTCAGTGTCAAGTGTGACGGGTAAAATGTGAAGTGCTCACTCATTACTGCGCACATCGATGTATTGTGGTGGTTCCAGAAAATACCCCCCCCCCCCCCCCACGGAAGGGTGTTGAAAAGTTAACCCCCACCCCACCCCATCGCTTTGGAATTTCCGAAGAAAATGTTTGAAAAAGAACAGGTAATGTGTGACCCCCCACATCTCCGGAATTTCAAACCCTTCCGTAGGGGGGGGGGGGGGGATGGATAATTTCTGGAACCACACATTGATTGATAATATCTAATAGTTATCGGCAAATGGAACCCACTATATTCGATTCTACATATCCATATTAGTAAAATAGCACTAGTCTAGAGTTTGGTGAAAACTGCTTAAATACCGGCTGAGATATATCAGGCTATAACTTTTTACAAAGAAATGTATGGGCAAATACGTCAAAAAGCAGAGAGGGCATTTGACTTCACGTATTTGCCCATACATAATTTCTTTGTAAAAAGTGAGCGAGAATACAAAGTTTTGGATATTCATATATCTCAGCCAATCGTTTCAAGAAGTTCTTTTGAGTTTTCTCAAAACAGTAAAATAGTGCTGGATAGTCTACTATTTCAGGGACCAATCAGAGTATATACTAATAAATATTATCAATCAATATTAACGTATAGCGGTTTAATAATAGTGGCATGTCTATAGTTGATTTTGTGAGTTTACGTTTCTTAAGTGTATAATGAATAGAGAAATAAAATATCATTGTAAAGTATGAGTCTTGTGATTTGTTAAACGCCGTGGCAAAACGCATTTGCCATGCGCTAGAGATTGACATCCTGTGAAATGACATCCTCGTACTCAGAGTTCCCCGGCTCGTCAGCTCGCAGGGGAGGCTCTGGTGACATCCATTTGGGGGACCTTTGCTGATTGGCTGGTTTTGATCGTTGGTGCATGCGCAGAAAGATCTTTCCCTCAACGGCTCTGTGTCAAATCTCTCGCATGCGTCAGTAGCTGTCACCAGAGCCTCCCCCGCGAGAAGACGAGCAGAGGGATAAGATCCAGACACAAAACTTAAGGCCAGAAATTGCAGAGCAGCTAGAATATGATCAGATCTCTTTCTCTGAACTTTTGCACCTCACACTTTAATGCTACCCGAGGCGAGGCGAAAATTATGGTTTTAAAAATCGATCGCTGTTGTTATGTAGATGTTTTCAATTGTAAGTAGTATTGTAAAGCGCTCCGGATCTTTAGGAAGTGAGCGCTATATACGATTTTATTATCATTATTATTCTTGCCATTCTCGTACCCAGAGCTTCCCACCTTGCGAAGCTATTCTCCAACCTCGTCCCCAGGGTCTTCTCGGTCGTTTTTCAAATTGGCGGTTAGCTCAGAGAAGACCCTGGGGGAGGCGTGTATTTTTTCCAGATAGGTACCTGTTAGAGGTCCGTTCTAGCAAATCAAGCAAATCGCACTTGTTGGTAGCCTAAATTTCAGACGTAGTTTCCCTCGTAAAAAAAACGCGAGAAAATTACGAGGAAAATCAACTAAGCGACGCCATGTTTGGTACCTTTAAGGGTCAAAATCAACTAAGCGACGCCATGTTTGGTACCTTTTAGGGGTGAAAACGAAAGTTCCCGACGAGCATCCCCGCCCCAAAAATATGGGAGTCCCCCGGGGGAGACATTTAAAAATTTGTAGACAAGCGTGGTCACTATCGGACAGCGAATCCTCAATCTAAACTTGTCTATGAGTATCAGAAGAGAAATCTCACCCCTGGTCCACTTCTGGAGACAACGCCGCGATGTTGTGTTTGTATATATTTCCCCGCGCTGTTTAAGTTTATTGCACAGTCATTACTATCACAGTGATTTAGCATGTCCATATGCTCATGGAAAAGCAACCTTTAAGCCGGGAAAATACGAGGCACAAAATCCCTCAACTTGTCGCGCAACATTGTTGCGTTGCAAGTTGATGATCGATGTTGCGCGTTTTACATCCCGCGCCACAACTTGTCGCGCAACAAAAACATTTGTCGCAAGTTTTAAAAATTGCGCGAAGTAGAGTGCGGGTCTACTTTGAGCCTCAAATTCTAGCTTTGTTGCTCGTTTTTCATCAAACACGCAACTTGTCGCGCAACATTTTGCCTGCAATTCAAATTATTAGTCAATAGAAATGAAGTGCTAAGGGGCAAAATCCGCCTTGAGCTCGCATGTGTGATCATCAAAACACACAAAACGCTGCGCGACAAGTTGTGAATTTGATGAAAAGCGAGCAACAAATATTACACTTGCAACGCCACAATGTTGCGCGACAAGTTGAGGGATTTTGTGCCTCGTATTTCCCCGGCTTTACATGTACGAAATTTAGAGGTAGAGTCTCTAAATTGACCTATAGTCGGCCAAATAAAATTAGGGCAGCAGTAAGTCAGACGAACTGAATATTTTCAAAACGGAAAGCAAGGAAACGGTTCTATTGCTCGTTGGCACCTTTAGCGAGAGCTACAACTAGTATATAAACTCTAGATTCAAGCTCTAGATTTCGTAGTCCTCAAGCCCTTGGTTTTTTGCGTCCGCGAACTGGACACGTCAGCGGACTGTTTACCAATGGCGGACAGAGGCCACAAGCTCTGCTGAAAAGGTGAGGATTTCGCACTTTATTTACCTCCTAATGTTAGATAAGTAATAGCTGATTAGATAGTCCCTCTTTCAAATGAAAAGTTTGGTTGAGTTGGGGCCATTTTGATGTGATTAATTATTGAATACAAAAACTTTTGGCTCGATTTACCCAATTTAAAAGTAAAGGCTCTTAAAGTCAGCTGTGATACTCATTCTATAAAAGTTTGCCTGTGGTAATGGCTGATTGCATTTTTAAACCGCAATGGGGGGATTGAGGACCTCCCTTAAAATACCCCCTCCCCTGGAATTTCCACTTGTGAAACAGACCCCCTCCGCTGGAATTTCCAACATCATAAAGGACCCCCTCCCCTGGAATTTCCATTTTTTTCTGGCAAAATACCCCTGGAAAATCTAGTTTTCATAGAATGCCCCTGGAAAGTCACCTTTTTTACCCCTCCCCCTTGGAATTTCCAGTTTCCAGACTTACCCCCTCCCGTGGAATTTCCAGAGTCCACTACTACCCCCCTGGAAACTTTTCCGTAGGTCCTCAGCCCCCCTGGTGCGGTTTAAAAATGCAATCAGCCAATTCGCTGGGGATTGTTTTATTTTCCATCGAAATTTGAGCAAAATTTTGTGTGTTGGTCATTGAATGAGAAATTACCACAGGTGACCCAGGACAATTGTTTGTGTCCATTATAGAGTTTTTATAATATATACCAGCGTGTTCAATCGTTATAATCGATATTAATCAATACCAATCGATAAAATTAGCAAATTATATCAGAAATTGATAGAAATCGATAAGGGAAATCGTTGTGAGCAATCGATATATTGATTTTTCGATCAAGGCTATCAATTTTATCGATTATATCGATTTCATCAATTAATATCAATTTTCCAAACCACGGCTGGTGAAGACAGATATCTGGCTCGAAATACAGTTCTACAGGCCCAATGCAAATTTAGGGCACCAATAAACTTGAATTGAACAGCAGGACACAAGTGGTGTATTTGTATTGACCTTGATAATTCATGATACAACTGTTTCATACCATAAGCTATCAGCAAATACATTTTACATAACAACATGGAACGTAGCACGGAACGTTGAATGTACGTCGATTGGGAAATTTCAATACAATCGATAATAATCGATAAATCGATAAGTTGATTGGACGAAAATTTGTGAGTATCGATTATTATCAATTAGCCAATACACTCGATACCAATCAAGTAATTATTATTGATTGTTATCGATTTATCAATTGGATTTTCAATAATGATTTTTATCGATTGAATATGCCGGGTAATATAGCTACGATATAACGCACACTCTGATTGGTCCAAATCTATGCTCTATTACACCGATAAAGTAATGGTTCTCCCCTGCTATATCATAAAAGCATTAGAGCATAACTTTCTATGACTTTATCGGCGCATAGAGCACTTGTGATGTTGGGAGAGACACTCGAAACGTTTTAAAATCACTTGCCTGCGGCTTGTGATTTTACAACGTTCTCGTGTCTCTCCCAACATCACGCGTGCTCTTTTGCACCGATAAAGTCATACAAAGTTATGCTCAATGCTTTAAATATGGGGATTGTGGTAAGGGATGTTTGGACCTGGAAATCTATAGGAAATTCTCAGTCAAAATTTCTGAAACTTACCATGTGGCTAGTTGTCGTTGTCCTTGAGGCTCATGTGAAGTTTCATGGATTTATCTTTAATTTGCCCCCCATACAGCGTGGAGTAATTAATCGATGAAAATCGATCATCGAATTGCCAATCAATAAATCGATGTTAATCGATCAAATCAGTCAATTTATATTGATTAATATTGGCAATTGATGATTAATCGATAGTCGTGCGTTGATATATCCTAATTTCATTGATTTCCATCGATTATTGTCAAGACTGTCATCCATTAACATCGAATTTCATCGATTAACTGAATTTCATCAAGTAATATTTGCTAGAAAAGAGGAGCGGATCCAGAGGAGCTCTGTTATCAATGAAGATAATACAGTACCATTGATTAATAATACAGGCAACTCTTGCCTTGCGGATAACCCGACAAAAGTTGGACCCCCATATCTAAGCTAATCTTCCTAAAAATGACTGAGATTCAGCTTTCGCTATTGCGGACTCTCCATAACGAGAGTTGACTACCACTCCCCCAATACTCCATTGTGCTACTCATAAATCCTATTGAGCATTTTCATGGTGAATGGTATTCAGTGAAAATCGATGCTAGTGAAGGTTAATCGACAATGATACTATCATTGATTGCTAATCGATTAAAGGGTCACAAATTTGCTACATAGTACCTTTGTTTATGTAGCTGCAGGATATTTATTGCTTTTGCTGCATCGGGAACATGTATATCTAAAATCCTGATGTGTTTGTTTAGTTTTGTGTGTGCTGTGCAAAAACACTGACTCCATTCTTGAAAAACTCATCATCAACATCTGGCGGCCCTTGGCCCAGAGGGGGGGAGGGGGGGGGGACTCCAATATGTCACCGGTGCTCATCGGCAAAATGAAATTTAAACCCTAAAAGAGAGTACCAATCTAAGCTTGGCCCAACCTTATTTTAACCCCTAAAAGATACCATATGGCTTCAGCCTACCGGCACTAGGCTATGAAAAGAAAGTTATATTTCTACATCAGAGAGAGTAGCCAAGCAAGGACAAGCCCACGTGTGCTCCATTGGAAGTCGTTTTTGTCTAGTTAGTCACCTTCATGTGATGTCACCCTTAACTACAGTAAGCCTGTCCAGAACCTCAGGGGCTTAGGCTGTGAGTTTGTGTGGCCTTTTGATTGCTAATAGGCATTTTGCAGTTAGAGGTCACGTGACCTGGTCCCCCTTAAAATGAACAGCTTTACCCAAATGATGCTCATAGATGAAAAGAGCATGGTGATTTGAGTAAAAATCCCAAATTTCAGCAAGCTACAATGCAAACTCAAAGGATGGAATAAAAAACTTTTAAGAGGGTTTGTGCTGGAATGCAAGCCTTGTTATCCAGTCACATACAAATCCTATAAAAATAAGCAGTTTTGCTTTTGCTCTCTCTTTTCGCGTATGCATCATGCTTTTTACTAAAATCACCATGCTCTTAATTTCTGAGCACCATTTGAGCAAAGCTGCTCATTTGAAGGGGGACCAGGTCACGTGACTTCTAGCTGTAAAAGGCCTCTATTGGCAGTTCTCATGATGTTCAATATAAATGAGATAAGAACAATGCTTATCTGTTTTGAATAACAAAAGCCGTCATCGCCAGAACGAGTCAGAACGGCTCAAGGGTATTGTTACCCTGGGGACCAGAGGCTGAAACTCTGCCCTTTCGCGTTTGTGTTGTTGTTTCTCGGGAAAAGGGTAGGGTATTGTTTTCACAACATCGTGAAAATGGTCAACTGCTCTTGGAAGTACTGCACCAAGCATGTAATGGGTGGGCTAGCATTGCTGTATCAAGTCATAATCCACGATGGAATAAACTTGCAACTTCACTACCAGTTATTATTTCAATGCCCAAATTATTATTATTATATTTTAGACTGTAGCGCATGAAAAGTTGTTCAGTCCTCCGTTTTTAGCTGATTGTCTTAGTGTAAAATAAAAGTGCTGTCCCTTGTTAATGAAAAATGAAAGTTTGCAGATATCTGACTTTGTAGACTGCCTGCAGTCTCTAACGTAAATCAAGAGGAAGACACGGGGAGAGTAGTCTTGGCGGAGGAGCGACAAATAATAATAATAGTCTTTATTTTACTCATAAAAACATACAAGTAATTACAAAGGCGCAAGAGGGCGGCTTTTTTCCTGGCTTTTTTCCTGTCAAACATATAATTCTCACCATGGACAATGAATAAACCTTGAGTGCAATTAACGACAGCTTAATGCTTATTATGCGAACCGGACGCGTGTAGGTTTGGTATTTGCAAGAAATTCTGCTTTAGGAATTTTTCAGCAGATCCAAACATAACGTCGACTTCGTTTTTTGCGATCTTTTCGAAAGGTTTTCCAAAAACTGTTGAAAGGACGGTAAGGACGTCGATCCCTTTCAGTAGATTTGTTAGTGCAGAAAGTTCTCTTTTCGGAGAGGGAAGTGCGAAAACGCTACAAAACTTAAATCAAGAATAGAGTCAAAATCTGTCATAGTCGAAATCTCAAATTCTGAGAAGACTAAAATGAGTTTCTGAACAGCGCTACAGTCATAAATTGCCTTTCAGAATCTCATTCAATAACAAAAGAATCTCGATAATAAATAACACATTTGTGGCAGAATAAACCCTCCTGTGGGACACCTAAACAAGACACATTGTAGCCCGCAACATTGTAGGGACACCTTTTCATCACTACACACGAAAAACATCGTTATATTACACGCTCCTCATTTTCTGGCAACTACTATATTAATCCTTCCAGACTTAATCGCCATCAAAACTTTGGACAGCAAAACTTTGGAACAGCGTCCCGGAAAACCACCAAAGTTTACCAAAGCACATTTTCAATATAAGGATATAAAAACATACACTGTTATTAAAACTCTAGAAACTCAGGATAGTTATGCTGACATTATGACTCTCATTTCTGAAATAAAAAGACTCACTTATATGTTTCTGCTCCAATCTAATGACGACACAAATTCCAAATTTTAATAATCCAGTTGTCCTCTTTTTTTGATACTGCAGTATATGTAAATGATAATTAGAAAACCTTTTTAACGCCTTAAATGTCTCTTTTTTGTATGACCTCACACCACCTACCCTAGATTAGCTTCGCTATTTGCAGGTGATGTGCACTTAAAATGTAATCCTGAAAACGTAAATAAATAAAGTTGAATTTGAAAACCTGTTTTCATCATAATCTCCCAATTTAGCCACGCGAGAAACATTGTTGTGCACCACAAATTTTGTAGCTAGACATAGGACACTTCCTGTTTCCAAAACACTCGTGCGATGTTTCCTAGTAGACACTCGGGAAAACATGCAGAGCACAAATGATCCGTGCTACCGGGGGATGTCCCTTTCTGGAGACTGAACTATTTATATTCGTGTGTTGTTTCAGAAAACCAGTCTTCAACTCTTACCATGTCCGGAAAAAAGTACAGAGATATCAAGGCAAGATCCCTTGGTGGAACGGATGGTGATAACCTTAATCTCGTGATCAAGAAAGAAAAAGTTGAACATGAAGAATGTGATTTCTCAGATAAAGTGGAAGGGAAAATGATCTCTTCACGGACGAGTTGTGGAAATATGCACAAAACACGACCGATAGATAGTTGCTTAGGTACTTGTAGTGACTTTGGTTCAACTGGCGACAAACAAGAACATGGTAAACAATTGGATCTCTGCCACATACTTCAAGACATACAAGACAAGATGTTGCCTGCAAGACAAGGGTTTGAAGATTCTTATCAGCAACAGAACGTCGAAGTACACTTAAAAAGCTCTGTAGCTGGTGATGATACATGTAATCGTGTTTTCACGAAAGAAGACTCCCAAGTTGCAGTTCAAGTGATAAATTTTAAGCAGACACAGGGGTTAACAGAATTGGCGGGTAATAGTTTGATTTCACATGGACAAGGAGAGGGGTTCGGAGATCATGCCGAACATACTTTGGAGTGTGGTTTTGACATTCACCATCAAATCAAGAAAGAACAATGCGAGGGAAGACCGGAAGTCCGACAGGTGAAATTGGAGTCTGGTGAGGCGCAACAATTAGGCGATCATGAGAATAATTCCATTACTAGTTGTAATGACGCGAATAACAGAGTCTTGACGGATAGCCAAGCTGAAGAATTTGATCTCTCCAAAATAGTACAAGAAGTCAAGAAGGACATGGGTCCCCAGCAAGAACAAGATTCCAGAATAGCATATGAATGTGAAGAATGCGGCATGAGTTTTACAAGACCAGGTCACTTGACAGTACATGAACGATCGCAACCAGGAGGTGAATCAAAAAAATGTAAACATTGTAGTAAATCCTTTACCACTTCTAACAGCCTAAATAAGCATAAGAACACACATTCAGAAGGTAAATCGTATGGATTAGAATATTGCTCCGAGTCCTTTAACACTTCTACCAAACTTATGAAACACGAGAAAACACATATAGGGATTGATCGTTATAAGTGTAAACTATGTGAGAAATCGTACAGTCATTCTAGTGGTCTAGTAGTCCATACACGAACACACTCAGGCGTTAGACCTTATAAATGTCAATATTGCAGTAAAAGCTTTGTTTCGTCTAATCACCGTGGAATGCATGAACGAATACATACAGGAGTTAAACCACATGAGTGTGAAGAATGTAGCAAGAAGTTTCCGACCTTAAGTAAATTAAGAGAACATAAACGAACACATTCAGGGGTTAAACCTTATGAATGTCAGTATTGCAGTAAATGCTTTACAACGTCTAGTCACCGTACAAAACATGAACGAATACATACAGGAGTTAAGCCATATGAATGTGAAGAATGTAACAAGTCGTTTACGACATCGTGTTCGTTAAAAAGGCATAAACTAACACACTTAGCCATTAAACCTTTTGAATGTCAGTATTGCTTTAAACGCTTTTCTTGGTCTCATCACCGTAAAGAACATGAACGAATACATACAGGAGTTAAACCGTATGTGTGTGAAGATTGTAACAAGAGGTTTAGGACATCGAACCAGTTAACACGACATAAACTTTCACGTTCGTGAGTTAAACCATATGAATGTCAATTAGTAAGTGTATAATGAATAGAGAAATAAAATATCATTCTAAAATATGAGTATTGTGATTTATTTAACACCGCGGCAAAAAAGATTCACATCCTGTGAAATGAAAACAAAAGGAATAATCTACATAAAAAAACTTAAGATCCAGACACAAAAGTTAAGGCCAAAAAATGTAGCTATAATCATGATCAGATGTCTTTCTCTGAACACTCGCACTCTGCGCCTCGCACTTTAAGGGTTGTAGCCGAGGCGAAAGTCAAAATTTATCGATCACTGTTTTATGTAGATTGTTTCAATTGTCTTCATTTCACAGGCCATTCTCGTATCCAGACTCCCCGGTTCGTTACCTCGTGTGGGAAGCTCTGGTGACAGCAACCAACGCATGCTCAAAAGAAAATTGTGCTTTTATGCCCCTGCTAGCACGCGTTTGTTGGCTTTTTTTAGGTCGTTTTTACGGCGAGAAACGAGTGAGAATTCCGACGCGGGCGCCATCTTGGACGGGTCTGAAATTTGGAAAAAAAAAACTGCCAACCAGCGCCTGCTGGCAGGCTTATCCCTTCCTATAAAACCTTCCCTTCCCTTATTTGATGACGTCATCGATTACGTCATACCACGTGGCTAGACAGTTGCACCCCCTTGCTACTTAGACAACGTTCCCCAAGTTTGGCTGTCTGAGGTTCATCCCTTCCTTTCTCGTTTGATGACGTTTGGGTTGCCTGTGTGACGCCGGACGAACGAACAGACGGACGCAGATGCATATACACTTTTGTGTTGTGTTCCTTTCTTCCTGCATGTAGCTATGGGGCTCCGCGGGCGCCTTTCGGGAGCTCCGCTATCAAGCGTGTACGCACGTGCGCGCCATTTCAGCCAATCGGAGAAGGCCCTCAAATGGATGTAACCAGAGCCTCCCCATAGGAATTTCCGGTGTCCAAATTTTCTACGACAGGCTTAATAGATAGACACTTCCCCCCTGGAATTTCCAGGGTCCCCTGGAATAAGCCAAATCAGGGTTTAAGAAAAACCGCGAGAGTCCTGGGTCGAGGGGGAAAAAACCTCACCGGAAGTAATTTTCTTCCATATGTTTTACTGTAAAATAGCTCGGTTTTAGGCTCGATTAGTTGTGCTCTGGCGTTGTGATTTGCAGCTTTATACGAAAATATCGAGCACAGGATATTAGTTTAATCATTTCTTCGCTAGAATCAAGGCAGTTTTGATCCTGAAATTATTTTCTGTTCAAGAAAACGGAGAAACGAAAGTCACTTCTCCGTCGGTGTTCTCTACCGAATGACAAACACGAGTTGGTATGCTCTCTTGTTTCCTTCAAAGGACTATTAATACTCTTTTAATTTTACAAATAAATCCATTCTTTTCAAGCAATTATTTCGCTAGGCAGCTGTAAATGGCTTATTCATGAAATCCTATTGACCTTTTGATTCTTGACGGCCAAGTAAAAAAACCCGCGCACATGAAAAACATAAACAAATCGAGAATCTTTCTCGCGTTGTAAAATTCGCAGTTTGTACAGACTGAAATATCGAGCACAGGATATTAAATTGATCCTTTCTTCGCTAGAATCAAGGCGGTTTTGATCGTGAAATTAGTTTCTTCTCAAGGAAACGAACTCGAAGTAAGTCGCTTCCCATTCGTTTCTCTATCAAGTGACATAATATATAACTTGAATAAGAAGCACTCTTGATGACATGTTCTTGATATTTATTCATATTCAAATACGTAAATATATTTATTATTATTCCATCAGACAAGGATTTATGCTTTTACGCATTGACAGCAATTCCACCTATCACCTCAATAATTCACGGCGCGGGAGTTGTGACAGAATTCCCTCGTTGGGTGGAAAGAAGCTGAAAGAACTTCCGTGCGATGTTCACCAGTCAGTTCTTCATCAGCTGTGTGGCTGTGATCTGCCATTTGAGCTTTTCCCCTTCCCCTCCGCCGAAACTTATGGCGAAACTCCGAAAGATTCGATTTGTTTATGCTTTTCACGTGCGCGGAGTTTTTACTTGGCCGTCCTTGAGTTTCAAGTCAATAGTATTTCATGAATAAGCCACTTACAGCTGCATAGAGAAGAAATTGCTTGAAAAGAACGGATTTATCTATAAAAATAAAAATACTTTTAATAGTTCTTTTGAAGGAAACAAGAACATATCAACTGATGTTGTCAATTCCGCAGAGAACCGACCGACGGAGAAGCGACTTACCTCGAGTTTCGTTTCTCCGTTTTCTTGAACTGAAAATAATTTCAGGATCAAAACTGCCTTGATTCTAGCGAATAAAGGATTAAACTAATATCCTGTGCTCGATATTTTCTTATAAAGCTGCGAATTACAACGCCAGAGCACAACTAATCGAGCTCAAAATCGAGTTTTTTTTACAGTAAAACATATGGAAGAAAATTACTTCCGGTGAAGTTTTTTCCCCTCGACCCAGGACTCTCGCGGTTTTTCTTAAACCCTGATTTGGCTTATTTGGTTGGTCAATTTTCCATCTGCCAGCTGTGGACTCCGTGGTCCTCAAGCCCTTGCTTTTATGTCCACGTCCGCGATCTAACTTCGCCCGCGGACTGTTTACAATCCAAAATGGTGGACAACGTCAAAAAAGAAGGCCACAAACTCTGCTGAAAAGGTGAGAATGATAGAGGATTTTTAACTTTATTTAGAGCCTAATTGGAAGTGAATAATCGCTAATTAGATCGTCCCTCTTTGAAACGGAAAGTTTGGTTGAATTGGGGCCATTTTGATTAGAAATATTGGATACGAAAGAATCAGACACCGTAGGCGTAGGACTCGCGATTCCCTGCGAGCAGAGGCTACTTTTTATTATTTTAGTTTTAATGTTTTCTTGTGTTTTTCAAGTACGCAGAAGTAGGCTCTGCACACAAATGTCATTTCTCTGTCGCGCATGTGTGATCAAGTTTGTGTTGGTCATTTGAACAAGAAATCACTCGTGAAAGCGCACGTTGTTTTCGAAGCAAAAACACTGACGCCATTCTTGTAAAACCGGCCAAACCAGTCAAGTACGTCCACGATCCTGCCTCGTACCCAGGCGCGTTCTAGTGATTTTCGAGGCGAGAGCGACTGGAAGCGAGCTAGCGCGAAAGGCATCATGGGAAGGGCGAGTACCCAGGCGCGTTCTAGTGATTTTCGAGGCGAGAGCGACTGGGAGCGAGCTAGCGCGAAAGGCATCATGGGCCTTCTCATGATGCATTGCGTAATCGAACCGTTCCCAAGATGCATTGCGCGCTCGCTACTATAACACTCGCAAGAGGCTTTTCTCTCTGTTTCGACCAAATAGAGACGCCTAGGGACGAGGCAGTTTCTCTGCAGCGCGCACTCGCACATCTCATCCTGAAACTAAGAACCTTCAAACAACGGCGAGAAGACGTGAGTAAGATAAGCACGCGGAGAAGTACCAAAAGCAAAGCTGAAGACCAAAAGTTGTCCGCTCCTTCATCGAGATCCTAAACCAAGGAATGACGGTAATAGTTCGTGTGCAAAGAGATGCCTTTGTAGAGGAAATGACTGTTATTAACGTCGCCTCTTCAGTCGAACCAGGAGACGACGAACGCGCACACGAGCGCAAGAAAAAGACGGCACTGAACACTCACAACTATACAGTTTAGATCCGTTTGTCGACAACGAAAGAGTAATAAGGGTATATAATAGGATGTCGTCTAAGACGTTCTGAGCTGGAGTTTGCTGAGAAACACCCTGCACTTCTTCCAAAAAATCACCACTTATCGCACCAGGGGCCCCTTTCTCAAAACGTGCGTTAACTTATCGCGTGTGATAACTCCCCGTTAACCCCTCCCGATAAATGTTTGCTGTTTCTCAAAACTCCCGATATTTTCGCAAGCGAAAAGTTTTGCGATAACTCAATTAAAAATTAGCGCAAGGTCATGAGCTCCCGCTAACCTATCGCAAAGCATCAGAAATGGCTGCCGGAGCAGTTTTTTGTCGTGTTAGACGGCAAAGAACCTATCAAACCCGAAGGTTTTTGGCAGAAATGCATGATCAGGATGTTATCGAAAGATACAGATTGTCCAGAGAAAGAATCGAGTGGTTAGTCGAGCAGTTTCAAGGTGAACTCTCAAGAAACACCGACAGAAATCGCCCTCTCTCTCCGGAAACACAGGTAAGCAAACCAATTAAAAAGTTTTTGAAAGCAAATTAACTAAACAAAGATTGTAGACATTGCTAAGTTGATTGTTGAAAGATCAACTCAAGTCAACTTGCACGTTTTTCGTTTCGCTATTGTCTTTACAAAAGTTTTTGTTTTCTGTCACTTACCGGGTTTCCTTTTCATTGTTTTTGTTCCGTATTTCATCTCCTTCCGCGTTTTTAGCATTCATCAAACTGTTTATAAACGATCATAGCAGCTTATCATGGCGTTTTCAAAATGTTTTGGGGTAGTTTTGGGATCGATCGATAAGTAGCATTGCGCATGGCAGACACAGGACACCCAATAAGTAAACACTGTTCCTCTTATCTTTCATTTGGTTTGGTAAATTGATTAATCGCAAGTTAATCACACCAATTCTGAATAATAGCCTTTGCCCTTTTTTTTAGGGGGGGGGGGGGGAATAGTGAATAAAGGACTCTGAAATCTATTAAAAATGTCAGGTGTTCGTTAACAAAACAACACATAACCCAAACCATAGAGAAAATTTATTAAGGGTATCCCCTGAAATTTTCAAAGGCTTGGTACAAAATATTGGGCAATTTTAGAAAATGAAGGTACCCCCCCCCCCCCCCCCCCCCAGGGCAGCATTTGGAAATTCCGATGAGATGGGGGGGGGGAGGGGGGGGGAACCAACCACACAATACTAGTTTATATTATTTTTTTTTTTAGATTCTTACAGCATTACGTTACTATGCCACTGGTGGTTTTTTGAAGCTTGTGGGAGATGGGATGGGCGTGTCAATGGCCAGTACCAGCAGATGCATTACCTCAGTCTCTGAGCTTCTTTGCAAATTGGCACCAGAATGGATTGAATTCCCATGCACAAATGCAGAAATCAATGTAAGACAAACCATGCTATTTTCTACTGTACTATTTTCTATACTATTTTCTACTTTCAAAACCAATAATAATATTTTTGTTGCTTAATTTTTTAGGAGGCCATGGCAGAATTCTATAAACTAGCTGGCTTTCCAAAGGTTGTAGGAGCCATTGATGGGTCACTTATCCAAATCAAAGCCCCCAGCAAGGATGAATACCTGTATGTGTGCCACAAAGGGTTTCACTCCATAAATATCCAAGCTGTTTGCAATGCCAGACTGATGTTTACCAACATTGTAAGCAAGTGGCATGGATCAATCCACGATAGCGGCATCTTCAATTCAAGTGTCCTGCAAGCCCACCTGTTTGCTGGTTCACTTTCATCATCTGCACAAAATAATAATTAGTAGTATATTCCAAATCAGCGAATAGTCATTTTTTGCGCTCTGATTGGTTCCTGAAATAATAGTTGTTAGATATTGATTTCTTTAATCTGCCTATAGCACAATTAATGCAATATCAAGGTTGCAATCTTTAGCCAGCAACAAGGCATAAAACAACCCTATAGCATCCTAAAAAAATTTAACTTTGACTCTCCACAAAAAAATGTTACTGTGAAGACACTGGAAAGCAACAGGTAAAATATTTACCTAACATAAACAATGTGTCCTGGCCACCAGATATTCCAGTGAACACCTGCGTCCCCATTAAATTGGCCACTTGCTGTTCAGACTCTGTGAGAATATCACTACTAAAGCATGGCTCTGAGAGAAGTCCTGCAGTCGCCTGGTTGAAAAACAAACTTATTGTATGTAAATGCAAATAATCAGGGCTCCTTGTATATGGTGTGATTGTGATTCAGTTTACTTGTAAAATCTTATTTTGTTCCTCTGAGATTGAGCTTGTCACCTGGGGGTGGGGACTCCCATTTGTGGTCTGGCGGGGGTTAAAATCATGGCCTGCTGTATCTTTTAGGGGGTAACAATAAAAAAGTCAGGAAATTTTGGGATCTGATATCTTTTAGGGTGCCTAATCAAGCAACTTGTATCAGGAGTTGGGAACAGATAAATTGTCAATGACAGATGGCTTGTCAATGCTTCAATGATAACAATGTCATAATTGAAACAATGAAACTGTAGAAATGGCTTGTTATTTTTAAAAACTTCCACCTATAAGCATAAATGTACAAGTACAGTACGTACCTCATCAGCAATGTATCCATTGCCAGTTTTTCTTAATCTCTTCAGTTGCTCTTGTCTACCCGCCCTCTCTTTCTGTTTCACCTTTCCAGTAATATCCTGCCACCTCTTTTTAACCTGTTCATAGTGCACATATTTTTATTACAAAAAACAATTATTACAAATTGCAAATGCTTCCATATCTTTTATCTCACCTGATCTATCGTCTTCTTTTCTCCAGTTGTATTCACAGCATTTACACAATTCGCCACCTCCTGCCAACTTTTCGTTTTATCGTCATTGCTCACAGTATTAGAGAATTTGGTATTTAATACATCCTAAAAAATACTTATTAGTCTATTGCAATAAGTTCAAACATACAAAATGTGTGGTACAAAATGTGTGGTTCCAGAAATTATCCATACCCCCCCCCCCCCCCCCCAATTTACCTGATCACTTCCATACAAATACTGTATTTTTCTTTGGAAATTCCAGAGGGGTGGGGGGGGGGGGTCACTTTTCAACACCCTTCCGTGGAGGGGGTATGGATATTTTCTGGAAACACACAATGCAAAAACCTGGCTTGGTAGAAAATTGATTGAAATTAGTTACATGAATTATAGTTGCATGTTAAATTCAAACAAAACAAATATTCCTAGCTAAAATAAATACACAAAACAAATCAAGAGGAGAGGAGAGGAGGAAACAACTGCTCGAGGGGTTCTACTGGGATTAAATTTTCTATTCAATTATTACTTTAGAAATTAATACTTACAAAGTGCCTTGTATATGCCTGGATTAAGGCACCGTTCATCTGATCGGTGAATCGGGTACTTCGGGATTTTTTTTCCGAGGCCATGTTTGCTTTTTCACACTTAAAAATGCATATCAAAATATATTTATTTACAATGAGAAACGATCAATCACTGTAAAAATATAACAATTTCAACACATGCAGTGCAAGAATCAAAAAGGACAAATGGATACGCACCTTGCCTGTACTCTCAACTCGCAGAGACCACCAAAACAATAACAACGTAAACAAAAACAAAATAGCGAGCAGGCGCGCGCGTCCGTTTTCCCGCGCTTTCTAATCTAAAAATAGCAACAGCTTTCAGCAAAATATCAACATACACTTACCTTTTGAAAACTAATGCTGCCTCATAAAACATGTGTTCTTATTTGAATTGAATTAGTATTGATTCTCGAAAGCTGTAGAAATGCGAAAGATCTCGTGAACCCTAAATATTCTTACTCTGTAGATGGAACTCGAACTGTCACGGCTCCGAGAATGATCGAGCTTTGCATTGATAATCGGAGCTTTCACCAGGAACAAACGTTGTGTGTTTGGCAGATGAAGAAACTCTATAGAGTCAGCAATGTATATGATGATGTGGAACCTCCTCTCGAAGTCTTTTTTACGCATAAAGATCGATAAACACCGAGCTGCGAACTCTTTCAGCCAACTTATCGTCAAACACACATCGAAATCTGTACCCGTCGTGCTCTACAAGACGGGAATCACGTGATTTTATACATTTCTAATGTATTTTTAGCCTCGCATAACGAAGAAGATTTTGCAGCACGTCAATGGTTTCCAATAAAATTCTAGAACGATTGGTTTTCGCCTTAGTTACCGGCCCCGATAAATTCGGCAAGTTAACGCAAGCTTTGAGAAACGCGCGCTCGATCCCGATAAAGTTACCCGATAAGTGTGCGAAAAGTTATCGCGCGCGATAAGTTAACGCAAGTTTTGAGAAAGGGGCCCCTGGTCGTCCATCATTCCCACCACCAAGGGAAGCAAATCATGGGAGGTGCAGTTCGCCAGGGAGGGTACTGGATCATCGGAGCCCACAGCAATGTTGCAAAAGTCATCGCAAGGTGCGTAGTATGCAAGAAATTGCGCGGGCGCCCCCTTGAGCAACACATGTCCGACCTACCGCTAGATAGTACCCAAGTGTGTACCCCGTTCAGCTCCGTCGGATTTGATGTATTTGGCCCTTGGGCAGTGTGTACGCGAAAGACAAGGGGAGGAGTGGCCAATGCGAAGCGATGGGGCCTCGTTCTTACGTACCTCAGCAGCAGAGCAGTGCACATAGAAGTACTCGAGGCTTTGGATGCAGGAGATTCTTTGCCCTGCGAGGAAACGCCTCCCTCCTGCCTGACCATGGCACCAATTTTGTCGGAGCAAAAGAGATGGATAAAGAGAAAGTGGAGAAGTTCTTGGCGGAGCAAGGCCTGTAAGTGGGAGCTCAACCCTCCTCATGCATCTCACTTCGGAGGTGTCTGGGAGAGGCAAATAAACACAATCCGCAAAGTGCTGAACGCCATGTTTGCAGAGCTCGGTAGCACCCAACTGACGCACGAGCTGCTTGTGACACTAATGGCTGAAGTGGTCGCTATTGTCAACTCCAGACCCATATCTAGTACACCATCAGGTGAAGACGACCCACAGCCGCTATCTCCCGCTATGTTGCTGACTATGAAGACGCGACCTACTGGACCCCCACCAAGGTAACTTCCTTCAAGTCGATATCTATGCGCGCCGCCGCTGGAGACGTACGCAGTACCTGGCCGACGTCTTCTGGTCCAGATGGTGCCGCAAGTAGCTCCACAACCTGCAACCGAGGCAGAAGTGGCGAGAGACTACGAGAAATCTACAAGTAGGAGATGCAGTCGTAATGAAAGATGAGCAGGAGCACCGAAACAACTGGCCGCTCGATCGAGTTAATGAGGCGATCCAAAGCGACGACGGATTAGTTAGAAAAGCTAAGGTAGCTGTAATTCAACCAATAAAGGAGCTTGTGCTCTTGATGCCAGTGGAGTCGACATAAAAGGAGGTTCAAAAACAGGAGTAAAGAGTACAAAGAACAATATCACCAATAGCAGGGATGTATGCCATCCTTGGGCGAGGAGTGTTATAACTCGCGCACCTAGCGCACCAGGAACTCTCATATAGCATTTTCAACAGTTTTTTAATCTTTGTTTTCCATGTAAGATTCTATAAAATCCTCGGTTTCCTTGAAATTTGATTGTTTGTCAGTTAGATAGTAGTGAGTGACATTTGATTCGTTTTAGAAATACCATTTAGCGCTAAAGCATATAATTTATAAGCTGTCTACAAAGCACATTGTTTAGAGTCGGAGTTAGCAGTTGGAGTTATATAAGCCCAGCTGGCTAAATCGGCTAAACTAGGACACATGTAGCGCGCACATTGTAGCCGGGACACATGTTTCCCAGTTTAGTCACGCGAGAAACATTGTTGCGCGCAACAAATTTTGTAGCCGGGACACAAAGAAATGTTCTTCTCAAGACAAGAAACATTTGATTGTCCGAGACACACGCATGCGATGTTCCTAGTTTAGCCACTCTAGGGGAAACATGCAGGACACAAATGTTGCGCGCTACATGTGTCCCAGTTTAGCCTTAGCTATAAGGAGTTGAGAAAGTGAACGAATATCGTCATCTGAACTGAAAACTGGTCTACGACTTATCATGTTGGTCCATGCACAGGCTTCCCAGGCTACTGATTCGTGTGAAGAATTAACGGTAAAATACAGAGAATGTAACGAGAAAAATATACGATACGGAAATTTAAAAGCACGAAATAAAAACTGTTCTACAATAATATCTAGTTGTTCGTGATTTTAAATTTCCATCGTATATTTTTCTCGTGATACATGTCCATACATTCTCTTTATTTTACCGTTAATTCTTCACACAAATCAGTAGCCTGGGAAGCATGTGATGTAAACTTAAGGTATTACGGAAGGGTCCCGAGGGCACAATTTCAAAAATTATATCTTGCGTCTATTTCGTTTTACCTTCTTCCCTAGAAAAAGAATCTTTATTCGAGCAGGGAGTTGTGAGAGAACTCCCTGATTCGAGTTTGAAATAACCTTGAAATAAAATTTGACAAGAAACAAGACGAATGTGTGAAATGTTTTTGGCAACTTTTCGGCAACTTTTTGAAAAAAGTAGCAACTTTTCGGCAACTTTTAAAGCACTTTTATCGGCAACTTTTGAGCAATTTATCGGTAACTTGTGCCGCTGCCAGCTGTCCTCAAGCCCTTGTTTTAATGTCCACGTCCGCGATCTAAGCTCGCCAGCGGACTGTTTACAATCCAAAATGGCGGACAGTATCTGAAACAACGGCGCCACAAACTCTGCTGAAAAGGTGAGAATGATAGAGGATTTTTAACTTTATTTAGAGCCTAATGGCAGATAAATAATCGCTGATTAGATCGTCCCTCTTTGAAACGGAAAGTTTGGTTGAATTGGGGCCATTTTGATGAGAATTATTGGATAGGAAAGAATCAGACACCGTGGCGTAGGCGCAGGACTCGCCATTCCCTGCGAGCAGAGGCTACTTTTTATTCTTTTACTTTTAATGTAATCACATGGTACATAAAAAGGTGACCACTCGAACGATTTAAGGTGGATCGACCCAGTAATTTTGCACCCATGCCAACCAATTTTGAACCTCTCATATAAAAACAGGTTGATTTCTATCGCGCAGCCAATATAACCCCGGCGTAACAAATCGATAAATCGATGCCCCATAAAATCGATATTTGTCGATACTAATCGATTTTAATCGATTGATTTTATCGGTAATCGATAAAATTGATCGCTAGCTCTGTTGTGATTATCGATTTTTCAATAATTATATCGATTTTCATCGATTTGTATCGACAAGCACAGGATTGATTAATGTATCGATATTCTTTGAAAAGATGCCTCTAATAGAAGAAATTTCACTCTGGAAACCAAAGAATTAGAGATCTGAGTGTCCCGAGAAACAACGCAAACGTTGGCAGGCAGAGTTTCGGCCTCTCCCCAGCTGCTCGTCTGCTGCGTTCTTGGTCGAGACACAATATATTTAAATAACTTTTATCTTTGGAACAGTGTTATGCTATACTTTCGATATCGATTTTTATCGATCTGACGGGATGGCTGTGACTATCGATTGCCGATATTAATCGATAATGATCGGTCAATCTGATCGACAAATATCGATTTATCGATCAGTTTTCGATGATCGATTTCTATCGATTTGTTACGCCGGGATATAACACATATGCTACCAAAAGACTGAAATACATGTCAATACAAAAGTTGGGGAGATCGGAGTTAGTATCACGTGACAATCGGGCTACGCCTATTTCTACTCTCAGCCCAGTTTGATCAAGCTGTAACGACATTTTTTCGAAAAATGCTCTACGGTACCTCAAGATGGAGTAGTTGCCTCCGTGTAACCGAAGTTTGATTAAATTCTACAAGACCGATTTGAAGATATTTTAGGATTTATAAATAATGGCTATAATTTATGTAAAATTCAGTGAAGTCAATAAATATGTCAGAGTTTGGTACTTCATGGTTATTAATTGCAGGCTTGTATAGCCAAATCTATTTGTAATTGTTCAAGGAAGGTCATGCTTTTGAGAAAAATTAAATATTATTTTGCGATTTCGAAAAATATAGAAATGTACGTATCAACATAATGCTCTACGGTACCTCGAGATTGACTGATTGCCTACGTGTAACTGAAGTTTGACTAAATTCTACAAGACCGATCTGAAGATATTTTAGGATTTATAAATCAGGGCTATAATTTATGTAAAATCCAGTGTTATGAATTAACATGGCAGAGTTTGGTACTTCAAGGTTATAAATTGAAGGTTTTTATAGCCCAATCTATTTGTAATTGTTCAAGGAAGGTCATGCTTTTGATTAAAATTTAATATTATTTTGCGATCTCGAAAAATATAGAAATGTACGTATCAACATAATTCCTCCACGAATCGGCTCAGTGCGAAATTTGGGCCTTCTTCCACAAAATTTGGTCTGATTTAAAAAATCGTAGTTTTTTTCGCTCCAAAATTTTGGACGACTCCAATCGATCAATGTAAAGTTTGTCTCCAACGTTTCATAGCAATTGAAATCCTCTAAGGCTGTCAACTGGGGACGCAAAAATCGGTAAATATTGGATTAATTTCTATAGTTTCTCTTCTGGGATTTGCTTTTGTTCACCATTCGGCACAAAATCGAATTCCAATGGAGCGCACGTGGGCTTGTCCTTGCTTGGCTAGTCTCCGATGTATGATAATTTTCTGAGGTTCTTTGGTCTTTTGTTATGCATTTAATTATCATATGTCGGGGATGATTCGGAGAGCAGTCAACCGCGAATATCAACGTGTGCCGCATTGGAAGAACAAAAGCAAGTCCCTGAGCGGAAACTACACGAATCCATCCAATATTTACTGATCTTTGCGTCCACAGTTGATGCCCATAAAACATTTCAATTGATATGAAACGGTGGAGATAAACTTTACATTGATCGATTGGAGTCGTCCAAAATTTTGGAGCGAAAAAAACTACGATTTTTTAAATCAGACCAAATTTCGTGAAAGTAGGCCCAAATTTCGCGCTGAGCCGATTCGTGGAGGAATTATGTTGATACGTACATTTCTATATTTGTCGAAATCGCAAAATAATATTAAATTTTAATCAAAAGCATGACCTTCCTTGAACAATTACAAATAGATTGGGCTATAAAAACCTTCAATTTATAACCTTGAAGTACCAAACTCTGCCATGTTAATTCATAACACTGGATTTTACATAAATTATAGCCCTGATTTATAAATCCTAAAATATCTTCAGATCGGTCTTGTAGAATTTAGTTAAACTTCGGTTACACGTAGGCAATCAGTCAATCTCAAGGTACCGTAGAGCATTTTTCAAAAAAATGTCGTTACAGCCTGAAACTGGTGTGAGGGTTGAAATAGGCGTGGCCCAATTGTTGCGTGATACTAACTCCGATCTCCCCAAATTTTGTACTGACATATATTTCAGTCTATGGGTAGTATGTGTGTTATATTGGATGCGCGATAGAAATCAACCTATTTTTGTATGAGAGGTTCAAAATTGGTTGGCATGGGTGCAAAATTACTGGGTCGATCCACCTTAAGACAGCCGTCAGTGGGTTGAAAAATCGAGAGGTCTACTGGGAAGAGAAGTAGATAAAGTTATCACATTGACATGACAAGTAAATTCCACTGTAAATTTCACCATTTTTTAAGTGAAGTTCAACATGGAATTCACTGGTCGAGTGATTGATTTTTGTTGAATTACATAGCAAAGGTTTGATAATTGTTTAAACAACATCTTTATTCAGTAAAGGAGTAAAATACAAGGATTTATAGGAAAAATTCAGAAAATGCATAGGTCGAGCGCCAATCATTTAGAAATAGTAGAGCTTAGTCGAGACAATGTGTGGTTCCAGAAAAAATATCCCCCCCTCCCCTCCCACAGAAGGGTGTTGAAAGGGTAAAACTCCACCCACCCTGCTAGAAAACA
This sequence comes from Scolanthus callimorphus, assembly GCA_033964015.1. NCBI lineage: Eukaryota > Metazoa > Cnidaria > Anthozoa > Actiniaria > Edwardsiidae > Scolanthus > Scolanthus callimorphus. The sequence goes on along the minus strand of JAWWUD010000096.1, from coordinate 250,093 downwards.
TACAGTATATGTATGGAAGAAATCTGGTAAATTGATCCCCCACCCCTCTGGAATTCCAATCCCTTCCGTAGAGCAAAGGAAAACTAAAATGTGCTGGTTGAATACAAATGAGAGACACCCAGGGAACATTTTTCTTTTGGCAAAATATCTGTTTGGATGACAAAATACCTGTTTGGATGACAAAATATCTGTTTGGATGACAAAATATCTGTTTGGATCTTTTCACCTCAGAATTTCAAGCTTTAAGGAGGCTCATAGCAGTTTTTCATGTCCTCACCCCGTTTAGGTGTGTATATTTCTTGTACTCATTTCAATATTTGTCAATGCGGTGTTGTTATCATGGCTCATTGTCTTTGCTACACTAAAGTTGAATATTTTAGTAACGCAATACGGTCAACTTCGAATTTTACAACTTTCTCTTCAATATAAGACATTTGAAAACACATTATCAAACACAGGAAGATTTTAAAACTTTATCAAATTTCTTTACTGTTTCTTTTCCGTCCGAAAGATAGTTTCAAAGAGTTACGCTCTTCGAATAATTAGATGACAAATTGCATAAGAATCAATGAACCGTGATAACAATACTGCCGGCCATGCTTTGACATAGTGAAAGAAACATATCCTAAATGAGAAACAAATTAAAACTGGCCGCTTTCAAGTCAAGCAAAACACCGCATCAAATTTTTTTTTTCGCGGCCTTTTAAAGAATTATGGCTCTAAAAAATACATCAACAAGGTATAGAATAATTGAACTCTCTTTGAGGAGATTTAGACAAACATTTATCTCGGATATTTTTTACTAGGAATTGAAACGCAGGACTAGTTGTTTGAGTTTGGTGTGAACAAGAAAAGGCTTTCAAAACTTTTCAGATTAATCGCGATCGGAATAAGCACTGGCTCTGAAATTTTCTGTGCTTAAAAAAAAAATGAGTCGGTCTTTATGCGGAACTAAGAACTAAATCACTACGAGCTTTTAGGCACAGTTTGAGGGTCAAGAAAGTAGGCTAATAAAAAATTCAATTTTTTTGAAGAAAAAAAATGACCGCGTTATATTTCGAAAACGCGATGCTACTTTTTCTTCAAACTTTGTCCAAGTAATGTTTATAGCCTAGCGTCTTTGGCATTAAGAGGGTTTAGCCCAAATTTCTCTTTGTCTGGGTGAATTCTGTAACTCAAAATTTTTGGAGGGTCGCCATTACGTTGCCATGGAAGCACCAATTTAAACAAAACATATGTTGACACAAAGAACAATCCATAGCATGTTTACTTGTAAAGTGACTTTCCGTTCTGTGCATTTCCGTATGAGATACAGACCATTGAAGTTCAGGGGGTGAGGACATGAAAAACTGCTATGAGCCTCCTTAATTTTAGTTTGTGTTTCAAATTGCATAAAAGGCACGATATTTTGTTGGTATTTTTGCCACCAAAAAGTTCACCTAGAATTTCCGGATAGAGTTTTTCCTTGCCATTTTTTGGAAGACTTGATTTCAATAACCTACCTCTTGCTCCTATTTTTACCTGCATGTTCCTCTTATGCGACTATGTCAGCTCAGAGTCGGGACATCTCTGTATATATGGCAGAGTAATATTCTGTCACTCCTTGATTGGGTTTTAGACTTAGCCTTAGCAACTTAACCATTTGTTTTGTCTTATATTGTTTCTATAAAAGGATTACTCACTAATATACTCTTTTGTTCAGAAACAAGATGAGAGATATCAAGGCGAGCTCTCTTGGTGAAACAGATGATGATAACCTTCATCTTGTAATCAAGAAAGAAAATGTTGAACACGAAGACTGTGATTTCTCGGATAAAGTGGAAGGGAAAAAGATTCCTTCCCAGATAAGTTGTGGAAATGAGCATAAGACACAAGTGATTGATAGTTGCACAGGTACTTCTACCGGTAGTCACTTTGGTTTCACAGTCGACAAACAAGAAAATGGGGAACAGCTGGATCTCTCCCAAATAATTCAGCAGGTTCAAGACAATATGATGTCTAAACAACAGATCTTCGTGGAAGTACAGAACAAACTTCCCTGTGTACATCAGCAACAAAACTGTGAAGATTATGGGAACAGTTCTTTAGCGAGTAACGATAGTTATCAGAGCATTCGCACAAAAGAAGACATTCAAGTTGAAGAATCTTCTCTCCTTGCAATACCAAATGAAGTTCAAAGGATCAGTGTTAATGAAGCAGAGATGTTTGCAAAATTGACAAAACACGCTGGGGCCAACCACCCCCCTAAATGAGTCATTAAAAGTGACCAAAAATCAAATCTCGCCATAACTTTCTACCCCTTGTGTCTATTTTTACTAAACTTCGTACATTGGATGACATTATGAAGACAAACATTTTCAATGTATTGAGTGGTCACCATGGTGATTGTGACGTCACTGGCGTTAACGTATTTATTGGACCATTTTTCGTAATGTTAAATCTGCTTGTTTTTTGTAGCGGCAATGATAGATTTCAACAAGAAAAGCTAAACGTCGAAAACCGTTTGCTTTTAGGATTTATGTTAGCTGAGTTATGATTTTTTCATGATTTGTATAAGGTTGGATCTACCTTACCAGTTGAAAAAGTTTACAAAATGATTAATTACTGCACGGTAACATCATTGCACATACAAATATCTTAGTATATAGGTTATATTAGTTGACTACAAAATAATTGCACACATTTCCACTTTCGATCATTTATTTTCCGTGTTTAAAATCCAAAAGATGTATACTCATGACGTAATAGATTATGACGTCACAATATAACAATGCTTTATATCTTCGCTCTAAGGACGAAATTCAAAATTTCAAAATCATACGATTTTAGATACCATTTTGCTTGACACTTAACAACAGAAATCGGTTCAATTGACTAAAAACTAAAAAACAAATACCAGTGAGTTTGTTTCCCATACATTTGCTACTGTAACAAAAAAGGTAGGGGAGGGGAGGGGGTCATTCTTTGAAATGCTAGACCTCAGCTATTTTGTATGCTATCAACAAACGGTTTTCGGTTTTCAACATCTCTTGCTAAGGTGTATCATCGCCATTACAGAAATAGTGCATATTCCAATTCTTAAAAATGATCAAACGATTGCGCAATCTCTGGTGACGTCACAAAGCATCATAGTGACGTCAAAAGTAATGGAAAATATTTGTCATCGTAATGTTATCCTATCTACCAAATTTGGTCAAAATAGCCTCAGAGGATGGAAAGTCATGTTGAGTCAAAGTTTGAATGACGCATTTTGGGGGGTGGTTGGCCCCAGCGTGAAAGGTAAAAGTTTGATATCTCATCAACAAAATATGGGTTTGGAGATCATGCCGAGTGTGGTTTTGACGTTCATCATGAAATCAAGAACGAACAATGTGAGGAAAGACCGGAGGCCCCAGTGGTGACTTCAGACTCTGATGAGGTGCAACAGTTAACAGACTGTCACGTTGAAGAATTCGATCTTTTTACAATAATACAGGAAGTCCAGAAATATGAGTGTGAAGAATGTAGCAAGAAATATACCAGATTGTCTAACTTAACAGCACACAAACAAACTCATTTAGGCATTAAAAAACCCTACGAATGCAAGTATTGCAGTAAATGGTTTGTTTCATCTAGTAAATGTATAAGGCATGAACGAATACATACAGGAGATAAACCGTATGAGTGCGAAGAGTGCGGCAACAGGTTTACGTGTCCAGGTAATTTAGCAAGACATAGACAAACACATTCAGGAGTCAAGCCTTATGAGTGTGAAGAGTGTGGCAACAGGTTTACGTTTCGAAGTAATTTAGCAAGACATAAACGAACACATTTAGGAGTTAAACCGTATGAATGTGAAGAATGTAGCAAGAAGTTTACTAGATTGACTAACTTAACAGCACACAAACGAACTCATTTAGGCATTAGACCTTATGAATGCAAGTATTGCAGTAAATGTTTTGTCTCTTCTAGCAAACGTACAAGACATCAACGCATACATACAGGATTTAAACCATATGAGTGCGAAGAATGCAGCAAGAGGTTTTTGTTATTAAATAGGTTAGCAACACATAAACGAACACATTCAGGAGTTAAACCGTATGAGTGTCCAGAATGTAAAACGAAGTTCACTAGCTTGACTAACTTAACATCACACAAACAAACTCATTTAGGCATTAAATCTTTTGAATGTCAATATTGCACAAAATGTTTTTTCACACCTAGACAACGTACAAGACATGAGCAAACACATTCAGGAGTTAAACCTTTTGAATGTCAGTATTGCAGTAAACGCTTTACGACGTCTAGTTACCACAAAGTACATGAACGGAGGCATACAGGAATTTAACCATGATTATGAGTGTGAAAAGATTGTTACAAGAGATTTTTTGACATCAAGTGACTTATCGAAACAATATAAAAAAACACATTCAAACATTAACCTTATTGATGTCCATATTGTAGTAGAGCCTTATGCAGTACTTATACAGAAGAAGAAAAACATATTCAGGAGAAAGTCTAAAGTGTGAAGGGTGAAAAGTGTAACCGGGGCAATTCCACAAAATATATGTACCCGACGGGACGGGCGGCATTTGGAAATTCTGAATGGGAGGGGGAGTGGGGTTCAAGCTCGGAATTCTGCCTGCCCTAAATGGGGGTGGGGCGGGGGTTCGAAGCTGAGTTAACCTCTCGGGAATTCTTTTTCCCCGGGGTGTAAGCCATAAGACATTCTGGATGTATGGGGAGTCAAAAACTAGTGCCGCCCGTCCCCGGGGTACATATATTTTCTGGAATTGCCCAAGTGCTCTTCTCACTCTTGCGTTTGGTCGAAAATAAGATTAATATTCAGCACATCGATGTCGCACTATGGTCATTGGAACTCTGTTAGCTCTCTTCTGGACATGACATGTTTGCTGTTATATCTTAAAGAGCCTGTGTCAACCGCCTTTTTGACGCCAAGTAACGAGTTTGAAAAAGCACATATTTCCATAGGCAGATTTACGGAATGTAGTGTGTCATTAGTTCAATTTGGTAAATGAAAAAGAAAACTTTGATTTTAGATGTTTATTTAGAGATTTCTACACGTAATTCGTCTTAGTGAAAATAATAACAAAGGAGTGGCACAGGCTCTAATGGTAATTTAGTTAACAAATTTTAAAATGTTCAGCCATGTATGTACTGAATAAAACAATTATCCTCCTCGATTTTGCAGACTGTCATTTTATTTAGCCAATTTGGACTACGTATCAGACGTTATAATGCAGCACATCGATTAACTGCCCAAATATGCACATTGAAACATCGATCCGTCTATGGCACATGAAATATATCTTGTGTTATATCCCTGTGATCAATTTTAACGCGCGCTCATTGGTCGAGATGTATCACGTGGTACATTTTCACAGGACAGATACTCAGACGATATTGTCCGTCGGAAGTGATATCCGTCCTGAGAGAAATGTTTTAAGCAAAACTGGATATGTTACTTTAAAAAATAATGGAAAACAAGCAGCCAAGGTTTTTGTCTAAAGAATGTTGATGAAATACGGAAATTGTTGGATGAGGCGACACCGGAAAACAAAAAAAAATCAACTAAATACGCCGTGAACGTTTTCAATAAGAACGTTTTTCAGTGAAGTGCTGGGATATTAAATAAATAAACCCCTTTTTGACTTGCTGCATCAGCGGATAACGTCCGCGGACGAAAAATGGTCCTAAAATTCCACAGTTGCCCTCGAAGCTTCGCTTCTCGGCCGACTGTTCATTTTTTGTACCAATTTCTCATCCTTTGACCTTATCCGCCGATATTACAGCCGCCCAGAAGGGGTTTACTTTTATAGTAAATATCCGCTATCCGTCATTTGATTTCTTATCTTGTAAAAAGTGCGCAAAAGTGGCCTTTTTCTGGAATGTTTTTGTGCTTCGATGTACTGAATAAAAAACTGTTATCCTGCTCGATTTTGAAGAATATTATCGGTTATGAAAACCATGTGTCCTATGGCTGTCAATGTTATGATTGGTTTGTTGTGTTATCTACGGCAAGAAACTTTCAAAATAACACCATTAGTTTGTTGTTCTAAGACTTCGTATCACAGAAGTCAGTTTAAGACCAAACTGTCCAAAGGAGAGATCGAAATTCCACGAGATTTTAAGACTGATTTCACTACTTTTACCGTTGCCTCTTTGCATAGAATTTGATAGTAGTATAGTAGGTATGGAATTAGCCGTTTTTTTTGCGGGTGAGCATGAGGGTGAGCATGCGGAGCCTATTGTAATTGGAGAATAGAAGGATTTCCCCACCCCCCTTCTTTTTCTCAAGATAGAAGGAGTCCGGTGCGGAGCCGCAGAGCATATTGTAATTGGAGACAATAGGACACCCCCTACTTTTTCTCAAGACAATAGGAGAGCGGGCGAGGAGGTGGTGAGCATGCGGGTAAGCATGGTGGTGAGCCTATTCTATTTGGAAACAATAGAATGACCCCCCCCCCCCAAAAAAAAAAAAAATATAGCTGGTCAGAGTAAAGAGGGGTGGTCACCAAGTCTTTTATTCTCAAGAAAAATACAGAGGAAACATAGGTACTATCTGTATCCATCTCACAGTGTTCAAAATCACACACACAACTTTAAAAATATCAAAATAAATGTCCCTCAGTAAAAACAAGGATAGTTAGTCCATGTTAGGCTATACTATTCTATGTTCAGTCTATATTAGACTATGTAAGTCTATGTCCAGTCTATGTTAGCCTTTGGTTGCCCCGTGTTTATCCCGTGCTTACCCCGTAGTGATAAATGTCCCTTCGTAAAGTGTTCGAAAAGGGTACTGTGAGGAGGAGGGCTATTCTGTGAGAAGGGAGAGGAGGAGGAAGGCTATTCTGGCAGGAGGAGGAGGGGCAAACAAAGGGACATTATAAAAATGCTTCTTAATATTCTACACTGCTGCGGGCGGTACGGGTTCTACACTGCTGCAGCGGTATTACCTGTTGCTGGCTTGCACGTGACGTCATTGGCAGGCATGTGTACAGGAACAAAAGGAAGTTCATTTGTTGCTCTTTGTTCGGTACACCAACATGGCCGCCGCGCTTTTGTGATTTTATTCCCATAGGAATGAGTGCAACCCAAGAATTGCTGGCTTGCATGTGACGTCATGTTGGCAGCCATGTTGGTGTACAGGAACAAAAGAAAGTTCATTTGTTGCTCTTTGTTCTGTACACCAACATGGCCGCCGTGATTTTGTTCCCATAGGAATGAGTGCAAACCAAGAATACATATACATTGCAATATTGACATTCATACGGTGGAGGTCTTTTATTATTTTTTCCCATGAGTTCCCCCCTCCCCCCCAAAAAACAATAATAATAATAATAATAATAATAATACAGGAAGCTGCTTTACTATATTGGACCACTCTACGGCAATTTGCATACTCTCTTTTCTATTCACTCTTGTTACAGTATGCTAACAGTGCTGATGTCATAACAATTACATTCACGAAACAGACTAATTCAACCACATTTGACTTGAAACATTTTTCCAGTAGTTTTCCAGGTCTTTCCTTAACATTCCAGGAAGAGAAGGAGATCCAGGTCAGGATATTCCAGGAATTCCAAGATGCATACGAACTCTGACGATATTCTTTCTTACGAAGGGATTACTTCCTGGGACTCGCTGTGATTCGGTGGTATTTCTCTCAAGGCAGCATTACCCGTAACACATAGGCCATACAGCTGCATCTAAGCACAACTTCATAACTTCATTTACACCAATAGTCAGTTTACACTAAAATATCAATTTCTTGGATGTCTTTTTCTGTGTTGGTTTAGGTTGCTAGACGTGGCAAAGCATCTACCACAATAAGGGCATGCATAAGGTTTACTGCCTGAATGTGTTCGTTTGTGTGCTGTTAACTCGCTAGATGTCGTAAATCTCTTGCTACAATCTTCACACTCAAACGGTTTAACTCCTGTATGTCTCCGTTCGTGTGTTGCAAGGTAACTGGACGAAGAAAAGCGTTTACTGCAATACTGACAACCATAAGGTTTAACTCCTGTATGTGATCGTTTATGTTCTTTTAACTTACACGACGTCGTAAACCGCTTGTTACAATCTTCACACTCATGCAGTTTTACTCCTGTGTGCATCCGTTCATGTAGTGTACGGTTTTTAGACGAAGCAAAGCATTTACTGCAATATTGGCATACAAAGGGTTTAATGCCTGAATGTGTTCGTTTATGTTCTCTTAACTTACTCGATGTCTTAAACCTCTTGTTACATTCTTCGCACTCGTACGGTTTAACTTCTGAATGCATTAGTTCATGTGACGTTCGTAGACTAGACGAAATAAACCTTTTACTGCAAGATAGGTATTGGCATTCAAAAGGTTTAACGCCTGAGTGTGTTCGTGTGTGGACTACTAGACTACTAGAACGAGTGAAGGACTTCTCACAAAGTTTACACTCAAAACGGTCGCCTTCTAAATGTGTTTTCCTGTGTGCCATTAGGTTGCTAGAAGTGTCAAAACATTCACTACAATATCGACATTCATACGGCTTAACTCCTGGATGTGTTTTCTTGTGCCTTAAGAGGTTGCCAGAAGTAAGAAAGCATTGACCACAATATTGACATTCATAAGGTCTAACTCCTGAGTGTGATCGTTTATGTACTGTCACGTGACTCCATCTCGCAAACCTCTTGCCGCATTCGTCGCACTCATATGCTTGTTGCTGGGAACACATGCCCTGGACTTCTTGTACTATTTTGGAGAGTTCAAATTCTTCAACATGGACATTTGTCTCGATTCTGTTATTCAAGTCACTCCCACTAGCAAGCGAATCAAACCTTTGCACCCCATTAGGGTCCGAACTCACCCGTGTGACCTCCGATCTTTGGCTCCATTTTTCTTTCTTAATGTGATGAGAATCGATACTATCAATGGGTAGCGTTCTATGCTCATTTCCACAACTTATCTGTGAAGATACCATTTCCTTTTGCACTACATCAGAAAAATCACAGTCTTCATGTTCACCGTTTTCTTTCTTGATTACGAGATGAAGGTTATCAACCTCCATCAAACCTTGTGACCTTCCCTTCATATCTCTGCAATTGTTTCCAGACAGGACCAGAGATGAGATATTTTCCTACGAACAAGATAACAACATAGTTAGAGCTGTAAATACTAGTTATACAATGCTTTCGAGTGGCATGCTGCAGAATATCCCACGCGTCATTTGTATTTTCTGCAAACGAGCCTTCAGTGACAAGTGGGATATTCTGATGCATGCCACTAGAATACATTTTAGAACTATTTTAATTATAACATACTACAGAAAATCAAAGGCAGCATTTACGTAAATGCAGTGCATGATGGGAAGGTTGAGTGACATAACTGCTGAAAATACAACGCCATTCTTGTAATCTGGTTGGCTGTATTTTCGGCTCTTTCTTGGTGTTGCAAGGCACCAGAGGCATAAAGACAATAGAAGATAAAAGACCGTAGAACGAAACAATAAGATGGAATACAATAGCTCCAATCCAAAATACAATACATCTTGCAACACCAAGAAAGACCCATATTTTCTGTGGCATAGTATAAAATATTTCCACGGGGGTCTAACCCTATTTGCAAATTCCCCTCACTGGCACATACAGTAAATGTATGGAAAAATCTCCCCAAAAATGAGCCGAGGAGGGGAGGGCCAAGGAATTTGACCATATCCAAAGTCCCTGGGGAATGTGGCAACCAACCCTGGGCATTCCAGAAGGCTTTGAAACCCGCTGCGTACCACCGCCCGTCTTACAGTAGAGCCACCGCTGGGGGTCCTAACCGAGGGGTAAACATCACCTTCTCCTATATCCAAGGGCTGTCGGAAAGGCTGAGACGAGTGTTTGCAGAGTTCGGCAACCTCAGCACAAGCTTCAAACCCTATAAAACCCTGCGCCAGGTGCTGGTCCATCCTAAGGACAAACTCAAGAAAGGCAAGAGGTGCGATGTAGTATATCAACTGTGCTGTTCAACCTGTGGCGAAACCTACATCGGGGAGACCTCCCAGCCACTTGAGGAGCGTTTCAAACAGCTCTGCCTCCTCTATCATTTTCCAACATACCAGCGCCAACCCAGGGCACTGTTTCCATCTGGAGACTGCCGAACTCGTGGACCGTGAAGCTCGCTGGTCGAGCGCGGGATCAAGGAGGCTAAACACACACAAGGGTGCGACAACCCCCTTGAACCGCAAGGGGGGGTTCCAGGTGGAACTCTTGGGAGACTGGGACCGAGCCTTATCTAGGTTCCAGTCTCCCGAGTAATAACTACCACTCCATTCTGATGAAGAGCAATGGATGTTGTTCGAAACATCAAGGTGTTTATCTAAGTTCCAGTTAGAAGAATTATCACTGTTTCATAATCTCCTGAGTTGTGTCTTGCGGAGAATTAGAACCATCCAAGCTGTTTCCAGCCTTCCCACAGTTTGTAAAAAAATTCACTTGCTCCCCCTTCCATTATCTTTACACAAGGTATGCAGCTTCTGGCCCTTGCACCGTACTGAAATTTTTTATGAAGTGTGGGAAGGCCGAAAACAGCTTGGAGGGTCTAAATCTCCACAAGACACAACTCATAGCTATCATTAGATATTTAGAGGTAATAAGTCAACTTTATTTACTAATAATTCGCCTGGTGCTGTAAAACCCGGTCTAGTCAATCGTTAAAAATTGATACCAATCGTTATTGTCTGATTGATTTTTATCGAAAAATCGATCCCACTTTAAGAGAAGTTATCGATTTATTACGATTCAACATACAGTGGAACCCCGATATTATGATATGACTCGGGGGCAGGAAAACTGTATCCGTGCCTTCAACACAACATTCATCATGCCTTCAGCGGACTCCTTCTCGCTGATTTCTCATCACAGTTGGGACTGCTAGTAGGAGAGTGCCAATTTACGTGTGACACAGTTATTTTTTTTATGAATTACCTTTTTAACGTTGCAGTTATTTTTTATGAATTACCTTGAATGATTGTGTTGATGAATACAAAAGGTTGGCACGCTCAACTACGTTGATTTTTAACACTGTGCGACTGTCCTCATTTGATCACCCAGTTACATAATTTTCCAATGTTTGTCATAATAACGTGATCTAAACGTTTTAGTCCTGATTTTGTTTCAATGCGCAATCTCATTAACTGTTCAAGCAGAATGTTCTCTCTTCTGCCTTTTCCTCTTCCCAATTGATAAAAAAACGTTTTTCTTAGTTTCCTTTCGAAATCGATAAATCCGGAAAAAATCGATATTAACGATTTTCCGCACACTTATTTTGGCCACCGATTTTTAACGATTTCACGGAACAATCACCGATTTTTATTGGTATCGATTTTTAACGATTGTCTAGACCGGGTGTAAAGGCACTAAAATCTTTCTTACTGCGATACAACTCTTACTAGCTAAATGATCACTGAGTATAACATGTACTGTACAGCCTTTCAGTTTCGTTCTTCGAACAATCTCCTTTTGGGAGATAAGGATTTAAACCAGTGTGAATGGGGTATTAGATTTCATGAAGGAATTTCCATTGGCTTAAGTCTATCCCGGCGTAACAAATCGATAAATCGATAACCCAATAAAATCGATATTTGTCGATACTAATTGATTTTAGTCGATTGATTTTATCGGTAATCGATAAAAATTGATTGCTAGCCATGTTGTGATTATCGATTTTTCAATAATTATATCGATTTTTATCGACAGAATGTATAGATATTTGAAAAGATGCCTCTAATAGAAGAAATTCCACTTCTAGTCTTGGGTAGTCTACCCTGGAAACCAGAGGCTCGAGGTCCAAAGAGTTAAAGATCGAGTTTCCGGAGAAACAACAAAAACGTGAGCGGGCAGAGTTTCAGCTTCTGGTCCCCACAGTAGTGGGGTGTAGTCCAGAATCTTCTCGGATCTTTGTCTTAATAGCATGGTATAGTTTGCTGCTCGTCTGCTGCGTTCTTGGTCGAGACACAATACATTTAAACAACTTTTATCTTTGGAACAGTGTTATGCTATACTTTCGATATCAAGTGATATCGATTTTTATCGATCTGTTGGGGATGGCTGTGACTATCGATTTTTATCGATTGCCGATATTAATCGATAATGATCGGTCAATCTGATCGACAAATATAAATTTATCGATCAGTTTTCGATGATCGATTTCTATCGATTTGTTACGCCGGGAGTCTATAGAGATTCTTTCAGATTCTCGTCAAAATGGCCCCATGGAGACACACTTTTCGTTTCAAAGATGGAACAACTAATCAGCTATTCTCTATCCTTGATCAGGTTCTAATTTAAATGCAAAATCCTCTAAAATTATCACCTTTTCTTTGGAGTTTTTTGTCGCAGTTTCCACCCCACTGTCCGCCATTTTTGATTGTAAACAGTCCGCTGACAAGTTCAGATCGCGGACGCAAAGGAAAAGCAAGGGCTTGAGGACTATTCACTGGCCCCTGGTAGCCTGGTAGGACTTTATGAAGAAGAACGATAAACTTATTTATTCATAGGCACCTGTAAACATATCTAATCTATTCACCCACACGTCTCTAATACATAGCTACAATACGAGATCCTCAGCGATGGGAAGTTATATATTAAGCATTCCAGAACCAATCATCTAAAAATTTCATTTTCACGCATTGATGGCGCTAAAATGTGGAACAGCATTCCCAATTTTATTCAGTTTTCATCAAAATATAAATTTTCATCAATCCTTCAAGAATATTTATTGAATATCTTTCGTTCTGAGGATACTTATCTTGATGTATCAAGTTTAATTGATAAATTGTCAAAAAAGTAAAACAAACAAAAAATATATTAGCTTTACAAAAAATAATTGATAATACTTAAGTAGCCATACTTCTTTTTCCTTTTCCTTGCTTTGTAATTTTTGTAATTCATGCACTGGCTATTTATTTTTGTTATATGTACAAAATAGAATAATAAAACCTGAAACCTGATTTTTCTATAAGAGGAGCTCGGTGCGCGCGATCAAGCATACGGTTTTAAATGTCGGGACTATGCATCCAGAAATCCGAAAGCTGTTCAAACGTCATATCATGGCGGCCCTTACTGTTTTTCCAGATATTTTCCCACACTTCACTATGTGGATGCTACCTCGTTAAAATATATGTGCAACCTCGTCGTCCCCAGGGTCTTCTCGGTCGTTTTTCAAAATGGCGGTTGACTCCAGAGAAGACCCTGGGGGAGGCTGAGTCACGTGACTATTGTTTGAGGACATGAGAACGAGTTTTGTCCTTTGTTTCGAAACGGTCATGTGACTCAGCCTCCCCCAGGGTCTTCTCTGGAGTCAACCGCCATTTTGAAAAACGACCGAGAAGACCCTGGGGACGAGGTTGGGTTGATTTATGTGCATTGCAGACGGTCAGCGGTAATTAATTATTGTAATGAAGTGTTGACGGGTCGGTAACTAAAGCAATATTTACAGAAAATTGAGAGTGAGTTCCAGTCTACAAGTAGAAAGGAATGAAATGGGAGGTATGCATATGCCACATTTATTACTGCCATTGCGAAGGGAGAGTTTCGGAAATTCCACCTTCTCCTGGTTCCCTGTAGTATCGCGATTCACCCTGCCACTCTGTGTTGTTGTGAGCCGTCAATATTTTGTGGTATTGACGGCTCAAAAAGAGCTAGCAAAATTCAACTTTTTTCGCACGAATTTATGTTTCATTTCATTGTCAATAGTTAGAAATAACGTTTAGCTATATTTCTAGCAATATCTTATGGCAGAAAGAGATTTTTTTCGCCGAAAAAGATGGAAAATGTAAACAGAAAATGCTCGAGCTCGTGCGAAAAGCCCATGTGATTGCGTGAGATCGTGCGTAAATGTAATGAGAATTGAAATTTCAATCGACAATAAATAGCACTATTTCTTGCCATTTCCTCCAGAAAATCTTCAAGAATCGCGATACAATATTAATTACGATTTTGAGACGGCAATTCCACAAAATATTGACGGCGTTGGAAGAAAATATTTTCACGTATTGGGCTCCGTCGCTGCGCGACTCCGCCCAATACGTGAACATATTTTCTCCCAACTAGCCGTCAATATTTTGTGGAATTGCCGTCTCAAAATCGTAATTAGTATATAGAATACCCTTGGAAATTCCAGGGTAAAAAGAAAGTCACTGTGGAAATTTCAGGACCAATAACAACGATGGTCATCCAAGGCGGTAATGGGTCTGGTACCTTTTAGGGGGTAAAATTCGAAAACGTGTATTTTTTTTCCAGATAGGTACCTGTTAGAGGTCCGTTCTAGCAAATCAAGCAAATCACACTTGTTGGCAGCCTGAATTTCAGACGCATTTTCCCTCGTAAAAAGTGCGCGACAAAAATTATGAGGGAAAATCAACTAAGCGACGCCATGTTTGGTACCTTTTAGAGAAAGTTCCCGACGAGCACCCCCGCCCCAAAAATATGGGAGTCCCCCCCCCCCCCGGGACTCAAACACGCCTAAAAAATTGTCTGCCCTGGCACGCCTATATGGGGCAAGCTACTTCTACTTCTATCACCAAAGTCTCAGACAACATAAATAATGAGGCGTAGTTGTTAAAAAAACGTTTATTCGGGCCGAGATAATCTATTTTAATAAGTAATGAGGTTTCCTTCAAACTATATTTTCTTTGATTACATCGAATTTCAAATGAATGTAACAAATTAAACGCAAAGTAAATACGGTTATACCCCGTTCACAGCAGGACATAAACTTGTTTAAGAGGAATTAATTAAAATGGTTTCGATGACTATCTACCAAGAGAAAACTGTTTCAGGGGCAGAAGAGGGTTCCTGGTGACGTCAGGAAGCCCGTCCAGAACGCCAGGGACTAATCTGATGGAACCTCATAATTAGAGCCTCGCTCTGCTGTGTAGGATTTCCCAGCCCTCAAGCAAAGTGTGTATAAACAAAAAAACCATCCTCCTCCGCAGACAACTCTATGGGCAAAAAGAGGAATTTATTTTTTCGGGTTCAATTGACGCGGGGATCAGACAAAGTGTGCCCATAACACAGGAAGCCCGAAACAGTTCTTTCTTGTTTTCTTTCTTTTTAAGAGATCGTGCGGAGAAGGCTACAAAGATCCCAGACCTCAACCAATAGAGCGTTTACGAAACGCAACTTGTTTGCTGTACTGATTTTGAACTCCGCTTTATGATACAATAACTACGATTCCGTCGATTCAGCAGGTTGTTCTTCGGCTTGAGCTTCTGTTGGTTGCTCAGGTTCTTGGGCTGGCGCTTGGGGCTCGCCTAGATAGAGTAAGATGGTCAAAGTTCTAAGTTTTCTCTCTATATATTTTTCGATGAAATGTAAAGTTGCCCCATATAATTGTCGCCTTACTCCACCCAGGGATGGTGGGGGTGTGGGTGCTCCAGAATTTTTGTGTCGGGGTCTCGGGGAGGAGCAAATAATTTTGAGAAATGTGATTTGGGACTTGTTGGAGCAAATCTAGGCTCTTCCGCGGGCGTCTTTTTGTGGCGAGTTTTCGGATCGTTCGCGTTTTGAAAGATTTGGCTTCGTTTGCACCCCCTCCCCCTTCTCGATTTTTACTCGTGCCTAGTCTTCTCGCGCGTTTTCGCCCCAGCACAGCAACCCCACGCTTTGTTTTACATTGAGATTTCTAGTGCAAAACAAAACCTAGGCGAAATTTTTGGGTATGAAATACTCTACTTCCAGAGGTAGAATATCTGTTTTTGGAGTGGTATAATATTTTAGGAATCCAAACGTAGCAAATGTTTTTTTTCCTCAAGCAGAGGGGGCAGAGGGTGAGATCTTAGGGGCAGATTTATGGTACTTTAACATTAACTGTATTTGCTCGAGGAAATGTGAACACTCTCGTCCCATGTTTTCACCATCCGGTCGGCCCCCCTTTCTGAAATTCCTGGATTATTGATTCTTACCTGTCTCGCCAGGAGTGCCTGCTGACTCTTCACCAGTAGTTTCTTCTTTAGGAACTTCATCACTGACAGCATCTGTAGCTGGCGCCCCCTCTTCCGCCCCTGAACCCTCTGTGGGGGGTGCCACATCGTCTGACGGGGGTTCCCCTGCCTCTCCTTCAGGAGGCTTTGCCCCCGCTGTGGGGCTCTCCTCGGCGGGCTTTACTCCGTCTGCTGATGGAGTTACTGCCTCCTGTGTTGATGGAGCTTCTATTGTGTCTCCCGTTTTTTCATCTTTAGACTCTGCGACCATTCATACACATAAGAATCGATTAGTTGCGAAAATGCATGTCTAAGTTAGAGCGGTTTTCATGACTGTAGTGAAACCAATCGCAAAGTAATTACACCAATTCTGAATAAAACCTATACGAGTTATTACAAAGTAATTGCGAATTACTCACGACAGTCATCTGAAATCCGCTCTATTCCCTATTTGAGTGGCATTGCAACTGAGGTAGCCTGCAGAATTTCAGCCATCCCTTCGCTCTCGGTCGTATCTCACTTTGCGAGGTGACGTCTGAATTCATTACTAGATTTTCTCATCCATTACGTAATAACTGAAGCCAGAAACTTATAACTTAGTTGAAACATGTAACGGTGAACCAAGCTGTGGATTATTCGAGATGTATTTATGACCATATTTGGTCAATAATGAACTTTCGACTGCTAACCCAAGTAGGTTTTCTCTTCATAATATTTCATTTTTCCTCATTTAAAGTACAGCAACATTGGTAAGTCTTGCAACAACATATTTTCAAAATCTGTTCAATTGTTTCTTCTGCGAATATTCCGCAGCTTGGCACTAAAGTAATGTATGTTTGTTACACGTTTCAACTCACTTATATGTTTCTGCTGAAGCAAAATCGGACAGAAGAATCTGATTGGTTGTCTCGGCTATAGCCTTTCCCAGTAGCACGTGCAGGTGAACGTTTCCATGACAACGCACGCTTACTTCGAGCAAAAATGCGCGTGAAAACGCTTGCATACAATTTCAGGCGTTACAGCTGTTTAAGCATCCTCGCGCGCCAGGGTCCTTCCCTCACCTCCCCCCAGGGGACAGAGGAAAAGGAGGGGGGAGGTGAGGGAAGGACCCTGGCGCGCGAGGATGCTGTTTAAGAACGTGTTCGTTGCCTCGGAAACGTTGTAAAGAAACGACTTTTTGCTTGAGTGATTACTATAAGGTCAGTTCACACTTACAATTTTTGCTTTAATTTTTGTCGCGCGAGTCGCGGCGATTTTTCTCGTACGTACGCGTCAAAATCATAATCACTAATGTAAACTACGTGGTACTTGGCACAAACATGTTCGAAACTCTTTGCAACTTGATGCAATTTGAAGAAAATAAAGCAAATAAATCGCACCGGATTTCCTCTCGTTCGCGAGTTGGAATTGCAGCTCCCGCGACAAAAATCGCTGCGAGAAAAGCAACAAAAAATCGCAAGTGTAGACCGTCCTAGAGTGCGAGCGAAGGGACGACTGAAATTCCAGGCTCTAAGTGGGAATGACTATTAATGCACAAGCAAACACAACAAACAGCGGGCAAGCATATGATATTAACAGAATTGGCAAAAATGGCATGATATAAAATTAAACTAGCAAAGTCAGAACATTTTATTTAAAACTTCCTAATGCAATCACTCACCTTTGTGACTAGAACCCAAAAGCGTTTATCTATGTATGCTCTTCACTCAAGTTCCTGCTCTTCTACCATGTATAGCTCTCTAACTTCCTGAATCTTGAAAACATCCTTTTTACATTCTACATAATCTCAGCACTTTTACTACCAGGCATAGCCTGCTCGCTGGCGTTGGATATTAGTTTTTAGGTCAAGAAACCTGACTTTTTTTCACCTTAAAAAATGACAGGTTTTTATCGTAGAACAAAGCAAGAGGAGCATGTGTAAATTATATGTTGCTATCTGTTCATTAATACCAAGGACCTCAACATTCGCCTAGTTAAATAAAGTTACCTAAAAAAATCCCTCACTAGCTAATTTCCACACCCCAAAAATGTAAATTTGAAACCCCGAAAACCTGCCACACCTTCCTGTGACTACCCCCTCCCCAATGCTGTACATTTGTTTGGTGGTTGAAGATAATCATTGGTCAATAAGAATAAGGCAGACCTGCCAACTCTAAATGGTTTCACCGTGAGACTCACGGTTTGAGGCATGATCTCACAGACTCGCGGTTTGCCTTGAAAATCTCACGGTTTTTGAAAATGTTCTTTCATTAGAGAAAAATAAATGATTTGAGCCATGATTGTGCAATCCAAATTGAAACTAGCTGTAAAAACAGGTTGAACAGAGTTATTCAAAATGCAAAGAAGGCAACAAAACAATACTGAACAATAAGGAACACAAATAAATTGTTAAGTCCTCTTTTTGGTGACTTTTTTTGGGATATTCAAAAATTGTTTTATTGGTTTGTACAGTCGTTTTGGGTGATCTCCGGGTTTTGACTCCAATCTCCAGGTTTTTTATGGCCAGTCTCCAGGTTTTGACTTCTGAGGCTGTTGTAATGAGATTATTATTATATTGGCAGGTCTGATAAGTATCCCCAGAAACAAATAAGTTTACGGTATATAATATATTTCTGGTATTCCCACTCCCCAATGCTGTAAATTTGTTTGCTGGTTGAATATAATCATTTGGTTAATATACTAAGTATCTTAAATTTGGGGGCGATCGGAACAAGAGCGAATAACACTGGCCTCGCTTTGTAATGAGATTCATTTTAACACATGCATTTTATTAAATGCTTGATAGAATCATTATTGACTGCAAAACACAGCACAACAGATTATTCACTATAAATATTGATATCAATTAATATGTAAAGTCCAGTTTTGAATTCTCACACTCCAACCATTCATGCTATTAGTGGTAGAGAATTATTTCGAATGCAAAACCCAACTATTAGCCAGGGCAGTTTTTTAAGCAATTATACTGTTAGGAAAAATCTTTTAATAGCGCTGCAGAAGCTGCTTGCAATCTTTGACATTGTCATGGTTGCCTTGTTGTTTATTCTTACAGGGGATTAGCATGCAAGGAAGTATGATTTGAATGAAAAGCAATACATTCAATGTTTAAAAGTTCCTTTAACTTTATTATGATCTGGGCATCCACTGGTAGTACTAGTACATTTAAAAATGAAATTAATAACTACATGCATCATGCATGCTGGCAGTAGCTTACATGCAACACTGGAAAACCAGTATTTTTGTTCTTGATGCTTTAGTTTGAACAATATTTGTACGGCCGGTATGTCAATTTCTTCGGTATACATTAAAGGCCCTGTAGATGATGGGAAGACAAAGTTATAAATGTTAAATGCTTTTTGTTTCCCTGGTCTATGTGGCATGAAACGTCCAAAATGACACCCACAGTTTGCTGTTATGAATATCATACAGTTTAAGCAAAGAATGGGCCAAAATTTCATGAGAATGTTGTGAAATGTTAAGTTGCACACTTGAATAAGACATTTTATTATTATTATTATTATTATTAAACGGCAGTACCATATTTACCCATAAATGGACTTTTTTCATGCCAGAATGACCTTCAACCATTACTTTCACTGAACAGGATTTTGTGGGCTTCAAACAATGCCACGCCTATCCGATACAGGGTATTTAACGTACTAACAACTCCCTGGAAGCAGGAGTATTTCAAAATTTATATAAATTAATAAATGTCTCTTATTCATTTTGATACATTTATATTTAATAGCTTGTTATGGTTATTTCTTCCGACCTGGGAGAAATAAAAAGAGCAAAACTTGTTAGAAGCATGTCATGCCATTTTTTATAACATCATGCAATGAATTTCTCCTGGGGGGGGGGACTCTCCATAAAAATAGATAGGAGTTCTTGTCAGGAAAATTGATTGAGCTCATTGGGGCCCAGCTACATGTGTGTCACTGGAAAGAGGAACATTTTTTGATAATAAATGTTAAAAAGATTATCAACAATAATTGCTATAACAGCTAAACTGTTTAGCTGAGCTACAACTGGAGTTACAATGTGGCATTTAGACAAACTCTGTCTACTTATTAAAATATGCTACCAACTGTACAGATCTTTATGCCTTGCCACAGAAAATACAGCCAATCAGAATGCAGGAATGGCATTGTATATTCGGTGGTATTCCACTCAACCTTCCCATCATGCACTGCATTTATGTAAAACGTTTCCATAGCGACTGGTACATATAAAATAGTTAATGAATTATTGTGGCATACTGCAGAATATCCCATTCACTTGTATTGTCTTAGCAATTACACACTCGCCTGAAGGGTCTTTTGTATATAACATGTGATGCGTGGGATATTCTGCAGTATGCCACTTGAAACCATTATATAAAGGACAGTATATCTATCAGCTATTCCAGGGTTTACGCAAGAATTAGAACCAAGATGAAATTCCATATGACTTTTCAATACAATCAATCAATACACAATACTTGATAAGGTATTTGATATCCCAGGGGGTAGTTTTAGATCTCTAGCTTTCTGATCCATTTTGGTATGTGAGCCTGCAATGTAAGGCTATATAATTGAATGCCACTTTCAACACATACCTTCTGTCTCATCACTTTCTGTCACTGTTGGTAACTGGCCAGCCTGTACATCAGGGGGCATGGGCCGAGCCTCATTTTGAGGTACAACTTCTTCTTGCGCTGCCCTCTCGTATGCTACTTGTCGAGCTATCATTTCTGCCTCTTCTTCCATTCTCTGCTTGCGGACTTTTTCTTGCTCTGCTTCTTGCCGTTCAACTTCAAGATGGGCTTCCTCCACTTTTTTCTGAGCAATATTTAAGAATCATTTAAGTGGGAGGAATATTGCAGGTTTGTAAATGAGGCCTGGATGTAGAAATCTAAGAAATGCAAGGAATAAGGCTCAAGTTTTTTCTCCATAGGTATTTCCCAGGAATTTTTTTTTTCAATTTTCATTTCCATTGCATGTTTCCCATATATTCCTCCTGGTTTCTTTCTTTGGGATTTTCTCTTATAAGCTTTCTAGTAGTCACTTGAGATCTTAGGGATTTCTTCCAACTTCCAATTCAACGGGACGGGTCCGTGTCCATAATAACTCGTTTCTAGGTCTGATGACTGTGGTGTTACAGCCATATTAAACCATCTGACATCTTGAAAGTTAATAAGACATCTTAGAAGAAACAGGTTCATCAACTGTTTAGATAAAGTAAACTTACCTTTGCCGCAAATTCTGTATTTTCAACGTATTTCCTCAACCAAAACGCCAAATACTCAATTGGATCTCCCGGTCTTTTATTAACAACCTCGGCGAGACCAAGCGATAAGGCCTCGCCTACGTGCTTCTTTAGATATTCCGAATCCATTATAGCTAGTAAATTAGAGCTTCCAGCTTAAAAATCCCTCCAAAAAATCGATATTTCTAAGCTTCGTTGATGACAGCTTCTGAACTTTCTTTGAAAACATGAAACCGTCGATATGGTAACTAGTGCAGCTGCTGACCGAATAATCACCGACTCAGGGCTTCATTCTGATTGGTCAGTTTCTAAGAATTCGTCCAATCAGCGTTGTCGTTATAACAGATCTATCGTGAAGTTTGATTGGTTGTTTGAGATCGAAACTTGCAAGTTAGTTCCTGTGGTGTGCGAAATGTTTTGGCGCTCTAGTCTGTTTTCTGTGTAAAATTGTCATGCATCAGCTAAGAAAATAACAACTCCTTGGCGAATTATTGTACAGAATGGATAATACTAGTGACGGCATCGTATTACTTGGGAATCAGGTAAAATTTGTGCGTATTTTCACTACAGATTTCTAATTATAAAGAGTGATGTAATGCACGCACAATCAAAATCATATGACAATATTTTGTTGTTCGATTTAGATACATTGCTGTACCATTGATGTATTGATTGCTTTATAGAAAGTTTTTTCCTTGAAGTTTATGTTTAATGCAGATTTAAAGACAACTAAAGTCCTACTACAAATTGCCCATGTGCTCTTAATGTGCTCTGCATCTCCTGAGAGGTTTCGAGGTTTGCAGTGCAGGGCTTCTTTCAGTTTTCATTTTAAGCTTACTTCTTGATGTTATATACATTTAGCTTATATCCCTTGTCTCGCCTTTTTCTTTGAGTAATTATTATTCCTCATACTTGTTAATACTTGAAATTAGATCTCAAATCAAGTTCTTTTTCCAAATCACTTCTGATTGAATCTTTCCATACTATCACCTACATTGTAAACCTCAGAAACAACATGGGGGTTGAAACGTACTGGTACTGTACATCATAGATTCCTTCAGTTTCATGCTGGAACCAATTTGTGTTACAATAAATACCACATTAATTGGAAATCAAATCTGTTGCCTCATGCAATAAAGACAATAGTTGCGTACATGCCAAAAATTAATTGTTTTCCAAAAATAATGTGTTTTTGCATAACAAATACCGTATTTACCCGTATATAAGACGCACCCGTATATAAGACGCACCTTGAATTTTGAGGTCATTTTGGCCAAAAAATCAATTTCTAAAGATTTTCAATTTGTATTTCGTGCAACGGCATTTCCATAAAGAAATAGCATGAGAAATAGACTGGCAGTAAGTTAAATAGAAAATGACAATATAAACATGAGGGTGTTTTACGCCACAAACAGATGAGTAAAAATATTCCAACTGTTTCTTCATTTTATTTTGTTTGTTTGAGATAAATCTTGTGCTACACACGATTTCACACAAAATTTAAATAATTGTGCTAATATCTCTATGCATTGTAGACTTCTAGCAGGCGTTTACAGGCTGATTTTATCGCAAAAATCCTGGAGTCCGTAGTCGCGAGTGCCGACGAGCGCCATCTTGGATTTTTGGACGTGCGTCCTGGGCCGAGTGACAAAATCCAAAATGGCGCTCGCGACTACGAACTCCAAGATTTTTGCAATAAAAACAGCCTCCAACGCCTGCTGGCAGGTTTCACGGATCGAAATCCTAGCTTTATTATGTGCAACCGAACCACACAACCATGAATCAGCAAATTTGTAAAGGATCTTTTGTTTGGTTGTTATGCAAATTCCCAAAAGTGATGTTCCGTGTATAAGACGCACCCCGATTTTGAAGGTCATTTTGGAGTGAAAAAAGTGCGTCTTATATACGGGTAAATACGGTAGTTTGCAGCTTGGCTGCCCACTACCATTGTACAACTCACTAATATGGGATCCCACCTATCCCAAATGGAATCCTGCCTAATATCCTTGGTGGGACAGGAGTTGTCATTTAGACTAAGGCTCAAATTACATGACAATAATATATCAGCTCAGACAGAGCAATCTCAGGTGGGCTGAAGTTCTAACCCTGATCTTTCATATATGGAAGAAAAGAAAAGACCAGCCTGGAATGTTGTGTAGTGCATATAGTTATTTGTACAGGCTGATGAATTATTATCTGGAATTCAGCTTAGTCTGAAGGTTCCAGCCAAGTTCTCGACCCCAGACGGCAGTATAACCGTAAAGTGTCCAACAAACTTCCGATACTCTTAGAAATTTATTTAAACACTCTTACATAAGTGGTAAAAAAGGAATGGTTTTAAAGGCGTTTACAAGCTATCGTGAGTCTAAAGGAATCTAAATCAACAAACCTGATAACATATGTAACATAATATTGTCCTTAGCTAGTTAACACAAGGCTAACCAATAATAGATGTCCATGCTATCGATATCTTTCTGCTAAATATAAAATTAAACTAATAACGCTATTATGCCACTGTAATGCGTGGCAGCACAAGGCTGATAGTTTTAGCCTGCGCTGGAACGGTCAAGGGATGGGTCATCATTTAGCTTTGGGGAGGGCTACCTCTTTTAAATAAGGCTCCAAAAAATAATGACCCTCCCCTTGAACATAACGACAACATTTCCAACTCTCCCTCAGCCATAGGTAAAGCAGGGCTCGATCTTAACTTTTGAAATAGTAGTTAAGTGGCCAATAAATGGCCAAGATTCACTAGCCATAATATATTTTCTACTAGCCACACCATGCACTGAATAAAAATGAGTTTTTAAATGTTAGCATTATTTAGTGACAGTAGGGAACAGTCTTAGAATTCATACAGATGATATTGTGCGCCGATTGTTGTAGAATGATTTTTACCTCCCTGCCTCATACCCAGGCGTCTCTACTTAGCGGAAAAAGACGTCACCATTGATGATCATTGACGAGAAAGGCGCTATCGATAAGCGAGCAATGCATCATGGGAAGGATTAGCGTTAGAGAGATGAAAACCCAGTGAAAAACATTTTGAAAGTTTTACTTTCTTGCCAAAATCCAGTAGCCAATATGGCTATTAAAGAGCCAAAATCCACTAGCCAAAACGAAAATGCTACTAGTATTTGGCTAGTTGACCACTGTTAAGATCAAGCCCTGTAAAGCAATTTCGAACATCCAACTTTTTTTTATATTTTCTAATATAAAACTCTTGCCGTGCAGGGGAATCATAATTTATTATCTCAAAGAATTATGACCCTTCCCAGTCCTAAAAACGTTCAGTGGATGGAAAAAGTGACAAATCAGCATCTACATGTTGATTCTAAATGGAAAAGAAGGCATTCACATGATTAAATTTCATGTAATCCAACAAATATCCAATGTGAATCCAATGTAAATCTCAACCCAAGCAGAAATTCCATGTTACTTTACTAGGGTCTAATCCTATCCTTTTTCTGTCTTCTTTGTAAAAGCTTTCATTCATTGGCCAAGAGGCTGAAAGCATTCCAGGTATTATTGGAAGCAAGTATGGTAAGGTAGTCACACGGCTGGACCTTAGTTATAACCAATTGAAGTAAGTAACCACCACCTTTATATAAATATGTACATCAGTAATAAACAAAAACAATAAGAACAGTGTCTCCAGTATGTGACAAAAACTAACTACATAACTGTAGATTTTATGGTTCCAGAAAATATTCATCCCCCTTCCCCTCCCCCCAGAAGGGTATTGAAAAGTGACCCCACACCCCTCTGGAATTTCCAAGGGAAAATATAGTCTTTGTATGGGAGAAATCACTAGGTAAATCGATCCCCCCCCCCCCCCCCCCCACCTCCCACCTGGCCCAGTCTCCAACCTGAACCCATGTTAAAGGGTCTTTTTTCGATTCCTAAGTCAAAACCAATTCACAGCTACTGATGAGGCATTGGTGTCTTATCACGTTTATGCTCAATTGCAATTATTTTTTTTTCAAATCTTATTGGAATGCTTGGCGATGCAACAAAAATAATTCTGATTGGCAAATATGAGAGCAAGAAATCACAACAAAATACTGTAGATCTTGATCTTTCTACCTTTCATTTTTCCTGGTGTATGGTAGTTTGGCCCAAATGCAGTAATGATATTAAAGAGTGTTTAATGAATCTTCATGGTTTTCCTCCTACAGATCTTTAAATGGTATCAAGAGTTTTGAGTTGCTAGAAGAGCTAATAGTTGACAACAATCAACTTGGTGATGACATGGAAATACCACTGCTCCCTCAGTTAC
This sequence comes from Scolanthus callimorphus, assembly GCA_033964015.1. NCBI lineage: Eukaryota > Metazoa > Cnidaria > Anthozoa > Actiniaria > Edwardsiidae > Scolanthus > Scolanthus callimorphus. The sequence goes on along the minus strand of JAWWUD010000096.1, from coordinate 224,623 downwards.
ATACACTAACACTCAACAAAAACAAGATATCCTTTGATAATCTGTATTTACCTCCAAGGGCTGCGGAGTAGCATTCTAGTGGTGGGGCTTACCAGGAAGAATGGGCAATTCCAAAAAATATAATAATTATGTACCCTTGGGACTGGCGGCATTCGGAAATTCTGAATGGGAGGGAGGGTTTTCATGCTTGGAATTCTGCTTGCATGGGGGATTTTCGAAGCTGGAAGCTAGTGAAACCTCTCAGGAATTATATATGAATTGGGGGAGGGGGGCTAGCCATTTGGAAATACCAGATGCATGGGGGGTCAAAAACTAGTGCCGCCCATCCCAGGGGTACATTATATTTTCTGAAATTGCCCAAAGCACCAAAGTGGTAGGCTAAATACAATAAATGTATGATAATTTCTGGAAAGTGGTAGGGCTTGGCTAATGGGGCCGTTTGGTTGTGCATGCATCGTTTTTGTTTTTATTTTTGCCTTCCTATTGTGGTATCAAAATGTCCTCTGATTTTCCATGGTATGTATCTTATATACACCACAGAGGGAAGTAATAAAGTGGTCAAAATGTACTATGGACAGCTGTGCCTTGTGAGTTCACAGCATTTTGGTCAACATTTTCAGTGTGGAATGTTTAAGCTCAATGCATGTCTTTTGACGCACAGGGAGCCCAGGGGCATGAAGGGTGGCTGTTTTTTTTCTTTTGCAATCTTTTATTGGATTCTGCTCAAATTTGAAATGACAGTTTCACAGAGAATATTCTTTTCGAACAACAAAATTGATTTCGTACATATGCTCTTTCACCCATAACAGTCATAATTTCCAATTCTTCCTTGACATAACTTCACATTATTAATCTGGACGGTTTACTGGACAAGATTTCCAAGAATCTACCAAACCTCACGTATTTAAGTCTTCTTGGGAACATGGCTTGCCCCAATGAGCTGTCATTTACTGACAGAGATGAAGAGGACTATCAGCGATACAGGTAATGACCGTGTTCTGCATAGTTTTTATTATATTTAATGTTTTATCAGGATTTCGGCAACTGATAAATATTATCTTAATTCGCACATGTGAAAATTGCGATTATGATGCCCTTTATTTTTTTCCTAGAGGGCACGGTAACGAATTCTGCATTCTGATTGGTTCTTAGAACGCGTCGCAGGGGCAATATTTTCCCATCTCTGACCTAGGTCACGGTAACCATTTGCGCGTGCTTGTTTCCATAATATAATAATAATAATAATCAAATTTTAGATTTGGAAAAAAATAAACAAGTTATTTACCGGCTTTAGGTAGGTCCGTAAAAACTGTTACCTCGGTAACAGTTTTTCCCTATACGGACCTCCCAGCCGGTAAATAACGTATATCTATTACGAATTCATCCAATAGAAAACGTTTTCACTAATATGTTTATATAATATCAGAATAATTCATGGATGCTTGGAGATATTTAATTTATTTTCTTGTATTCAAATTTGATAGTGCAGTCAACTGCACTAGGTAAAACAAGGAAAGAATCTGATTGGCGCAGATTGTTTGACTGGTACAGAAAAAACAAAATCGAAAGCCCAAGCAACATTAAAAAAATACACAGCACAAAATATCGACTTTAGCTAGCTGTAAGCCCAGTCACTAAAGCAACTTCCCTAATAATTTGTGCTGTTTGTTTTGCTAGATATTACATTATTCACAAGCTAGCGAAACTGAAGTTTCTGGACTCAAGACCAGTAAAAAGCGAGGAGCGTAAAGAAGCGGAGAGAGTTGGGGCCTTTATGAGAATTGTTTCTCCATCTCTCGCTAATGTGGTGAGTGTTATATCAATCAATCAACCAACCAATCAATCAATCAATCAATCTTTATTTTCAAATTAGACTTATATAGACTCAGTTGGTGGAGAGTTCTCAGTCGTTATTATGAAAACCGCAGTAACAGATTTCGTACAATCTTTGACTGTCCTTGAAAATGCTTTAATTTGAAAATACGATTGTACTGTAAGGAACGGGATCTTGTTCTTGGCGTATAGTCTTTATTATTGGTCTTCACTTTAGCTTCTCAGCTGAGCTACTGATTAACTAGAATTACAGGTGTCCTTTTTATAAGGCTCAACTCTGGGTGGTTCTCACGGTTCCCAGTGTTTATGCCCGATTGTTTGATGGCTTTGCACGTCACAACCACACTGTGGAATCCATTTAGGACTCCATGGTGTGACTGTGATTTTCCTTACGGACTCACTCGCTTGCTCTCCACGCAGATGATAGCAATAGTTTACGGTACCCTTTTCAAGGGCACACGGTAGACCAAAAGAAACACATCCCGCAAGGATTCGAAAATACGACAACACTTCTTTCTCTTGATCCCCAGCGCCCCGGGAGTCCCGCGGACTCGGATTATGATGGGTTCAAATACACACCCCTTCCAAGCGAGACGGCGTCATCCGGGAACCACCACGGGACGTTTGGACGATGCCGTTACGTCTACTATGGAAAGCACTCGGAAGGAAATAGATTTATTAGAAATAGTGAGCTATAGAACATGTAGGCTGCATAGACATCAAGCTACCCTATCAGTCATTGGCCCTAATTCCGGACATTTTATTTTTTAGTTTGGGGTTAGTGTCTCCGGAATTAAGAACACGCATTCGGAAGGAAATAGATTTATTAGAAATAGTGAGCTATATAACATGTAGCTGGCATAGACATCAAGCTACCCAAACAGTCATTGGCCCTAATTCCGGACATTTTATTTTTTAGTTTGGGGTTAGTGTGTCCGGAATTAAGAACACGCACTCGGAAGGAAATAGATTTATTAGAAATAGTGAGCTATAGAACATGTAGCTCACATAAACATCAAGCTACCCAAACAGTCATTGGCCCTAATTCCGAACATTTTATTTTTTAGATTGGGGTTAGTGTGTCCGGAATTAGGAACACGCACTTGGAAGGAAATAGATTTATTAGAAATAGTGAGCTATAGAACATGTAGCTCGCATAGACATCAAGCTACCCAAACAGTCATTGGCCCTAATTCCGGACATTTTATTTTTTAGATTGGAGTTAGTGTGTCCGGAATTAGGAACACGCACTTGGAAAGAAATAGATTTATTAGAAATAGTGAGCTATAGAACATGTAGCTCGCATAGACATCAAGCTACCCATACAGTCATTGGCCCTAAGTCCGGACAGTTTATATTTTCCGTCATAACTTTCCTTAGATTAAGAGCATGCACTGCTGTTTATTTTTCCTACACATTGTACTTTATATAAGTCAAAACTTTAGTAATGCCTTTGGCAAAATAAATTTAGTGTCCGGAATTGGGAACAGTTGCGTAAAAGCCTAAGCAATTTAACTATCTCGCTTTACTCCATAATAACCATTAATTCAGCTCAATAGTCGAGCCATAGTAATGGTCGAACAGAGGGCAAAGACTATCGTTATTAACTGCAAATTTTATTCCAACAGAAATGAAATAAGTCTTCATGTCCAAACTGACCGGAATTAGGGACCGTTCGGAACTGGGGCCACATACTGAACTTAGATAACTTTTATCCGTGGATAACTTGATCCAACCTTTCAGGAACTGGGCCCATGCCGTTTTTGTCTCATAGCATTGTAATATATCATATATGTTTTCTAGCACTTTTTTGTAATATTTCACGTGGCCTTGCGACAATCTGAGGGAATAAGATCCTGCCATTTTTGTTCTGGACCCAAAATTTTAAGTGCAAAGGCGGCGGTAGCAAAACAGTATTGGGTGGGCACAGTACAAAAAAAACCGGAAACGATATTTTGCTGAGTTTACGTTAGGGGACACATTATAAGGGGACGCCAGCGCCCCTCCCCCCCCCCCCCCCCCCCCCCCCTTCCGCGCCGACCTTGAAGGGGTCGATCATTTGACTTTTGAGGAGGAGGGGGGTTCGCGTTTTGTTCCGTGCAAGTTTTGTTTGTATTCCTCTGTTATGCTGTGAGAATGTTTTTCCAATAAGACAGATAAGAAAGAAGGTTCTTTTTATAGTCACCATTTTGCTGTGTTTAATTTCATTTCCAAAACGCCACCCCCACCTCCCCCCCCCCCCCCCCCCCCCCTCGTATGATTAACCGATGTACAGATGTCAGCATTTGAAATTTCACACTCGCCAAGCACGAACTCAAGAAGACAGCTCTCAAAGCTCTATTTAAGTTCAAAAAAGAAATGGGCGATTTTTTCCGATCGAAGCCAAAATTAACGCTTAGACTTTTTGATGCACTGATATTACCCATACTCCTTTACGGCAGCGAAATATGGGGAATAGAAACCGCTACCTCAAATGATAAAGAACCAATGGAACAAGTACATACTAAATTCTGCAAAATGTTGCTAGGAGTTAACAAATATGCAAGTAACAACGCATGCAGAAGCGAACTTGGAAGATTTCCGTTAAGGACACAAGCACAGATAAGGTCCCTAAACTTCTGGCTTAAACTTGCCAGCCCTAGTACTTCCCAAAAATTATCTAAAATTGCTTACCATGACTGTCAGAACTCAGAAAACAAAGTATTTTGGAGCACGAAAGTAAAAAATCGACTGAGCCAGATAGGATTCGCAGAAATCTGGCTCAACCAAGACAGACTCGGAGAAAACACCAACGTAATTGGGCAAACTATTAAACAACGAATTAAAGATATTGAAATTCAGACATGGCTAGGCGAGATCCACAATGACTGCAGGAAAGAGAGCAGCCAACAAAATAAATTAAGAACGTTTAGGAAATTTAAGATCTCTTACGATTTCGAACCCTATCTTAATCAAGTCCCCAATATTAAACACAGAACTGCATTAACAAAATTACGAATAAGTAGCCATAAACTAGAAATCGAAGTCGGGCGACACAAGAAGCCATATCAAAAAGTAGAGGAAAGACTTTGCCGTTTATGTTGCAATGGAGAAATAGAAGATGAAAAACACTTCCTATTAAATTGTAGTTATTTTAAAATTGAACGGAATAAACTTTTCAAACAGATAGAGCAGTCAAGGAAAATTAAGACAAGCAGAATATCAGACAATGAGCTCTTCCTCTTACTGATAAATCCACCTGAAAACTTAAGCAACATTATTTCAAAGTATATTTTAATGCATTTACTGCAAGACAGAATTTTCTTTCCTTTTATGGCCAATAATAGCATGATCTACTGATAAGATATATATCCTAAATGTTTGTTTTTGCTTTAATTATTTTATTAATTTATTGGAATTACACCGATGTAAATTTAGTCATTTACAAAGTGCCATTCTAAAACTCATGAATAGTCAATCAGGCAAACACAATGGAAATCAGGACCATGAAGGCCGTTTGTATACCCCGATAGAAATTAGCATTTTGGGGAGTCCATGAATATTTTCAGGGAACAGCTGTTCTGATTGGTTGCCATATCATAATGGTGCTCAATCAGCCAGAAACGATATAGAACTGCTGCGCACTGAACTGAATCTGATATAGAACTCCGGTGACGTCAGAGTTCTATATCAGATCCAGTTCAGTGAGCACAGTCTCTATCAAAATTGGCTCACTGAGCATCAGTAATGATAGGACAACTCACCAGAAGAGAATGTTTCCCCGATAATATTCATGGAGACCCATCTCTTACAAACGCTCTGTGGTCATGATTTCCACCTTTTCCCGTAACCTACGAAAAAAAGAACGCATGTTAGAAATGAATACGTGCATTTTGTAAAACGATAGTTCATTTATCACATTTATTAATTTTCGGTGGCCATGATTTAAACATCCCACAACGACTCGGGCAGTGCCGACCACCCTTCTGTGAACATTTCGTGAAACGAGCCAAAACGGACATCTTTGACAATTATTTGGCAATACTTGAGTTGAATTGGGCTCAAAATCATGCACAGATAAACGAATTTAACTCACCCGTCCAAGTTACTCTACTTGGCGAGTCCGTACGAACCCATTCTCGTACCCAGAGCTCCCTAGCTCGTCCGCTCGCAGGGGAGGCTCTGGGGACATCCATTTGAGGGCCGTCGCTGATTGGTTGATTTTGAGCGTTGGAGCATGCGCTGAAAGGTCTTTCTCTCAGCGGCTCTGTATTAAATCTCACGCATGCGTCAGTGGCTGTCACCAGAGCCTCCCCCGCGAGGTTACGAGCCGGGGAGCTCTGGGTTCGAGAATGGTACGAACCGCACTGCTTTGTTAACCGAGAATGAATAGGCAAATTGCATATGATGCATTACGCGCATGACAAAGAAAATTTCGTCAAAGAAATTTGAATCATAAAAGAATAAAAAACAATAGGAAACACTGCCCCAAAAACTAATGACATAGCACTTTCTTTACAAAAGCCAATCAGAAAGCCCTAGCATTATTATAGGTATCGCTGGTATCGCTAATACATTCATTTCTTTTCTATGACATTTGAACGGCATTTCTTTGCTCATCATAATTATAGGTAAAAAAGTGACAGCTATTCCAAAGGGAGTTCTTCTCTTTTTGAAGTCATGTAATTATGAACAGACCTTTTGTCCCAACACAGAAGATATGTCAATTATTCGGAACGCCTCTCTAAATACACTATTCGTAATGAAAAGCTCTCGTTGTCGATCTTTTGTTTGCCATTTCAAAATAGCTAAACAATGCAACTTGAAGCCAGTCTATATCAGATTTCTTATTCTCGATTTCAATGAAGTAGTTCTCACAAATTTATTTCCTTTTTTTTAACTAGCTTGGAATTATGAATTATTACTGGCAACCGTTTTAGAAGTAGTTTACAAAACTCGCTGTCGTGTTTATCAGCAGATAGAACCACTCGGCTTCGCCTCGTGTTTCTATCTGCTGATAAAACACTCCAGCTCGTTTTGTAAACATTACATAAAACATGTCTATGTCTATGTCTGTATCTAGTTATTGGATATAAGGTCATAAATATTATTATTATTATTATAAATGGTCGGCCCGTGAGACGAGCTAGCAGATTCCTCTTCTCAGTTCAAACACGTTAAACACCACGTTTACAATTTTGTTACCATATTTAGGTGTTGTTTCGGTATAAAACAGTCCAAACCTTGTGACGGTAAATTATGAGTTTCCAGGAAGGTTTTTCCCGGGGATTTTCCCCGGATTTTTCTCAACAAAACAACTTGTTACCAAAATTTTAACTTGTCAGCAAATGTTGATTGCAATAAGGTTTACCGTTTTTTTTAACCTTATGACTTGATCCATATTGAGATATAGATTAGTTATTATTTTAAATATTAAATATATATTTAGTCATGCAAAGCTCTCTCTCTCTCTCTCTCTCACTACACACAAGGGTCTGGGAACAATTATGTTGTGTTTTGCGAGCGTAATCTGGCGTAATGCGCTAGGAATAATTGTTTCTAAGGACTTTGCATAACTACTATTTTCGCGTCAGACGTTGAAAAGTTCCCAACCTCGTCCCCAGTGTCTTTTGGGTAATTTTCAAGATGGCGGTTGGTCATGCACAAGACCCTGGAGGTCTGGAGGAGGCTGTTGTTGATGTTGGGAGAGACACGATCATGAGCCGCAGGTGAGCGGGTAACCTGACCCGTTACCCCAGCGAGTAACCTGACGGATATTTGTTCTTACATTTCCGACGTAAGACCCTATTATACGTATACTAGAGTTCACTGGACACGGTTAAGATTGCAAGGGGCCTAAAACCCTTTTTCAAAAAAAATTCTCACCGCATAACAGAGGTATAAAAAATCTTGCACTGGCAAAAAAAGCCCCCCCCCCCCCCCCCCCCCGTCGGCCCCCAAATGGATCAAATTCAAGTTCGCAATTTTGGTCTCGTTATAGTGTTGCTGTGTTGAAGTTACCGTGGTCACAGGGACGTCAACCCTGACTTGAGACACCAATGCAAAATATTCCCCCCACTTTCTGTGGTTAGTACTCGTTCACATTGACCAAAGGACGTCCTATTTACAGTTAAACAATAGAACGAGGCATAGATGTATTGTGTTGATGCTCGTTCTATTGTTTCACAGACAATAGAACGTCCTTTTGGTCAACGTGAACGAGTGCTAACCACTTTTTGTTCGTGTAGGCCGCCATCTTTGTTTTGGCTCCAAGGATCTCGGAAATACCTACACAGGTAGCCCGCGTCACCCACGGGTTGGCATTAAGAAGAACCTGTTCCAGCTGAAAGGCCTAGAAATTTACGGTCACTGAACCAAAAATGAAATTCAAATGAGCCTTTGTATAAACTTCGTTTGCATTTGTAGCAGTGTTGCTAGCGGCTAGCTCGAGGTGGTAAAAAGCAAAATCAAACTGGAGCTTTCACTTCGTTCCCGCGTCTGCTCGAAAATCGCTATGAAGGAGTGAGCATGCCGTCTCTCCTTGGAACTCGGGTTGTTCGTGGTCCTAGCTGGCCAAGCTGGTCAGACGAGGATGGAGGAGAAGGAAATGTTGGCACCGTAACTGAAGTCGACAAAGAAAAGCAAGCCGTTGTTGTGGTTTGGGATATCGGGACGGAAGCAAGCCACAGGACGGGCCAAGATGGGTTCTTTGATCTTAGAGTCTTTGACTACACGCAAGCAGGTGAAAATAGAGCTTGGTTTTATGTTCCCTGCTAGCAGCTGGTCTCTCAAAGCAAATGCCTCTGCTGCAGGGACCATTGATGCGCTTTCATTTGATTATTTGGGACTTCACAGCGTGTATTCTGAGCGAAATATACACTTGATGTGATCCAGACCCCCGATCAGCAAACCTGCATAATAAACAAATTCAATTCGGCTGTAAATCGGTTTTGATCTCGGGAACTCGTAAAAGGAACTTGTATTAATTTAATTTAATACTCTAAAACATGAAATTATGGGTAAACCTTCCCTTCTGCCGGGTATTTTATTCGCCATTTGTCAGGGGAAATTATCAATCGTTCTACTTCCGGCATTGACTGTTGACTTGACCTGTTGACGAATTTGAGCATTAACTTTGATTTGAGGTAGTTCGAAATGTTTTGCCTGATACTTGGACCTCGTCCACACTACACCGTTTTCAAACGATCGAAAACGGATACTTTTTGCTCCGTTTTCAAAAAATGTACGTCCACGTCGTTTTCGTGTCGTTTTCGCCCGTCCACACTACAACGCGTATCCGTACGAAAACTAGCCCGCTTGCAGGCGGTACTGGGTCCGTTCGATGATGATCGGGCGCCGGGTTGCTGCGGTGACGTCATCGTTTTCAGATAGCATCGTTTTCGCCCGTCCACACTAGAAAACAGCGTTTTTCAAACAGCTCCGTTTTCAAATCGCTTCACTCTGGAGAGCGTTTTCGGATTGATCCGTTTTCGGTATCGTTTTCGGCGTCCGGAGCAAAAAGTATCCGTTTTCGTTTGAAAACGGAGTAGTGTGGACGGGGTCTTAATTACATCAGTCATGACATGAATGCTTATATCCTACACGCAGCAGACTAATGCTTGGATGTCTTATATCCTACACACTTATTCCATTTAGATCTTAGGAATGACATTTTGCGTGACAACTTTAGTTTTGGAGATCTTCAGCTAGAAAAACGAAACTGTTCTTCTTTTACCCCAGTCACGAAGCGTCGAAAAAGTCACGCAACCAAGTCCGGAGTTCGTTAGTAGCGCGTACCCGGGGAATGAATCAGCCAATCAGAAACATTCCTTGTGCAAACAAACCGGAAATAGACACATTTCAATATATTTTGTCATTCTAACTGCGGACCCGAGGCTTATGTAATAAAAGGAATGAAAAATTATTGGCATTTTTCAATATGCCGATGCGATTTCTTTTGGTTCTAGAATTCCCCTCTCAGCCTCGGTCCAAAGCAAGAATTACTAACAATTTACGTCCATCCATGATGTGTGACGATTTGTTGCATACGGCACGTTTTCTCGAGAAACTGTCGTGTTTCTCGTTCGCTCATTGGCTGCAGGGTTTTGTCAACGTTATTTTTTAGCTAATCAGAGAGAAACGTGGTTACGTTTCAACAACACGTGAACCTCCATACACCTTTATTCCAAAATGGCGACTTTTGTTACATTGGCGCCCCTTGTAGTGCCCTCACTCTCATGAAATGATCTATCTTTGTCGATCTTTGAGCTCGGGGGGGGGGGGGGGGGACTCCCATATTTTTGGGGCGGGGGTGCTCGTCGGGAACTTTCGTTTTTACCCCTAAAAGGTACCAAACATGGCCTCGCTTAGTTGATTTTGACCCCTAAAAGGTACCAAACATGGCGTCGCTCGGTTGATTTTCCCTCGTAATTTTCTCACGTTTATGTTTACGAGGGAAAATACGTCTGAAATTCGGGGCTACCAACAACTGTGATTTGCTTAATTTGCTAGAACGGACCTCTAACAGGTACCTATCTGGAAAAAATTACACGTTTTAGAATTTTACCCCCTAAAAGGTACCAGAGGCCTGATTTTAAACCCTAAAAAGTACGACGAGCACCCCCGCCCCAAAAATATGAGAGTCCCCCCCCCCGGGTCTTTGAGTGAGTGAATATAAAAGAAAAGAATAAATTCCTGAGAACGAGGCCACGAGGGTCAGTCAGCCATTTTGGAATAAGGTGTATGAAGTGTGACGGTTTTTTCGCAGTAGTTTAATGTTTCAAACGTGCATGTTTTGTCGAGAAGTTGTCGCGTTTCTCATTTAGAGAATTTGTGATTATTTCTAGAGCCATCAAGTGACCGGGTAACCTGTGTCGGGTGCGGAGTTATGCCTGTCCGAGGAATGCGATGGAAATGCTTCGAGTGCCGCTCTACCGACTTATGCACATGGTGTTACATGACAGATGTCCACAACACAAAACATGCATTTCAAAGATTTGATTTGTTGAGCAACATCACCGAAGGGTATGTCTCCATATGGAAAAATTGCGTTATATAGAAGTTTCTACTTACCATATTTGGAATTCCAGAAGCTTTCCTAGCTTATTTCGTATCCTAATTTGTCAAAAGTTCGTCACAGCTTGCAGATTTCGGAGAGAAACGGCTGTTCGTGTACGCCGCCATCTTTGTTTTGGTCCCCAGGAGCCCGGACATACCTATACAGGTAGACCGCGTCACAAAAACTACATGCATTATCTATATTTCCCAGGTAACATGGGTCCATGCGGTCATTCCCTCCACTCTACGCCTAGCCTTACATGCTGCTCGAAAATTGTTAAAAGTTGCTAAAAAGTTGCCAAAGTTTGTAAAAAAGTCGCCATATTTATGTTGGTATCTTTCACCACAATATAGACACCAGTGATAACGTTAAGTCACGTGCAACTGGGTGTAAGTTTCCTTTTTATTAAAGGGTTGATACACATTTTGTTAGATAAGTTTATGTTATTTTTAGCTTCAAGAACTAGGGATTCACTAAAAAGCTAAATTTATCTAAGCGACCGAAATAAAAAAGCTGTGTCCTGAAGATGTACTGAAGGAGTTACGAACTATGTCCGTCAGTGGGCGTCCGAGGAAGCCGAAAACTCTGAACATGTCCCGGAACTGAAATTGTTCGAGCCAAGAAGTTGCTTTTGTCGTCAAAGTTTCCAAAAAGTTGCAGAACCGAACTCAATTTGTGGCTAAGCCTAACTCCGCTCTATCAATAGGGTGGACGTCGGCAAGCGTGAAAAGTCTAAAAGAATTCAATCCAAGGGGGTATTCAAGGGCGCTAAAGTAGTGCGCGGCAAGGACTGGCAATACGGGGACCAAGATGGCGGCGCAGGGAAGACGGGTATGGTTACTGATGTCACGAGATGGAGAGAGGGGCAAAGAGATGCCGTCACTGTGACGTGGAAAGCGAGTAAGCGGAGTAACGTGTGTAGAGTGGGCCCACAGGGAAAGGTGCGTAGGTAGATTTATAGCCTAAATGTATTTGTTTGTTTGTTTGTGTTTGTTTGTTTGTTTGTTTGTGTTTGTTTGTTTGTTTGTTTGTTTGTTTGTGTTTGTTTGTTTGTTTGTTTGGTTGTTTGTTTGTTTGTTTGGTTGGTCGGTCGGTCGGTCGGTCGGTCGGTCGGTCGGTCGGTCGGTCGGTCGGTCGGTCGGTCGGTCGTCGGTCGGTCGGTCGGTCGGTCGGTCGGTTGGTTGTTTGTTGTTTGTTATCCTCCCTTTAGGCCGATAGTCGCAACAGATCGTTTTGCAAATTTTGTAACCGTGAAGTATATAGTGGTTTCAATAAAGTTTGTCACTCAAAAGACTAAAGCCTCAAGCTGTCGGCGCCAAGCCTTGTGAGTCATTTGTTGTCTCACGTGCTATCAAAATTCAATTCGATTTACGCGCGTGTTGGGGACAGCGCGATTTTTAATTTATAGTGCACTTCAAATCTCAAATTGGAGGGCGCAAGAACTTTATTCTTAAACATGAACGACAGTTCTGCGTACAGTATTAAGCTGTCCGTTTTACTTTTCACGCTTTTCCTTTGTCAAGAAGGAAATCGAATACTGACGGGGTATTTTGTGAGCTGATTGCTTGAGAACCGAACTACTGAAACTCCGCTGGAATATTCTGTAGAACAAATATCTAAAGAAAGAAATATTTCGCAAATTCTATTCTGTTTTTCGTCTGTCCGTTTTTGCTAGTCATCCTACACCTTCGAAGGTATAATGAATCAAAGTAAATTATCGGAACGCTCGCGTACAAATTCAAAAGACGCGCTTATTAATAATTAGTAATACATCTTCAGAAAGCTTTCCAGGCACCCAAAAAAATTTCAATTGAGCATTCGATTGGAACGAAGTACAATTATTATAATTGTAAGTGTCTTTATTTCATTTCTTTGAGAAGCGAACTCTTTGAGCAAAATAAACACAGAATGCTAATTGTATCATCCAAACAATTTTGAGGGAAATTAGATTTTGGGTTGTGACCGTGAACTGTCAAATTTTGGTGAGCTTTGGCTGAAATTTTTATCAGACATTCGCTCTTAAGAATGCACATTTTTAGATGCCAGTGAAATTCTCCCACTCGAATTCGGAAACACGTTAAAGTCTAAGGTCGACTTCGCTCATCGCGCGCGGCATTTTTGACTCATGGAGAATATTTGTTATTCAAAGCAAGAATGATCCACAATGCTTGGCGCCGACAGCTTGTAGGCTTTAGTCTTTGGGGTGACAAACTTTATTGAAACCACTATATGTATAGTTGCTTATCATTATTATTTATATTCGCTGACTCCCATTGTAATTCAGTTTCTCTTATAACTTCAAATGTGGTTCATTAAACTAGAATTATTATCATTATTAGAATTATTACAATCAGTTTTGTCCTCTTTGATCAGTAAACTAAACTCATGTCGACTTCGCGCGTTGTTGCATATGTTGCTGCGGTGCGACGAAATAAAGTTCATGATTCACTTTCAGGTTGACATAAAATACACCAAACCCGGCCTGGGCCCCAAATATTACCGAGGTCACTTGCCAAATTTGGACACCACCGGAAGTGACGTCACGGGTGGAGAATCCGGGAATCACGTGATCAAAGAGGGTGATGACGTGACTACGTTCCTGGGGATAGAGACGCTGATAGAGTTACAAGACGGACACGGGGGTTGGATTTCATTCATGTTGGAGGTAAGGGCAATGCAACTACTTTAGAGCCATTCTCAATTACACACGGTCGCCGGGAAAAAAGCTTGCAAGCGAAAACTTTTTTTTGTCAAAGTTTCCATGGCAACGCACGTGCTTTCGCCGCTCAGACAAGACAGAAAACGAGTTTTCGCTTGCAAGCTTTTTTCCCGGCGACCGCGTGTAAATGAGAATGGCTGTAATCAAAAAGTATATATATGAATACAATACAATATTCTTTATTTAACGGGGGTAAATACATGAATAACCATTAACAGTTGTCTAACTCATGGCCCTCAACATGGAAGCACAAAAACATTAATACAAAACATATACCAGGAAAATGAATACAAGAAAAATATTTACATCAAATATATATATATATATATATAAACAGAAGATTAAGCCCTGGCTAAACATAACGAAAGTTCACGCAAGTTGATGCAAGTTGTGACGTGCACAGACTTGTGTTCGCTTCTGTTTAGGTGGCCAACAGGGACGGCGGAACAGTTTTCAGATTGAGGGGGAAGGGGGGGGGGGGGGGCTCATTAGAGAAGATTATGGGGGGTGGCTGAGTTTAGTGAAAATGCACATCGTAAGTGGTGGCCACACGAGACGCAAGTTTCGACAAGTTGCCGCACGCTGCATGAAAATTTGAACACAAGTCGATGCAAGTTGGTGGCCAAACGAGCGCAAGTCAACGCAAGTAGCAAAACGTGCATCGACTTGCGCTAGCCTGCGTAGCAAGCGTTCCGTGTGTTTTCGGGGAAAAGAAACCCAGAGAAACAGAGCAGAACGCGGTGAGAAGTTCGACGAGCGAGTATTTGGCCGCGCGAAAATGGGGCGAGTGAAAAAAGGACGGAGGGGGAGGGGTTCCTTTCCTTCCTATCTCCCACCACCCCCTCCCTCTTAATGTCTTAGTATCTCGTCAGGTTAACTTGCGCTTGGTTTGGCCAGGGCTTTACAGCACTTACCATAGATAGTTGATAACATGTGGATATCTGTATCATCATACTCTCTTTATAGATAGTTGGTAACATGTGGATATCTTTATCATTATACACTCTTTATAGATAGTTGGTAACATGTGGATATCTGTATCATTATACACTCTTTATAGATAGTTGGTAACATGTGGATATCTGTATCATTATACACTCTTTATAGATATTTGGTAACATGTGGATATCTGTATCATTATACACTCTTTATAGATAGTTGGTAACATGTGGATATCTGTATCATCATACACTCTTTATAGATACTTGGTAACATGTGGATATCTGTATCATCATACACTCTTTATAGATAGTTGGTAACATGTGGATATCTGTATCATTATACACTCTTTATAGATAATTGGTAACATGTGGATATCTGTATCATCATACACTCTTTATAGATACTTGGTAACATGTGGATATCTGTATCATCATACACTCTTTATAGATAGTTGGTAACATGTGGATATAATCTTTATGATTATACACTCTATAGATAGTCGGTAACATAGGAAAAGTTGTTCATGTTGACGAGGATGACGATATCCATGTCAAGTATGGACTGAACACGTGGGCTCTCAATGCTGCTTCTCTCTGCAAGGTAAGGAAGATCATAAACATTCTTTTCTTAAAACTATCCCCCCCCCCCTACCTCTTTCCGGCTTTCTCTTCCTTTCTGATTGGCCATCCTTAGCAACCAGGCGTGGTGGCTTGTCCAAAAGAGCGCCGCTGCAGAAGAGGGATAGAAAAAACAAAACATAACTATTCAAATTCAATTCAATTCAAAATCTAATTCAATTTTATTTACATTGAAAACTTTACCTTGAAAACTGTGAAAAGTACTGCGTGCTTCGTTGTCTTTCTATGATAAAAGTCACTGCAGAAAATAAATGTAGAAATCTCCATAATATAATTGCTTTGTGGCGGATCTCTACCATGAATTTCTGCCGTGTCTGCGGCAAGGAACGTTTTTGATTGGCTAAATATCCCCCTATATTCACGCCAATATCAGTGCACGGAGTTGACACAGGAATGTACAGTCCACTATCAATTGATAATTAAAGTTTTAAAAGTGATAATTCGTAAATATGAGTGTGCATGCGTAGAAAGTTTTGCGCGCAACCATGAACTCACAAAGGTCAATTGTTCCACATGGAACACGCGACCTTTCAGACCTATAAATACCTAGACGGATGTATAGATACCGTTAGTTGTTCGCTACTCATTAAAAGGGGCGTCTATTTAATGGTCTGGTGGTCGGACGTTCCCTCACCTAGGTCCCTGGACCGAGTCCCTGAGTCGCTACTGAGCGAGGAACTCCAAATTTAAACAAAAATGCTCTACGTATCCCTGTGGAAATTCCAGACTCCTGTACAACCCCGTGGAAATTTGAAGCAACCCCTGTGGAAATTCCTCATTCTCTTGTGGGCCTGTGGAAATTCCACAGCTGCAAACGAATACCCTGTGGAAATTCCAGGGTCAAAATAAAAAAACCCTGTGAACATTCAAGGGTCAAACACAGCGACCCTGTGGAATTTCCAGGTTCCTCGATAGGGGGTAATGGAATATAATATGGAACAGCCCATTGTAGCCCGCGCGGACTACATTTGAGTTTGTACTTGACTACCTGACCATGATAGAACCAATCAGAGCGCGTGCTTTGATCGAATAAACACGAGCTATATAAAAAAAATTTATTTAGACATTTTGAGGAATCGGGGAGTTTCCGACTTTCTCGTCACACGCTGACTGGTGTCTTTCATATTCAGGTGCCAAAGCTACGTCCTGGAGACAAGGTGCGCGTGGCGTCGGATGTCAATGTTGTTGCCAAGTTACAGCAAGGTCACGGCGGATGGTACGACGCGATGGCCCAGGTAAATAGGAAAAATAGTCACCTTCGCCGTCATGTGGCTCGGCGACTTATGCGATCCTAGACTGTAAGGCCCTGTCCACACTAACGCGTTTTCAAAAGTATTCGTTTTCAAACTTATACGGATTCGCGGCGTGTTAGTGTAGACGGGAGATTCGGAACTTTAGCTACACAAAAAGCGATCGTCAGTTTTTATTTGATGTTGACGTTTGCAAGGACAGCCTCAAATTGATGGTACAGTTGACGTTATCGTTTTCATTTTTATCCGGATTCGACCGTCCACACAAAAAAGGTATGTATACGGATTCGTTTTGAATCACTTTCGAGAGCGTTTCAAACTTATATACGGATTCGATGAAAACGATCAGCGTGTTAGTGTGGACGGAAGGCCTAAACGTATCAAAAAGTATACGGATGCAACGAAAACGCGTTAGTGTGGACGGGCTTTAAAATGTCTAGCCTCCTCTGCATGCATCTCTCTCGAAGGAAGAGAGAGAGAGAGAGAGAGAAGGGAAAGGATTCGGTCGGTCGGGCTTCCTGTGTATGCATCTCTCTCGAAGGAAGAGAGAGAGAGAGAGAAGGGAAAGGATTGGGTCGGTCGGGCTTCCTGTGTAACGAGCAAAGGATTCCGTCGGTCGGGCTTTCTGTGTAACGAGCAAAAAAAATCGAGGAGTGGGGAGGGGGAGAGGAAGGTAAGGGAAGAAGAGAGAGACTCTTTCTCTCCCCTCCCCTCTCCTCTCGTCCCCACTCCTTCCTGTCCAAAACACAGGAAGCCCAACCCCTTTCATTTCCTTGGAAAAGCCCAAGCCACAGAGTTGCCAGCGGAGGAGGCTATAAAATGTCTTTGTATCCCAAGATTCGGTGGTATCATACAAACAGTTCACCTATCACTAAGACCAGTTAATCATTCGAATGTACTGGGCTTCCGTTCCCTCAGTTGGTTTGGGCGGGAGAGTTTGCTTTAGAGGACTGGCCTGGCGCGAATTTCTTTTTGGGGAATTGTCACTCCCTCCCCTAGCCTGAATTTCAGTCGTCTTTTCTTCCTACACTCCAACGTTGGAGTGTAGGAAGAAAAGACGACTGAAATTCAGGCTATCCCTCCCCCCAATTTCTGATGGTCTACCCCCTAGTCCCACCAATACAACACCTTTCTTTGGTTTTTAGGGGCTTGGAGCTCGAGGCATAGTTCTCGAAGTGGATAGCGATGGCGATGCAGTTGTTGAGATGGAAAAAAAAATATGGATTTTCAATCCCGCTGCTCTCATCCTAGAATCGCTGGAAAGCGAGCGAGCGCCTCCAGGGACCACTCGCACCGACTCATCTGACAATAAAGGTACAAAAGTAAAAATATTTCTCTCGGGACAGAGTATACCTTTGCGCGAGAGATGTCAATTTTTTACGAAAAAATCTCTGTCGCGTCATTATTTACACTACAGGGCCATTTATATATCGTGTTAAAGCTTATGGAACGGCCTTACTTACTAAGTGGTATACTTCTATGCAACGTTAATTTGATGGATCGCTTTCGTCGTTTTGTGCTTCAAAAAGGAAAAGTACCAATTTTGTCTTTTATGTTTTGAAAGGAAAATCAAAAATCCCGCACACCTTTTTTTAGATCGCCTTCTAAAGAATAGATTGTGCTTAAAATTGGAGCTGTGTAATTTAATCGGAAGAACCTGGAACGTTTTAAAAGAAAGTCAATATGTTTTTCTTTATATATGTTCATGTACAATATAATGAAAACAAAATTGTTCATCAGATAGACCAACCTTAGGTTTAAAATGATATATCAACGACATCACAATTTACTCCACAATGTGGTGTAAATTGTGACGCGATGCGAATGTTGCGACACCCCTCAAAGGTATACTCATACCTTAATGTGCCGTATAACATTACCCCGGGTACCAGAGTCTCCAAGCTTCACTTTTTTAATGGCGCTGAGTACTATAGTGTCAGCAGCTGGATCCGGGTTGGTGAAGCATCGTGAAGCCACCGCATACTAATTTTTGGCAACGAAGTAGCATCGAATACTAATAAATATAGCATCAAATACTAATTTTTGGCAACAGTTTGCATAGGGACGAATAACAAACATATGCTAGCCCAGTA
This sequence comes from Scolanthus callimorphus, assembly GCA_033964015.1. Taxonomy (NCBI): domain Eukaryota; kingdom Metazoa; phylum Cnidaria; class Anthozoa; order Actiniaria; family Edwardsiidae; genus Scolanthus; species Scolanthus callimorphus. The sequence goes on along the minus strand of JAWWUD010000096.1, from coordinate 206,111 downwards.
TAGGAGTCTTGCGGACGCCTTGCAAGCGGGCGTCTTACTAAAACTTATTAGTATTCGATGCTTCACTAATTAGTATTCCATGCTTCACTAATTAGTATTCCATGCTTCACTAATTAGTATTCGATGCTTCACTAATTAGTATTCGATGCTTCACTAATGATTATTCGATGCTTCACTAATTAGTATTCGATGCTTCACTAATTAGTATTCGATGCTTCACTAATTAGTATTCGATGCTTCACTAATTAGTATTCAATGCTTCACTAATTAGTATTCGATGCTTCACTAATTAGTATTCAATGCTTTTCGTTGCCAAAAATTAGTATGCGGTGGCTTCACGATGCTTTTACATGCTTGACGATGCTTTACCACGAGTGTAGGTTTTGGTCGAGGGTCGAGTGTCGAGGGTAAGACGTCGAGGGTCGAGGGTAAAATGTCGAGGGTCGAGGGTAAAATGTCGAGGGTCCATTTTTTTTTCTTTTTCTCAGGGTCGATTTCTTTTTTAAATGCAAATTCTCTGTTTTCCCCGCTTTATTCGCTCACATGCCCGCATGTTGGTGAAAGCGTTCTGCAGATGTTTCTTCAGACTTGCCGCTACAAGTTTTCTTATCGCAGACATTTGTCAATCAAACCTTTTGCTTCGCTAATTAGACTGCACGTGAAGGGAAGCAAAATCCTCTGTTTAACCGTGGAAATCTCTAAAGTTAAACAGCAAAATTCGAAGCAAACTTGCCGAGTCTGAGTATTTTGGGCAAGAAAAGATTTTAATGTTTTGCTTTTATTCAATCTTCGGGAAAACCAAGATTTCCGCGGCATTTTCACAACCTATTTCTAGCGCTCACTTCACTAGAGTGCTTCGTGAAAGATCGCAAATGATATTCGACCTAACTTCATTTCGCTTCGTATAATGAGTAGCATGGAAGCAAAACTAGTAAGTGCTGGGTATAAAATCACGTCGGCGATTGCTTTTTCTGCGCTGGCAGCATATCGCAATGGGACTACCAACACTCCAGTTCATTGCCAGTTGAAGAACGCCGTGTTCAAAATCTTCGAAAAACACCAGTTCGATGAACGTAGAGTGGACTTCCTTTGGTTTGATATTATCTCAGACCAAAAGATTTTATTGTTGTTCTCATTTGTGTTCTCCTGTTTGAGCAAGATCCGCGTGCTTACACGCTCGGTACGCTCTTTCGAGGAAACCTTTCTGAGAACTCCTGGCGAAAAAGCACAACAAATCTGCCACAGTTTTAGGGAATTTGATTTTGAAAAATATTGCCCGAAATTTACGCCTGGAGTTTTCGGAAAACATTTTGTTTTATCCCGCTCCGCGCAGGTCGAAAAAGGTGGGAAAATTCTCAGCACAACTGTGTCGGAGTCTATCCACGTATCAGTCAGGAAAACCAAAATTTGCATTCTTTAAAAAGTATTTCAACATGTATCACGGGAAAAAATTATTTCATTTATTTGCAGAAAAAAATTGGACCCTCGACATTTTACCCTCGACCCTCGACATTTTACCCTCGACCCTCGACATTTTACCCTCGACCCTCGACGTCTTACCCTCGACACTCGACCCTCGACCAAAACCTACACTCCTTTACCACGACTGCTGACACTGTACTTCACGACTGCTGACACTGTACTTCTAATACTACTGATAAGCAATGGACTTTATCTTGTTATCCGCTGTCAGATATCAAAAGAGCACTGCTTGACTTGGTCCGAGCTGGGATAACATCTGGGATTGGCGGCCAACTTGCCAAAGCAGCGTCCGATGGAAATCTGGAAAAAGTTCGAGAGATGTTAGAGGAAGACAAATCATCGGTGAGTGACCGTTCGTCTCGCGTGCTTTCTGTTTGCCGTGCCTGCCTTCCTTCCTGTCTGCAGTGTTTGCCTGTCTCTCTGGCTTCAGTGTCTGTTTTTTAATTGTTTGTTTGTTTTCTGTTTGTTTGTTTGGTTAACATTTTGGTCGGCATGTCGTCGAGCCCGTTTATTCCTGGGGTTGATCTTGGCGTACTTCTTCCAGTTTTTAATGGTGAATTAATTTGTGGGTCCTGATGTATAGCTATTTCAAGAAACGTTGTCGGAAGCCGTACGCGCCCACGTGTCTGGGTAGGAGGTCGTGAATCAGCTCACAATGTTTGCCGAGGTGTGTTATTAGTTAGCCACTGGACATTACTAGCGTTACACAAGGCTCCGTTCTGTAGAATAGACCTTTTTCGCTTGAGTGGGGGCCCTGTGGTTTGTTCACCAAACTGGCACTCAAGCGTAGAATGTTCTTTGTTTCAACACATCAATATTAATGAATTTTCTCGTACATTACAAGAAAACAAAAGACATTGTTCCGCACGAGTGCCAGTTGGGAAAACAGACCTAGCAAAACCACAGGGCCCCCACTCAAGCGGAAAAGGTCTATTTAGCAGCCAGACCAGTAAGGTATCGTACAAATAGGATATTTTGTTCTTACCCATACTGCCTTTCAGTCTGGGCGCGTAGGCTTGGCCGACAAGCTTTATTGAAATAGCTGTATCTATCCGGGTACGCACGTGTCGTTATTTGTGTTATATATATATATATTTTTTATTTTTTTTCCTTTTACCATTCTTTTTCTGGATAAACAGATAAACCACCAAGTTGCTGGCCAATCTGCGCTTCACCTCGCCTGCCTCGAAGGGCATCCTAACGTGGCCTCCTATCTCCTGGAAATGGGAGCTTACATAGAAATAAAAGTAAGGAAGTAACAATAACGATTATGATAAAACTATATATTATATGACTGTGTCATTTTACCATATAAGGTCAAAATTGAGTTCAGATATGCAGGCGAAATACACGCCAGAAGCCGTATTATACTGTATGCATCAGCTCAAAATCAAACATGTAAACTAGGTGCAACACACACGTCCCTGGTGCAACTCGGCGCGATATGCCTCGATTTTTGTCGCGCGAAGTCGCGGAGATGTCAAACATGTTTGAAACTCTTTGCAACTTGATGCGATTTCGAGAAAAGAGAGCACAGATATCGCCACGAATTTGCATCTCGCAAAAGAGTTGGAATTTGCAGCTCGCGCGAGAAAAATCGCCGCGACAAAGCAACAAAATCGTAAGTGTAAACCGGCCTTTAAGCCCTGGCCAAACGAAACGCAAGACGACGAACTTGAATTGACTTGCGCTCGGTTGGCCACTAGCTTGTATTGTCTTGCGCGGAGTTGCAATTACTTGCGTCCACTTTGAGCATGTTCAATTTTTTATGCAACTTGCGACAACTTGCATCTCGTTTGGCCACCACGTTGCAGGTGTATGCAAGTTGATGCAAATTTCCATCTTTTTTTTCGTTTTCAAAATTAACGAAATATTATGACCAAAATAAGTCATGAAAATGTTGCACTTGCATTCCCAGCTGTTATTAACAAAAAGTGGATGCGATTTCTTAATTTCTCTCGTCTGAACAAACGAAACGCAAGCACTGGCCAAACGAAACGCAAGTTCACGCAAGTCGATGCAAGTTGTGACTTGCACAGACTTGTGTTCATTTGGTTTCTAAACGAGATGCAAGTTTTGATGCAAGTTGATGAGGAGTGTTTTGGTGCTTTGCGCGCGCTTATGACGACATGATCACGCCACTTTCAGTGGGCGCGCTCAAGAAGTGATTCTCTTGGTAAAAAAGACAAGAAAAATAAAGAAATCTTACTCACTTTCTTGTAAATAACGCAGCTAAAAATATAAGTGCAACATTGTCATGACTTGTTTTGGTCATAATGTTTCGTTAACTTGGAAAACGAAGAAAATTGGAAAATTGCATCAACTTGCGTACACTTTTTTAACACGAAAGACACTAGCTTCAGCGCGAGCTGTATTCGGAAGTGGAGAGCGTGTCGGCTACTTTTCCCGATTTACGCGTCGACGTGGTGGCGCAAACGAGACGCAATTGTCGCAAGTTGCATAAACATTTGAAGATGTTGAAAGTGACGCAAGTGAACACAAGTCATCGTGAGTTGGTAGCCAAACGAGCGCAAGTCGACGCGAGTAGCAAAACTTGCGTCGACTTGCGTGTTGCATTTCGTTTGGCCCAAGGATTATCATGTTCATCTGTGCTATCTTGTGTACTTTATAATCTATAGGTTTTATTTTGTATTTATTGTAGTGCGCAATTGAAAATATTTAGTATTGATAAGTGCGCAATATAAGTTTCATAAATTATTATTATTACTTGTTTAATCGATCATTCATTTCCGTCTGTTCTAAAGGACGATGAGAACCGTACACCTTTACATTATGCGGCAAATGGGTGAGTTTTAATGACTAGAGAACGGAATTCAGATGAGTATCGTGAATCAAACGCAAACAAAGTAAGTACACTTAAAAGGGGACCTGTCACGCAACTGCGCAGCTGTTCTGCGCATCCGCAAAGTAAGTACACTTAAAAGGAAACCTGTCACGCAACTGCGCAGCTGTTCTGCGCATCCGCAAAGTAAGTACACTTAAAAGGGGACCTGTCACGCAACTGCGCAGCTGTTCTGCGCATCCGCAAAGTAAGTACACTTAAAAGGGGACCTGTCACGCAACTGCGCAGCTGTTCTGCGCATCCGCAAAGTAAGTACACTTAAAAGGGGACCTGTCACACAACTGCGCAGCTGTTCTGCGCATCCGCAAAGTAAGTACACTTAAAAGGGGACCTGTCACTCAACTGCGCACTCTCAAATCAAAGAAGTTTCGTTCCGTAACGATGACCGGCGAAGGCTAAAAACCTCCGAAAATAAATCGTGTAAAATCTCGCTACTTCTCAATCCATCCGAACATGCTTTTAGCGTTACATATTCTTAAATGGTTATCTGATAGGATGGTCTTATTAGTTTTGCTGATAATTCAGTGATCGCTCCTGGAGCATGCGCGTATCATGACAGGCTCCATTTAGGGACCGGTCATTATTTATCGCCTGGGCCCTATTTGACCTAGTAGAAGACAATTTACAGATAGAGGGGATCGCATTTTTCTTTCCTTGCGCGCGAAGCGCGCCCGAATTTTGATAAACGCATTTCATCAAGCCTCAAGAAAGTGTAGATGAACATTCCGTTTTTTTTTTGTGTATAGTAAACAAATCCTGTAGGTTTTATTATTCATGCGCGCAATTGCGCGCCGAAATTGTTATTATTCATTTGCGTGAAACGCGACCCAAATGACGAATTTCTATGCCTGTAACCTCGAACTCACGCTAGCTTGTTGTTTGTCCCCGAGTAATCCAATGCCAGATTTTATTTATGTTCTCATTGCAGTGATACACAAGGAAAGTGTGTCGAGTTGTTACTCAGTGCAAATGCTGACGCCAACGTCAGAACAGCGAGAAATGCAGCCACGCCTCTGCACCTGGCCGTACACAGAGGGAACGACGTTGGAGCCTGTGTTCTAGCGCGAAGTCCACATGCTGATGTGAATCTCGTGGTTCGTATACTAAGACCCCGTTCACACGAGATGGGTACGAAACCGGACCGAGCGTACAATTCTGGTACGGTACCGTCGCGCGTTTACACAGGACCTGCGGTACCGGGCCGATTTTGGCACGGCTAGACGTGCACGGTCCCGTGTGAACACAGGTTGCAAAACGTGCTAGAATTGTACCGGTATCGTATGAACAGGCGGTACCGTACCAGAATTGTACCGGTCCAGTTTTGTACCGGGAGGGCCCGTTTCTCGAGACACCCGAGATTTCTTAGTCCCGAAAACATTTGATTCAAATTCAATCAACATTTGTTGAATCAGCCATTTTACATATAAAAGATGTTGTAATGAGGCGCCAAAACAGTTCAACTTTGTTGAACGTAGTCAACTGCGAACCAGATCGTAGTTCATCAACGCTCAAGAGTATTGAATGGACGATTCCAGCTATATAAGCGCGCGCTCTTCTTTATTCAGAAATGCCCAAGCCATGTCCCACAACTACCAGAATGCTGCGCGCGCTTTTTTAACAGTTTGTTCGACAAATGTCCTATATCTACCGACATCTGCGCCGTGGGAGAGCTGGGTCTAGAAAGCATGAATATTCTCGAGACCCCTCTTGAATTTTATCAGTGAGTCAGTGGTGCGCAGTTCAGGTGGAAGATCATTCCACAAGACGGCACCACTATAGCTAAAGGACCGCTTCATATATGCGCCGTTGATGCCTATTCAGCGGTAAAGGAGATAAATTCGAAACTGGAATATTGCCGAAGAGCTCGTCCAAACGTGCAGATTTTGGAGAGAAACGCTGTTCGTGTTTTCGCCATCTTTGTTTTGGCCCCAAAGAGCCTGGCACTAGCAACACAGGTAACCCGGGTCACGCACGGATTGACATTTACAAAACGACACATCTTTCTTGATCTGTCGAGTGAAATTGAATCAGATTGTAAAAATAATTCATTGGGCCTAAGCCGTATAAGAGATTTGACCTTGACGCGTGTAATCTTAGGACGATTCAGGTGACACACCACTCCACGACGCCATTGCGCTCCGCCAAGACCTCATCGTGAGCTCCATAATCAACGATGCTAGTGAACTGGACCCCACGGTGGCAAACAAGAAGGGTTTTAACCCTCTTCACCAGGCATGTCTCAAGGGGAACTTGCAGTGAGTATAAGTTCGTGGGTCAAGGAATAGGCCACTGTTCGGATTACGCTTTTTAAAATGCCTACAAACAACAACCTCAAGTATAGAGGCTCTCCTAAAATTATGTAAATGTATTAGAACTTGGAGAGCCGCGATTTGAAGATTTTGTCTTGTGAGCACTGGAGCGTAATTTGAACCTTGACCATTGACGAACTATAGAAACTATCATTATACATTGTACTCACTATCTCGATTCTGATTGGCTAAAAACACGCGCTTTTTGGGAATCGCGCAATTTTAGGGTCTTCATGCTGATTCTTGAAGGTCTTGATTCTACGCGCACAATGCATCATAGCATTGCAGCAAGAAGCAAAGATACACTCTTTTTTTTTATAAGAACCTTTTTTATAAGAACGTTGAGCCTGAAATTTACCCAAATTTTAAGAACATGCTAAGAACATGCCTGAGCCTCAGATAGGAGCAAAATAGATTTATTTTCAGTGATGCGTTCTAAACCCAGAATCAAATGTGTTAATAATAACGTAATTTATAAACTCGCTTAAATACTCATTGGTATGTATCCTTCTATAAGATCTATCATATTTCAGGTTCCGACGTCACTGAAATGTAAGAACATCCGTAAGAACATTTCCAGCCTCAAACTGCTCCAAAAATAAGAACGGCCCAGCCTCAACTGAAAATTAGACGTTCTTATAAAAAAAAAGAGTGTATTAAACCATAGACAATGATGGCTTCTCGCTTCGTATCTTCAAACGAGAACAAAATTGCTCGAAACAAAGATTTGAAAAACGTGAAGAAGACAGTAAAGAGAGATGGTCACAGGTTATTTACTTGAGATATGTTGACTGAATCAATATAATTTCTTGAGAGGAAAAGACCCTCAAATCGCGTGATTCCCAAAGTAAAGCGCGCGCTCTTAACCAATCAGAATCGAGATAGGGAGTACAATGTATAAAAAAAAAATAGAATTAGAAGTTAGTTCCGCGCACTGATTGGTCGAGAGGTTCGTTTTCTCTCGCATTGAAAGGATTGGGAGTGCGCGCGAGAGTTTTGCTATAAAAACAACTATATACGCGCCGATAATAACTTATTGTTAAATAGCACAGATGTCTTTGGAAATAGTATAGGATCACTCATTTGTTTCGTTGCCTTGAAATATTCCTAGGGCAGTGACCAAGCTCATAGAAAAGTTTCCTCATCATGTTGACGCAGTGAAAGAAGGAGATGGTTTCAGTGCGCTCCACATTGCAACCGTCAACAAACACCGTGAGATCGTAAGGGCGCTCCTGCTTTGGGTGAGTTCAGAAGGGCCTGTATGTTTGCTCTACACGCAAGGGCTCGTTGTGCGCCAGTGTGCAATAGGCCTTTATCACGCAATATTGATTAATAATATATAATAGTCATCAGAAAATGAAATCCAGTATTCAATTCTACACATCCGCATTAGTAAAATTGCAAAGTTTGGTGAAGATTGCTTCAATACTGACTGAGATATGAATTTTCAAAACGTCGTATTCTGGCTTATTTTTTAACAAGAAATGTATGGGAAAATAAATCGAAACGAGGCTGGACGGGCATCGATGCCCGTCCAGCCTCGACTTGACGTATTTGCCCATACATTTCTTTGTAAAAAGTAAGTCAGAATAGGAAGTTTTGAAAATTCATATCTCAGTCAGTTTTCAAGTAATTCTTTTGAAACGTTGCAGTTTTACTAATACGGATGTGTAGAATTGGAAACTGGATTTCATTTTCGGATAACTATTATATATTAATAATCAATATTGCGTGATAAAGGTATATTATTGAGTATGCTAAGCGCACACACTTTGGCCTTAATGAGCCCGTGTCAGCCACTCCTTTGTTATTGTTTTTGTTCGATATTAGAAGGCGAATTACGTGTAGAAATCTCTAAATTAACATCTGAAAACAAAGTTTCAGATTTTATTTACCAAATTCAATGTAGAAAATTGTAGTGTATCAAAATGTATACAAATGCTAACATTTATTATTATTTATTTTATTATTACTTATGATAACAACCTATAGGGACACTGTTCTGTTGACTTACAAACCACTGATGGCAAGACAGCGCTTGGTCTTTCTGTGTATAGGGGTCACTCTGACATGATAGAGTTACTTGTGGACAACGGCGCGAGCGTCAACCTACCGGATAGTGATGGCGACACCCCGCTACACTTTGCGGTAGCCAAAGAGATCAGGGTGAGAAAAATCACTTTATTTATTATATGGATGCCAGTGTTTTACCGGAAACTAAAACACTCGTATTTTCCATATCTTCACTAGTGAAAATATGAAAAAGTTATGTACCGAGTGTCCGGATGTACACGTTTGCAGTGTTGTTTTCCTGACTTCGTCTGCAGTGAAATCTCGCGCGGTCACTCGAGTTTTAATCCACAAAACTAAGTTTTGTTCTAGTTCTAAAGAGAAAAACCTTATTTCAACTATGGCAGAGAAAGCAACAGCAACACAAAAAGGGAAATTAGTTCTTAACGACACTGGGAATCAGAAAGATTGAGGGAGCACTTCACAAATAAACACTTTCGACTTTATCAAGTGAGTTGTTCAATTGTATTTGCCGCTATGTCAATTCTAATCCATATAATAAAAAGAACATTACACGGTGGCTTGAAGATATGGATTTCATTTTCTCGTGTCAAAAACAATATTTTACTCACTCGCTGCGCTCGTTCGTAAAATATTGTTCTTGCCACTCGAAAATAAAATCCATATTTTCGCGCCACCGTGTAATATCCTCTATGTATGTCTCACGCGTTCGCACAATATTGATTGATATTTTGATATTTAACAAATAGATTACGAGCTCGAGATTTCTATGAGCTGAGATTTCTACAAGCTCATAGAAATCGAGAGCGAGTAATCTAATTGTTTTAGTAAAATCACACTCACACACTACCATCAAATAATGAAACTTTTTAGAGACCGCCATTGTTTTGTTTTTCTTCAAAACGCCGGCCTTTTCAAAACTCACTATCTAAGACTCAATAGACAGTGAGTTTTGAGCCAATCAGAATGCAGGATTCGTGATAGTGCATTTGATTTTACTAATATATAATAGTTATCAGAAAATGGAATCCAGTTTTCAATTTTTCAAATCCGTATTAGTAAAACTGCAAAGCTTAAAAATAATTACTTGAAAACTGGCTGAGATATGAATTTGCAAAACTTGGGCAAATACGTCAAGTCGAGGCTGACGGGCTTAATACAGATTAACGACAAAAAATGTTTACCGGCTACCGACATTTTTACAAAATATTCCAGCCTGTTTATTAAATAAAAAAGTTTATTCTGAGAAATAGCGAATGCCGTTGGTCATTTTAACGCCTGGGAGTAGCTAGACCAGGTGAATTCCGTTCCATTGTTGACACTTCCCGAGCTTCAAATTACCAGATATTACTAAGTTTCAATAAGTTTACTAACTGGGCATCTTTAGATTACCTTTCATGCAGGGGATTAATGGCCGTCTGTTCACGGAAAATAAAATCAGACGAGATGACGTGTGTGCGCATGCGCAGACGAACATTTTGAAAAGAAACTCATTCCCGTGTCAATGTAATGCCTACTATTGGGTTATGAGTAAAAAAAAGATAAACGGCAACTGTGAAAAACATTTCTGCATTATCGTGAGATAAGCTACTACTAGTTAAAAAGAAAACCAACAACGTGTCCCACATGGATCTCTAACACACTCTTCAGACCTATAAATATGTTAGTGATACATATTAATTAGTTGATTGTTCACTAACGGTACAAGGGGCGTCCTTATATGGTTTGGTGGCCGGGCGTACTCTCACCCATAGGTATCTAGCTACTGAGCAATTCAACACAGGATAGCGACTGTCAGGGCCGAAATCTCTGGCGTGGGCGTAAGAACCGTACGGTCGCCATACGACGCTTCAGCTTGTCTGGAAGTATGGTCCTATTTTTTTTTTTACTTTTTCCTCAAGTCAATTATTATTATATTATTATCAAGTAACTGCTGAATTTGCATTGGTGTGGACATGCAAATGATAACTTGCACGACTCACAAATGCAGTTCAAAATTATTTCCATCATAAGTACTAGTAGCAGCGAAAAGTGTCGGATGGCAGACCAGACCAGAAAACTTTTTTTGGCTATAAATTGACCTACTAGTGTGGAGAGTGTGATTTGACTGAAATTCGGTCGAATGGGCTATTGACTCAGAGGCCACTGTGGGCGAGAGGAATGCTTGTTAAATACACCAAGAAATACACCTAATAATTAGAGCGCATTTCGGATGATCTCGAGACAATACGAAGTGAAAGCCATTCGGTAAACAAAACCAAAAGAAGCAAAGAAAGGCAGACTTGTGGTTAGTCATGCGTGTGCAAAGGCAGCACCCCAGTGGTAATGAAAACACACTTTTCAGTGCTAGACCTCATAATTTTAGTCTATAATCTTACGAGGTTAATGGCCGCCGAAAATTCAAATTGATTTTTGTTAAAAATGAACACCAGCACTAGAACACACATCATCACTTTAGTAAAACTACAAAATTTCGCTGCATTATATCCAATATCTTGCGAGAAAACGAACGTTGGAATTGAACATTTACAGACGTTTGTATGACTGGGGGTATGCGTCATACCCCAGTCATACAAATCTCTGTAAAATGTTCAATTTTCAGAATCTGATTTCTCAGCCGACATGGCATTTGGCATAACGACAATTTAACGGATTTTAACGGATATTAATGTGAGGATACTCTTTCAGGTGCAAGTATTTGATTTTCAGTAAGTTTAATTTTAAGACGTGAATTTGCGGCGCCGGCCATTTTGGAGAAAGGTCTATTATAACGTAAAGTTAAACTGAAAATATGAAGAATTAGGGGTAAACGTCCAAAACGCCAGGGGCTAGGCTGATTTTCAAAGTAACTTGACAACTCTATACAGGCTAAAGCGCTTGAAGTCGCTCTTGGTCTTCTCACCGGTCGTCATGACAACACGCCAATCCAGGCCGATATAATAATGTGTCTGATAGAGAAGGGAGCTGATGTCAACTACGCGAATAACTCTGGACTCACACCTCTGGACCTTTGCTTGCACGACAAACTCAAGGACGCCATGTTGTCATGCGCACAAACTACAAGGTGTGTACTTTTCTATCTCTCTCCATTCTCGTACCCAGAGCTCCCCGGCTCGTCTTTGCAGGGAAGGCTCTGGGGACATCCATTTGAGGGCCGTCGCTGATTGGCTGATTTTGAACGTTTGGGCATGCGCATAAAGTTGTTTCTTTCAACGGCTCTGTATCAAATCTAGCGCATGCGCCAATGGCTGTCACCAGAGCCTCCCCGCGAGGCTATTGAAAATGCCTTTTGCTCTTTACAAATGTAATAAGATGTCCGCGAGATGAAATAATTATGATTCCTAAGAACTTATTGATGTTTACGTTCGTTTTGGAGGCTCTACGCAGGTTTTTAAAAATGAGTGGTTTGCTGTGTGGCAAACGGTTCATTAGCCCACATCAGAAACATTAAAGTGAGTTGAAACGTGCAACACACATACATTGCTTTAGTGCCAAGCTGCGGAATATTCGCAGAATAAACAATTGAACTGATTTTGAAAATTATGTTGTTGAAAGACTTCAAGATGTTAAATGTTAGTGTATTATCACTTTCCTCTGTTGCTCTACTTTATTTAAGCGAAGAATGAAATATTATGAAGAGAAACCTGCTTGGGTTAGCAGTCGAGAGTTCATTATTGACCAAATATGGTCATAAGCTCGATATGAATAATCCGAAGCTTGGTTCACCGTTACATGTTTCAACTAAGTTATATGTTTCTGCCCACATATTTTCACCAAAATGAACATTGAACTACGTCCTTACAATTACTGAATGTTAAACCTTCAAAGTTTCAGAGTAGGTTTCATTTGTTGTCCGCTATTCATATTCAGTGCTGATTATGTTTCGAGCTCCTTCAAACATTCTGAATCTAGACCCTGCTTACTGCACAGAGCCCAAACTGTAACACGAAATCCCCCTATATGCACACGGAATAGCGTGATAAAGAGGCTTAACGAGGCGTAGCCGACTTCGGTAAATGAAGTAGTAAGCTTTGTAGCTGGTTATTTTGAGATTTCTACATACCATTCTACTAAACTGGCGTTTTTAAAAGGCCTATTGGTTAGGGGAAGCGGTCAAAACATTAACTTGAGCGGAACCCGATTTTATCACGGGAGGACTGGTAGGTTCCGGGTTGCCCGTGGTACATTTTTAATGCTCATTTTCTTCTCCGTACTCAAGTAAGGGATGTTGGACTGTTAAAAAGAACGTCTGTCCGTGACAATGTTTTGATATTCTGTTGAGGTTCTAAAATACTCCTAGAAACTTACAAGTACAATTGCCAGTTCATCAAAAGCCAATAGAAAAGGTAAGATTTCTAACGAAAAGGTGCAAAATTGTAAAAGAAATCGACTTCAACTTTTTCAGTACGTCATTAGCATATAATTTTATGGACCAGAAAATAAAATATCACGCACCCCAAGGTGGACGGACGTTCTTTAATTGCATGGATGCGATGCTTTCGCTATAAAGAAGACGGTGCTAAGCCAATCTTTCGGATGCATGTATTATTTTACGAGATATTCGCATTTAAAAATGGCCATTTTTTAACCGAAGATTTGGCTGCGGCATACACCACCCTACCGGGTCCCATTCGATGTTTGACCACTTCCCTAGAGTTATTTGGCCTTACTGTGAGTAGTCAAACATATAATTTTGAAAACAAAAAACAAATCTGATGCGCATTCTTGAACATTTCAGATTAACCCAGGACGACACGAACCCGTCAACATCCCCACTCGCCTTTGCCATAGGGTTCCCATTTCCGTCTCTTCCATCATCTCTGCAACAACCGATGTCACCAGCGTTAAACAGAGTTCCGCGTGCGCCACACCGGTCTCCTTCCCTCCCCTCCCTGCCTAAAAAAGTCACTCCACAGGTATCCCGTGATCGGCCATCGACGCAAATTGGACCTTCAGCTGCAAAATTGAAAACGTCTGTGGAAGAGACAAATGATACATCTGCCCTATTGTCACCAAAAACATGTCGAAAATCAAACGCCACGAAGTTGTTCAGGTATGTCGAAGTTCTATTACTCTCGAACTATAACTAGGTATGATCGATTGAGCAATCTCTTACAGACCAGTCTATAATTTAAAAATACAAGAAAAACTTCTCCGTATAGGGTCTATTTTAAAGCGGGACTGTCACGGTACGCGCATGTGCGAATTTTGATCACTTTGGTCCGGGCCGGAACGATGGCTGTAAGAGGGAGAAATTACGCTGGTAGAATCCGTTCGAATCTTGTTGTTTCGGGGTCCATCTACCCTTAATTCTTAACGGGTATTCTCTCCTGAGATCTCCTTAGTATCGTGACCAAATTTTGGAGTCGATGCAATATTGTTTGTCGTTATAAATTGAATGAGACTCGAGCGTCATTTTCACTGATGGCTGCCCAACAAGAAAGGCCTAATCGAGGTCGTCCTTACGCCAAAATGGCTTGGGAACACAATAAAAGCAGGATCTGGATATCGAAAAGGGTCCACGAGACATGGAAATTGTTCCAGGGCTACGGTATCTTCACCTCAGACAACGATTTTGCAGCTCATTTGCCTAAAAACCCCTAAAAACTTACCATAATGTCGCCTCCTGACGAATGAACTCCAAATTATGGCATGGGTACTTTCCCGCAAACACGACGTCGCGCGGGGCATGGGTACTTTCCCGCAAAAACGAAGTGTCCCGTGATTGGTTTATTTAAACAGGGAATCCCCGTTTTGAATGATAGTTATGGGATCGGCGGTCTTTGCTCGAGCATGCGCGTACCGTGACAGTCGCGCTTTAATGAGATAACCTTGAAAAGGCTCTGATGTGCGGTTTGTGTTCGCCCTTATTCTGGGGACGAAAATTTTCAAATTTCCAGCAGCAACAGTAAATATAGGAGAAAATCTCCCGAGAAAGAGGATGGGGGGGGGGGGGGGGGGCACGGTCCCCTGTGCCCCCTCCCCCTGGCTACGCCCCTGCCATGGGAAACCAGCAAACCTTGGACGAGATATAAGCACCTGAAGTTCGCGAAATACACCAAAACGAAGCCAGGAAGGCTTCTAATATGAATCTTATACAAAGCTCTATATTTGTGATGTCCCATAATTCCGCGGACTGTTTATTTAAATTATACTAAATTTTCAGAAACTGCATATCAAGAAAATTTCGCCAAAAACTGTCGTTTTGGCGTCGTTGTAAAACTTCCTTAGTAGGAAATTCCCCCTTACCTTATTTGGAAGGTCTAAGTATTTTTCCTCATATCTTAGCGAAAAAAGCAGGAAAATTTACCAAAACTTGCAGATACTCGAGAAACATCCTTCTCTTGGTCGCCATTTTGTTTTTAGCCCCCGCCGAGGGGCCTGAGACGCGATTTGGACACCACAGGCAGCCCGCGCGGATTTGCAATAAAAACGACAGCACTTTCTTGATATGTGTAATCTGATGTTATTTCTGACTACTGTAAATGTTTATTCCGTCTGTAAACTAGAAAAACTGAATTGTGAAAGAGGTGTACAGGGCAACAATAGGACATTTGCATGATGACGTCATTTGACTACAACTACCAGAATCCTTTTCAGTTTCCTTTTCTTATTCAGATCAACAAATTCCTTCGTGAATAAGAACACAATAGCCTTAATGTTCTACACAATAAGCCACCACGCAAAGGTTTCTGGTAGTTGTAGTGAATCACGTCGACTTTGCTCTAGCATTGTTGAAAATGTGCGTCCTACAAGGGCTTGTGATCTGTCACTAGTGTCAACTTTGTGCCCAACTATTATTATAATGTCATCATGCAAATGTCCTATTAGACTTTGGAAAACCCAAAAAGGCATTGTTTGAAAAAATCTCGCTTTGTAAAAATACCCCGTCAATATCCTAGTATGAGAGAGAAAAGCTCCTGGGCTCCTGGGCTCCTGGGTCACACCGAAGCCTTGGTTCCCCTACTGACCTCCACCCCATTTCCTCTAGGACAATGTCTGATCCTGAAATCTCGGAGAAAGGGTTTAACGCTCGAAGGAGTTCTTCCACTGGGTCTACAATTGCCGCCCGGAAAGCTTCCCCAGCAGCAGAAAGTACAAGCTTGACGAGCTCAAAAGTCGCCAACGCCCCAGAACTGCAGTCTCGTGAGTCTACAGCTAGACAAACACAGCCCACTGGAACTAAAGCTGAACTAACAGAGCCACCACCGCTTCCAGTTGTAACTGGAAGAAAATCTCCACGAATACCTGAACTGGAAGGCGAGGACCCCTCACTTCCTCCGAGGCAGAAAGTGAATGTCAACGAGCATTCTAATTCTCATCTTCCTCGTGAAATGGCAAAGGCGAGTGCGTTGAGCGGGAGGATAGAGTCTAAGCGTACTGGGGCATTGCATTCTGCCCACGACGGATTCGAGGATGTAGCGGTGAGTGATTCGCCAATGGAGTCCATTTGGACGTCGAGTATCAAATGGCTGATGACGTCTGGAAATTTCCGGGGAGAGGGGTCTTCAAATGGTAGGGTCCCTCGACCCTGGGTGTGGAAAAAATGCGCGTCAACACCCCCTCCCCCGGAATTTCCCGGGGTCCTGAACACCCTCCTTTCCTGGAATCTGAACACCCCCTCCCTGGAATTTCCAGGTTGGCTAAAGGCCCCCCTTTTCCATAGTTTAACTCACCATACTAACACTGGTTTCTATAGGATGAGTTAATGTAAGCGCTTAGAGCCGTGTGAGGATAAGCACTATATAAGCACAGTTGGCAGAGCGGAAATGACCTGCTTAGACCATTTAATTTCAAATAAAAAGGTCAGGTTAGCTCAGATAAGCTTGATGTTTTGCATACAGACTCCTTGTCTGATTGAAAACAAAATATCAAAAATGACTTTTTTCTAATGGATCCGTCTTTGAGATATTAGGCTTTAAACTTTCGTTTCTGTGCCATTTTATGGGAGAATTAGTACTTTGATCAGGAATCATGCAAACTTTGCTCAATCATATCTAAAATTCATATTCTTCAATTTTCTTAAAAAATTGGAATTAAGCTTTTAGCCATAGAAACTCTTTGTATACAGAATCTTGAGCTTATTTATTGAAATGTGGCGAAGCTAGACATTTCATTTTTGGTCATTTCCGCTCTGTTAGCACAGTTACTTTACTTTCTTACTTTGCTTAGACAGACTCTTCCCCCTGGAATTTCAGGATTTCCAGGGGTCCTCGACACCTCCCCCTAGAAATTCCCATGGTTCAGCTAAACCCCCTCCGTTTGGAAACTCCAGGGCTTAGAAAGACCCCTCCCACCTGTGTATTTTTAGATGTTACTGTTTGAGTCAGTGCGTGCATTCTTTGCCGGAGAGGCAGGGGCAAACAAATTCGATTGAACGTTTAAGATAAGGAAGCTCGTGACGTCATACCAACGTTGACGAAACGTCAGCAAAACACCATTTCTCCACGCCGTTTAACATAAATCTCAACCTTTGGTTGTTGTTGTCCATGTTTACGTCCCCGCCGTCGCAGACCACCTAGTTTTCCCGTAAAACTATTCATACCAAAGTCTGGCTTTGTTGCTCGTTTTATCAAACACACAACTTGTCGCGCAACATTTTTCCTACCGATTCAAGTTGATTATTCAATAGAAATGAGGTACTAAGGGGCAAAAATACGCCTTTGGCTCGCACGTGTGATTATAAAGCAAAATGTTGCGCGACAAGTTGTGTGTTTGATGAAAAACGAGCAACAAACATTAGACTTGCAACGCAGTAATGTTGCGCGGCAAGTTGAGGGATTTTGTGCCACATATTTCCAAGGCTTAAACCGCATGTGAACAATTATATCCATAATTGTAATTTGCCAAGTGCATACTTTATAATATAATTAAATATTCACGAGGTTGCCAATAGCAACGCTTTGATCCATTGTAGGTAACCGATAGCGTTCCTGTGGATGTCAATCAAGCGGATGTGAATTGTGCTATATGTGTGGATGAGATAGCGACTGTTACCTTCGAGCCTTGCAATCACAAAGTCGTATGCGCAGGTAATAAACGGGAGCTCCATCAGCGCGAGCCTACATATACTCACTCTTCCCAGTAGACCGTTACACCTGATTTTTCAACCCACCGACGTTGTTTATGTACAACCGTGATCAGTATTTGTGGGCGTAGACTTTGGGAGTTTGGTGTGCCTCGTTGTTCTGCTGCTTTCCAGCGAAGTCTACGCCCACAAATGTTAATCACGTGGTATATAGACAACTCATCACGTGTTACATGAAAAGGCGATCACGCGCCAAAAATTTGAGACAGCCGCCGGCGGGCTGAAAAATCGAGAGGTGTAACGCGGTCTACTGGGAAGAGTAGTACACATGCCCTGTTTTATATGAGCCCGGGAAGAAGATATAGCGCTAAGCCGAGAAAACTTAATTGTCTCAGCTAAAAGGGACAGCCCCATAGGTGAGACAAGTTTGAATTGTCCAATGTGGCGGACCTCAGAAGCCTTTCGTGGCAGTATTGCACTTTCACTTTTTTAACCCTATTCAGACTGGGGGGGGGCTTTTCGAGCCCCCCCTCCTCCAGTAAAATCCCGATTACTCTAAAACCACTGCAGCTATGATGGTGAAACTTCGTGACTTTTCCTAAAATTTATCTGGGGACATTTTGGTGTCAATGACATGTCAGGGTCAACGGCCCAGTTTCCATGGCAACCACTTTTTGACATGTATGTTTTGCAAAACTCGAAAAAACGTGAATTTTTCATATTTCAAGCTTTATGTTGGACATATTGTCCAATTTATGACTATCGGAGCTTGTACTCATTAGTAATTTACGTACAGGCTAATTAATTTTTGACACAAAATCTTTGGGGGGAGGGGGAGGGGGTTTTTCTTCATTTTAACATATGGTCTAAAACTAGCTCTGGGATTCACAAATATCCTTTTAATTCAACTTTTTGAATGTCAAACACTTCTTTGATGAGTATTTTGTACATTTTGACCATTTTTTTCTCATTGAGTATTAATCTGAAGAGTCAAATGGAAATTAAATGAAATCCAAGATGGCGGATCCAAGATGGCGGACAATATTTTCAAAAGTCGTCATTATTACGCAAGTTTAATAAAATTTATGTGTTAATGACACAAATTATTACATTTACATTATCTTGATGTTAATTAGTTGGCTTTTAGAGTATTATCTACCAAGTTTTTGGAAGTTAATTAAAATTACTTAAAAATTGATAAAACATTGAGAATGACGTCATTGTGACGTCACATTTTGCTCCCACGTGACAAAAATGGTTGTGGTGATTTGTCTAAGGCTCATGATCATTGTGTGAAAGTTTGATGATCATAGCCCCAGTGGTTCCAGAGATATAGAGGGGGGGCTGAATTAGCCCCCCCCCCCCCCCAGTCACAAAAAAGCCCAGTCTGGATAGGGTTAAAAACGTCTTAAGCAGCATAGCCTGTCAATCTTCCAGATAATTTATTTTATTCTATCCCGTTTCGAAGACAATAAGACGTGCTATAGCTATCACTGGCACCCGAGACAACCCTGCCCCGAGTAACTAGGCTAGGAGGGTTATTCCTTCTTCCCGGGACAACTTTTCCCATAAAGCTATTTCAAAAAACGTTGTTGGAAGCGGTACGCGCTCAGACCGCAAAGTGGCCTGGGTAGACGGTCTTCAATCGGCTCACTGCTTTAGTACGACGCTAATAAACTACTCGAGACATTGCAAACTTGAAACAAAGCTCTCTTTCGTAGAATTTAGCACTCAGACCCGCGAAGTATCATCAAAAGATGATATTTAGTTTCTATCCGTACTGCTTTTCGGTCTGGGCGCGTAGGCTTGTTGAGCGCTCACAGACCGACAACCTTTATTGAAATAGTTGTATTATAACCAAAAGACTACGGAATAGGCCTTTTGCACTAGAAGTCACGTGATACACCGACATTGATTTTAGGCACAGGAAAACCCAAAATCCCAAACTGTCTGATGAATATTCTAACTTGCGCGACCTGAAACAAACCTTGGCTGTAATTTAATATTCAACAGGTTGTTCAGTGAGAGCCAAACGGTGCATGGTTTGCAAGAAACCTATCGAGAAGAAAATTACATTAGGTAAGAGAAATTGAGTTTGAGAAAAAATAAAGCAAGGGTTCTCTTTATCCGCCTGAACAAATCCGATGCGTATTTATCATTTGAATAAACAGGGCCGTAGCTATAGCATAGGGTCAGAGGGGGCAGTTGTTCCCCAAGCGAAGTAAAAATTTTAGTGTCAACATGTGGGGAAAAACCTGCTTACCCCCCTAGCAAAAACAAAGGATGACCAAGGCTTGTCTAGCTACGGCCTTGATAAAGGTTGCACAACCGTCTAGCGTCATGAGAGAAGCTAAGAAGATCGAAATTTGTTAATTTAATAGACAGCATTGTCAAATTTACGATTTACGATTTTTTCGTGACGTTAGCTATCTCAGCACATGCTTCATTCTCGTACCCAGAGCTCCCCGGCTTGTCTGTCGCCGGGGAGGCTCTTGCTACATCCATTTGAGGACCTTCGCTGATTGGCTGATTTTGAGCGCTGGAGCATGCGCTTAAAAGTCTTTTCTCTCAACATACTCGAACTCAGAGCTCCCCGGCAAGTAACCTCGAGGTAGAGGCTCTGGTGACAGCCACTGACGCATGCGCGAGATTTGATACAGAGCCGCTGAGAGAAATACCTTTCAGCGCATGCTTCGAAAATCAGCCAATCAGCGACGACCCTCCCCAGAGCCTCCCCTGCAAGCAGACTCAGCCGACGAGCCGGGGAGCTCTGGTACGAGAATGTTCTCTCAGCGACTAAATCTCGCGCATGCGTCACTGAGGCCGCAACCAGAGCCTCCCCCGCGAGGTTACGAGCAGGGGAGCTCTGGGTTCGAGAATGCACGTGCCTCAAACTTGTTTCTGATTGGCTAGCGTAAGTATATTAACATTGCGTTTAGTTTTGATACTCATCTAAAGTCCGTTCTATCCTATTTGCAGAGGGACAAAGCCTGATTGGGCATGGTCTCATAGACGAGAAGCTCTACCTCGGAAAAGTAGAAAAGCTGAATAAAGAGATAGAGGAACTGAAGAGAGATAACGAGTGTTGTATCTGCATGGAAAAGAATTGGAATATCGTGTTTCCGTGTGGCCACAAGGCTTGCGAAGACTGCGCGCCTACATTGGTCAAATGTCCACACTGTGATGTAGAAATAACCGATAGGCGAAAAGTTTTTTAAAGGCCCATTCGACTTGCGTGACGTGACGCTTATTTATAAATAAGTGTCACGCAAGTCAAATGGCCCGATGCCCCCATTGTGACGAAGAAATCCCCGATAGGCGAAAAGTGTTTTAAGGGCCCATTTGACTACCGTGACGGACACCGCGGCAAAACACATTTGCCATGCGCTAAAGATTCACTTCCTGTGAAATGAAAACAAAAGAAATAATCTACATAATAAAGATATCTCGTGCTGCCTTGGAAATTTGGAACTACTTAAGCTCCAGACACAAAACTTGCAGAGCAGCTAGAATATGATCATATCTTTCTCTGAACATTTGCACCTCGCACTTTAACGCTTGCACCCGCGGCGAAAATTATGATTTAATCAACATTTATCGTTCGCCTGTTGTTATATAGATTTTTTCAATTGTCTTCATTTCACAGGCCAGTGAATCTTTAGCGCATGCGAACTGCGTTTTGCCGCGGTGTCACCGTGACGCTTATTTTGTTAGCCCCCCCCCCACCCCCCCAAAAAAAACAAAAAAAAAACAAATGAAAACTAAAAATAGGCAGCTGCAAATGCATAGTGGGATACCTGTTGTGAAATAATAATGCAGGCGGGTAAAGGGAGCTAGAGTTTTAAGGTGCAGGGTTTGAAGAAGGTGGCTGTACATTGTCATTCGACAAACATATTACGAGGGAAAATGAATATCAAGATCTGTTCAGACATATCTACTTGCTATTACATTAGCCTTATTCACACTATAGAGACGGAAAACTCGTCTTAGTGTGAAACGGGACGAGACGGATTTTTGACGGAAAATCGTCTGAATTCATGTTAGACGGAAAACTCGTCAGACGAAAAACACACGGCTATTAGCCGTATTCACACTAGAGACGGAAAACTCGTCGGAGACGAGTTTCTCTTCAGAAAAAGTTCCTGTCTTATGTCAATATTCTACTCAGAAACACTTGCTTGTTAACTTTCTTCTTCAAAAAAAATTGTTTTCGCGTGATCACAGAAGAACAGGGAACCATATTCAAAGGCGAGAACCTCGTCTCAGACGAGTTTTCCGTCTCTAGTGTGAATACAGCTATTCACACTAGAGATGAAAAACTCTTCTTAGTGTGAAACCGGGACGAGACGGATTTTTAACGGGAAATCGTCTGAATTCTTATATATATCAGACGGAGTTTTCCTTCCTCTAGTGTGAATACGGCTATTAACTTTGATTATTGATATGTTTTGTTTTAATACAAAAGACTAAATATGATCAGTTATACTAGTAGTTTCCTAAGCGGGTGATCCTACCTGTTTTAGGAAACTTGACCCTGTGTCCGATGGGTGTGACAATGTTATGAATGGTTGTTGTTTATCTAATACGGCAAGAAACTTTCAAAATAACACCATTAGTTTGTTGTTGTATAACATCGTATCACATAAATCAGTTTTAGACCAAAGGATGGATCGAAATTCCACGAGATTTTAACGGATTGATCGAGTTCACTATTTTTACCGTTACCTCATTAGCATAGAGTTTTATGGTCTACAAAACTATTCGTCACGCCCATCGGTCACAGAGTCTTTAATTTGACATTTACTCTCTGTTAATTTGACTTTTTAATTTGAAGGTTGTAGCTTCTTTCAGTTTCAGTGTTATTACAAGTACGTTCTTGATGTTTTTGAATGAAGGTGCTGCTTTGCAAACATTGATAGATGATAGTTTGTAAGACCGGAAGATTGCTTTGTAATATGCACAAAACGGATCTGTTAATCCGCAAAATATCTGTTCCGCAGCCCTTTCTCTTGCTGGCTGGGCAAAATTTGACAAAGAGATCCCCTGGGAAACATTTTTTCTGAAAATGACCTGCTGGGGAACTTTTTTCAATGAGTTTTTTTTTAAGGAAAAGTTGTGTGGCGATTTTCTGCTATTTCCTTGTTGCTGGGAAAACAATGCTTTCCGTTTTTCGTGGTTATTTTCATCAAATGACGATCTACAATGGGGATTTTTATCTCCTGGCTGGCAACAACGTTACTGTCTGGGAAAACAAATGAGCTGTGATTCTGCTCTGAAAATATCACTAAAGGTGCCTCCTGGGAAAAAGGAACAGATAAATTTTTCCCAGCAACTTTTAAAACTTTTTAAAACACCAGCAAACGACAAACTAAGCCATTTAAACACATTTAAGGAAGGGGTGCTCTCGTTGTTTGCCTCCGGATATAGGATGTTCAGTCTGTTACGTTGTTAATCCTAAATAAAGTTCAGTTATATATGCATGACATTTTGAATTTTAGAAAGCTTTTTGGCTTTGCTTTTTCATAAACCCTTGGAATAAATAATTGCCTTAAATCCTTAAATTCTTGGGCAAATGTAAAGGAATATTGTCCGGGGGGGGGGGGGGGGGGGGGAGACTCCAAAATTGTTTGGTCGGGGATGATCGTCGTATCTTTTAGGGGTTAAAATCACTGTGGTTTGGTCTCTTTTAGGGGTGATCTTGATCTTCAATAAATTTTAGGGAGATTGGTATCTTTTAGGGCCGAAACTGTGTCCAAATTGTTTTTTCTTATGATGCCGGCCGGTGCTTCTAAAACCGCGTAAGAAAGAGGGATTATTCGATGAGAAGACGATAAATTAGAAACAGACACGGAAATTTCTTAATGGGTATCTTTCACCTATTAACGTGTGAGACACGCCATGTTTGGTATCTTTTAGGGGTGAAACTTAAAATTTCCGACGATCATCCCCGACCAAAAAATATGGGAGTCCCCCCCCGGGGAATATTGTTACCACTGATTTCACTGACACATGGTCGCCGTTTTCATGTTGAGTAGTTGGGTGATAAAGTTGTAGGTTGCAATTCGAGAGATGGTAAGTGGCCTTGGACACTGGACTGAGTAGAGGGATGGATCAGGCGGATTTGACAGATCAGAATGATGACGTCACAAAAGGATCACGGAAGCTCAAGGGAGGGACTAAGAGATCCTATTGTTAGGGACTTAAAGCCCACGTTGATGACTCGTCCCCTTGGTAAACACAGCTGAACTCCATGGAATTCCGCACAGCTGATCCGGATTGGTCTATGACTCATCCATCACCTTGGGCGATACTCTTGATTATTAAGTCTGTGGTCATATTTGAGAAATGCGATGCCTGTCATTTTTTATATTACACTTATTTTAGAGGTGGTATAGTATCATTCTCTTACCCAGAGCTCTCCGGCTTGTCACCTCGCGGGGGAGGCTCTGGTGACATCAACCGACGCATGCGCGAGATTTGATACAGAGCCGTTGAGAGAAAGATCTTTCTGCGCATGCACCAACGCTCAAAACCAGCCAATCAGCAAAGGTCCTCAAATGGATGTCACCAGAGCCTCCCCTGCGAGCAGACGAGCCGGGGAGCTCTGGGCACGAAAATGGTATAGTATAAAACGGTTTCGACATTGACGATGTTCATTTACGCTCTCGTGCTCTTGATCGTAAATACTGAATGAGATAATAAATGTATTGGATTATGAATGAAATTATCGACTCTTGAGGATCGTATCACGCCTGACCCGTCTTGAGTGTAATTGTGATTCAGTTTTCTCGCGCAGATCACGTATCTGCAGCGGGCTGCCTGTGGATTTTTAAATTTCGTCTCAGGCCCTTTGGCCGAGAAAAAGAAAACAAATTGCGACCAAGGGTACGTATTTTTTTTCTCGAGATCTACTCATTAACCGTGCATAAATAGAGTAGGAGCCTAAATTTAAAGCCGAAAATAGTTGCGAATTTTCACTCAATTCAAGCTTCCATTAAAGTTCTCGTCGGTTCGCAATTCTTTCGGTATCAAATTAAGGCTCCCACTGTTTATGCGCTGTTAATTTTGATGTCTATACTATTCAACGAATCACAACATGAAAGAATTCGTAACTGGACTTATTTTCGTTTTCATACGCTGCACTTTTGAACTGACTTTGTTTATTCTTTCGCGCGTCAATCAAGCCGCCTGAACCAATCATGTAGTAGGAAGAGACAAAACATGAGATGCAGTTTAAAGGCCTATTACACCTTTCCATAATGCATTGCGCGCCGTGATGTTTATATCCTTGACATCTCAACTAAGAAAAGAGATCGAGAGGCCGGTTAGTTGAAAGATTAATTTAAGCTTTTGAACAATTATTTTGCCTTGTTATCTTTTTCTCATATCAATGAATCATTGTCGTTTTTGCCGAATGCACTTGGGAGGACTGGGTCGAGTCGCGCGGGCTAGCTGTGGGCTATTTTAGCGTGGTTACCTAGCCCAAATCAATGGTGGACAGATCGAGAACTCGAGTCTCTGTGATTCCTGCAAGTTTTCATTCAAAAATTCACAGTTTTCTTGCTACATTTGCCGAAATTCTTATCAAAAGAGGATCTTTTGCCACTTTCTTATAAGGTAAATGATTCCAAATATGGTTTTGGCCGTGAGGTGTTGAAAAACGACAATTTTTGGTTGGGGATTGTTTTATGGTTTTCTAAACCAAAACACCACGGCGAACAATGCGTTATGGGATGGTGTAATAGGCCTTTAAAGTATTCTGCGGGCCAAAGCGGAAATAATATTTGTTTTTTTTCCTTTGAATTGTATTCGGCTGCAGTTATTTCTCATTTGCTACCTTCCCTTCCATAATTATTACACGGTCTGTACATAGCTGGAAAAAAGTAAAATAGCAGATAAAATGCGCAGAAGCATAAACGTTTTAGGAGGTCTAATTGCGTAGAGAGACAATACCACAGTAAAATAAACATCCAGTGGTGTACCAGAGCATGCGCAGCACTTCCAGTGCAGCGAGGACTGGGTGCAACTCCCAGCTGGGTGATTCTGTGGTTGCAGGAGTGAGATAGAGCGAAACCTAAAGGAAGATAGGCGAGAGGGAAAAGAGAAGATATCAAAATGAGAGATACAGTTTTGTTTTTCATATGCTTGTTTCATAAGGCCAAACGCCTCGTAAATGAACATTTTGTAAATAAATAAATACATTTTGAAGCTCTATACTCGCCCCTCTCGCAGTCAAAAGGAACTTGTACTGAATTACAGGGACGTTGCTCAACGTGTGCAAGAGGATGCGCAGACAAATTAAGGCATTTCCCATTTTTAATCAAAACTACCAACCCAGCATCAATTGGACCCGTGGAAGCCAACAAACGTTTGCGAAAAGGAAATTTAGAGTGTCAGGAAACAACAATTTGCGATGCGTGCAGACAAAATACACAGTACGAGGATGGTAGATTAGCGAACCGTTTTCGGGCAACTCAAGCGAGACTCGTCTTAGTGCTTTTAGATATAATACAAATGGAAACTTATACATTGTACAACTATTTAAGATCATACCAGCGCTCTCTACAGCGCACAGTAGTTCAGCTTACATGTAACTCCATAACGTATAGTAAAGCGTCTTAGAAAAACGCCATCAGATGAGATAAGTGACCAGGAAGAGTGAGTTAGGGTAGGGATATAGCGTCTAGAACGTGGAGCGGCAAGCTCTCGATGGAGACTTAGGCCTAGTACATACGCCGCTCTTATCATGAGCCGTACCAACCTGTTACCATGAAATACTCGACACTCGCGGTGTTAAAATCGATTCTAAATAGATAGTTTATTTAAAAAATCGCATTGCAGCCCGTAGGCTGAATTACACAACGAAGAAAACTCCATAAAACTTTATTCTACATTCCCGGTTTGATAAAAAATAGTTTAGGCTACAAGCAGACGAGAGATGGACAAAAATATTGTTTTATTGAGATTTTGCATTAGGATCGGCTCATGATAAGAGCGGCGTATGTACTAGGCCTTAGACATTTCCCATTATTCAGAGTGAGATTTACTTCTCGCCTGCGCTTGATAGCCCTAGAAGAAAAGAACACGGGCATGAAACATTTTTTCAGCTTGCAGTTGGAAGACTTGTTTCTCGTCCCTCGGGGTAGAAATCTTTGAATCGCTCCTAAATGCGCAAAATAACAATAAAAATAATTTTCAACTACTGCCGCAAGTCTGACATTGTATTTTAAATAAAAGATTCGTTTTGATTTTAGCGCATTTCGAATTTATGAATATTTTTTATATGGAGTTTTCTTCGTTGATGAGATCTCATCAGGTCTGCTAAACCTCTCACTCATTGTCTCTTGTGAAAATATTCACACAGCTATAACTTTATCAAATCTTAACTAAATCATACCAGATTTACACAAGTAATAATGCTATACCTGCACGACAGTTTGACGTAAACGTTTATCTGTTTCGCGCTTTTTCTCAAATTCAGCAATTTCCGGCAAAAAAACAAGTCTCTCAATTTTATAAATATCAAAGCAAAACTTTGACAAATTTTGTCAAAATACCTAAACATAGGCTTGATTGGATCACTATTGACCGAATTGCAGTGGTTTGAAACCTAGGGGAACTCGACTAAAATTGAGCCAGGAGTGTCAGGCGTTCCTGGTAAAGTGTTTTGAAGTTTATGCGTTCTTCTGGCGTTTTCAACTTGTATTTTTGTTCAGTATTGATATCCTATCAACACCAGACTTCAATCGTTTTGACGTCTCAAGCGTGGTACTGCAAAAGAATATTCGGTTATTGGAAATATTTTAAACCATATTTCAATTGATCATTAATTCCGCGAGAAAAAAATAACTCAGAATAAACAATTCATTTCGCCAGGAATGCCTGACACTTCTGGCTGAATTTAGTCGAGTTCCCTAAAAATTTCAAACCACCGCAATTCGGTCAATAACCATCTGATCAAGCTTATATTTAGATGATGTGTCAAACTTTTGATACTCTTTTTTATTATGTAAGATTTGTTTTGATACTTGTAAAATTGAAAGACTTGATTTTTGGGCCCGAAAAGCCGGAAAATGCTGTATTTTAGAAAACGCGTAAAATAAAGAATGTTTAATGTCAAACTGTCGTGCAGGTAAAGCATTATTACTTGTTTAAATCTGATATGATTAGTAAAGATTTGATAAAGTTATAGCTGAATGAATATTTTCACAAGAGACAATATGTGACAGGTTATGGAATGAGATCTTATCTGGTCTGCTAAACCTCTCACTCATTGTCTCTTATGAAAATATTCACACAGCTATAACTTTATCAAATCTTAACTAAATCATATCAGGTTTACACAAGTAATAATGCTATAGCTGCACGACAGTTTGACCTAAACCTTTTTTTATTTTACGCGTTTTCTAAAATTCAACATTTTCCGGTTTTTCCGGCCAAAAAATTAAATCTCTCAATTTTATAAGTATCAAAGCGAAACTTATATCTTAACAAAGAGCATGGAAATGTTGACAAAATACCTAAACACAGGCTTGATTGAATCACTATTGACCGAATTGCAGTGATTTGAAACTTTAGGGGAACTCGACTAAAATTGGGCCAGGAGTGTCAGGCGTTCCTGGTAAAGTGTCTTGAAGTTTATGCGTTCTTCTAACATTTTCAACTTGTATCTCGGTTCAGTATTGATATCCTATCAACACCACAATTCAATCTTTTACTTTTGACGTCTCAAGCGTGGTACTACAAAAGAATGTTCGGGTATTAATGGAAATATTTTAAACCATATTTCAATTTATCATTATTCGGCGAGAAAAAAATAACTCAGAATAAACATTTCATTTCGCCAGGAATGCCTGGCACTTCTGGCTGAATTTAGTCGAGTTCCCTAAAAATTTCAAACCACCGTAATTCGGTCAATAACCATCTGATCAGGCTTATATTTAGATGTTTTGTCAAACATTTGATACTCTTTTTAATTATGTAAGATTTGTTTTGATACTTGTAAAATTGAAAGACTTGATTTTTGGGCCCGAAAAGCCGGAAAATGCTGTATTTTAGAAAACGCGTAAAATAAAGAATGTTTAATGTCAAACTGTCGTGCAGGTATAGCATTATTACTTATATAAATCTGATATGAATTAGTTAAGATTTGATAAAGTTATAGCTGAATGAATATTTTCACAAGAGACAATATGTGACAGGTTATGGAATGAGATCTCATCAGGTCTGCTAAACCTCTTACTCATTGTCTCTTATGAAAATATTCACACAGCTATAACTTTATCAAATCTTAACTAAATCATATCAGATTTACACAAGTTATAATGCTATACCTGCACGACAGTTTGACCTAACCCTTTTTTTATTTTATGCGTTTTCTAAAGTTCAGCACTTTTCCTGCTTTACAGGTCAAAAATTAAATATCTCAATTTTATAAATATCAATGCAAAACTTAAATCTTAACAAAGAGCATGAAAATGTTGACAAAATACCTAAACATAGGCTTGATTGAATCATTATTGACCGAATTGCAGTGGTTTGAAACCTTAGGGGAACACGAATAAAATTGAGCCAGGAGTGTCAGGCGTTCCTTGCAAAGTGTCTTGAAGTTTACGCGTTTCTTCTAACTTTTTCAACTTATATCTCGCTCAGTATTGATATATGCGATCAGCACCAGAATTCAATCATTCTGTCGTCTCTAATCTACCATCATCGTACTATATTTTGTCTTCACGCATTGCAGGTTTTTTTTCTCCTATCTCCCTTTAGGTTTCGCTGTTCTTAACTGCAACCACAGAATCACCCAGCTGGGAATTGCACCCAGTCCTCGCTGCAATGGCAGTGCTGCGCATGCTCTGGTACATCACTGGATGTTGTACTGCGGTATTGTCTTTCTACACAATTAGACCTCCTACAACGTTTATGATTCTGCGCATTTCATCTGCTATTTTACTTATTAATTTACCAGCTATGTACAGACCGTGTAAAAATTATGGAGGGGAAGGTGGCAAAGAAAAACTGCAGCCGAATACAATTTTCTTCAAAGGGAAAAAAATCACCAAAGGTTATTTCCGCTTTGCCACAAGTGCAACTCAAGGGAGAAATCAACCGTACATACTTCATCAAAAAGATCCATTATCCAAGGGAACAGTAGCGATAGAAACATATGTTTTGCGCCCGCCATGAATATTGTATTGATTTTTTTAATATTTCCGATTGTATTTTTTTTTTCGTTCAAATGCGCGACGCATCTTTGGGGATGAACAATGATTCCTGTGACGTAAGAAGAAAACCTGTCTTTCTTCGTCTTTCTTTGTCTTCTTCTTGCGTCACAGGAACCATTGTTATGAAGAGCTCCTCCTCCAAGATGCATCGCGCATAGTTGAACGAAAAAAAAGGCCAACTGCCAATCGGCCAAAGGGCCTGAGACGAAATTTAAAATCCACAGGCAGACCGCTGGAGATACGTGAACCTGCGCGAGAAAACTGAATCACATTTACAGTCAAGACGGGTCAGGCGTAAAAATGATCCTCAAGAGTCCATTTTACATAATCAGAAACATATAACTTAGTTGAAACATGTAACGGTGAACCAAGCTTCGGATTATTCGTATCGAGTTTATGACCATATTTGGTCAATAATGAACTCTCGACTGCTAACCCAAGCAGGTTTTCTTTGCATAATATTTCATTTTTCGCTTAAATATAGTAGAGCAACAGTGGAAAGTGATAATATACTAACATTTAACATATTGAAGTCTTGCAACAACATTATTTTCAAAATCAGTTCAATTGTTTATTCTGCGAATATTCCGCAGCTTGGCACTAAAGCAATGTATGTGTGTTACACGTTTCAACTCACTTATATGTTTCTGACATAATTCAATACATTATCTAATTCAAGTAATATTTCGAATTGACACTATTTGTCCATCCATCTTATGAAGCAAATATAATTCAATCTCAGTCATTTATCCCAACAAGACCCATGACACGATATATGGCATGTTTTACACTTTCATGTTTCGGTGGAATTTTTTACTTCACGAAAACCTTCTTTTCCCATAAAGAATTTATAAGTGTCCGATGTCCGATGGAAATGACACACAGTTTTGAAGTTCGTAAAGCTATACTAATGAGGTAACTGTCAAAGTAGTGAATCATGGAATTTCGATCCATCGTTTGGTCTAAACCTGGTTTTAGTGATACCTCGTCATAGCTCAACGAACTAATGATGTTATTTTGAAAGATTCTTGCCGTATTAGGTAGTAAAACAAACCAATCATAACATTGTCACACACATCGGGCACAGGGTCTTTTTAAAGAGACATTATCACAATTTTGATACATTTCCGGCAGTCAGAGAAGCTTGAAAACACAAGCACGTCAGTGAACGGGTGATACTCATTGAAAGGGTGATACTTTACAGTTAACATTTACATCTTTCGTTCAAGAAAGATTCGTACAAGAAAATCTAATCCAGATTTTCCCAAAGAAACACGTCTTAATTCACAATGGGTTTAGGATACCCTTTCAATGTAGTATGAAACTGTATATCATGCGCGTGCCCTATTAACTCGGAAACCCGTTATGCCACTGCATTATATAGCGCTATTCACTGTTTATCAACATTGCCTTTGTAATGCTAATGTGCCAACCGTAGATTGAATAGCGCCCTTTGTTCTGTGAACCAATCGATCTCTGGTTGGTACATTAATAACAATGGATGACGACAGCGTGAACAGCGCTATACAGCTATTTCAAAGGGATATTCAACAGGATGCAATCTGCGCAGAAATGTATGTAAATAGTTTAAAGAACAGGAACGAATCGAGAGGTGCCAACGTACAGCTATTTCAAAAAACGTTGGAAGCCGCACACGGCAATGCAATACCGCAAAAGGAAAATCGAGAATAATTTTATTTTTTATTTCGTTCTAGAGAGTAGAGCCGCTGTTTGTTTACAAGCTCAATTGTTCCACTATTTTAGCTACTTCAACTTCCTAGTATATCATTAATTCAATCATAAAAGTATCTGGTTACCAGTATCTATGTTGTGCTGCGCTAATACATACCGTCCTAATAATTACGTAAGTTCACGGTGAAAACAGTCTGACGTCACAAATTTGAAAAATTTCGAATGTCAGATTTTTGTCCACGAATAATGAAAGACCAACTCCAAAGAATGCAAAAAATGAGGTGAAACGGTTGAAACGCGACCGAGATATGGCCCGCTGAATACATATTATTTGTAACAAATCACTGTATTTTGGACACAGTTCCAAACTGTTTGGAACTGAACCAAAAGTACAATGATTTGCTTAACCCTATCCAGACTGGGCTTTTTTTTGACCATCTGTGACTGGGGGGGGGGGGGGGGGCTAATTCGGCCCCCCTCTATATCTCTGGAACCACTGGGGCTATGATCATCAAACTTTCACACAATGATCATGAGCCTTAGACAAATCACCACACATATTTTTGTCACGTGGGAGCAAAATGTGACGTCACAATGACGTCATTCTCAATGTTTTATCAATTTTTAAGTAATTTTAATTAACTTCCAAAAACTTGGTAGATAATACTCTAAAAGCCAACTAATTAACATCAAGATATTGTAAATGTAATAATTTGTGTCATTAACACATAAATTTTATTAAACTTGCGTCATAATGACGACTTTTGAAAATATTGTCCGCCATCTTGGATCCGCCATCTTGGATCCGCCATCTTGGATCCGCCATCTTGGATTTCATTTAATTTCCATTTGACTCTTCAGATAAATACTCAATGAGAAAAAAATGGTCAAAATGTACAAAATTCTCATCGAAGAAGTGTTTGACATTCAAAAAGTTGAATTAAAAGGAAATTTGTGAATCCCAGAGCTAGTTTTAGACCATATGTTAAAATGAACAAAATCCCCCGACCCCTCCCCCCCAAAGATTTTGTGTCAAAAATTAATTAGCCTGTACGTAAATTACTAATGAGTACAAGCTCCGATAGTCATAAATTGGACATATGTCCAACATTAAGCTTGAAATATGAAAAATTCACGTTTTTTCGAGTTTTGCAAAACATGCATGTCAAAAAGTGGTTGCCATGGAAACTGGGCCGTTGACCCTGACATGTCATTGACACCAAAATGTCCCCAGATAAATTTTAGGAAAAGTCACGAAGTTTCACCATCATAGCTGCAGTGGTTTTAGAGTAATCGGGATTTTACTGGAGGGGGGGCTCGAAAAGCCCCCCCCCAGTCTGAATAGGGTTAAGAAAACTATGTATTCAGCTGGCCATATCTCGGTCACGTTGCTACCGATTTGCCTCATTTTTGGTGTCAGTGTTGCACTTTCATTTGATATGCCATTCGAAATCAAGGCACAACTATTGCTAAATCGAAAATTTGTTTTTTTTTGTAACGTCATCACTTTAGAGCTCTATTGTCTCGTAACAGAGAGAAGCGGGATTTTCAATTCCTAAAAGCTTGCATTTCTCTTGAAATCATTCATTCATTCATTTTTTTTAGATTGAATGCTCGTCGTACGCAGGAAATTTCTGCGGTAAACCAAATTCGCGGGAAACGCACAATTTCCCATGACACAAGAAAGGAAGTGTTCGGAATTCGCAAGTTTGTCCATGGGAAGCCGGTGGTATTTCAACAGCTTGAAAACGAATATTGTCTATTAGTAGAAACCCACTCGCATACTATCACGAGTCCTGCAATCTGATTGGCTCCGCTACTCACTATCTATCACGTAATAGATAGTGAGTAGCAAAAACGCTAGCACAAAACTTTCTAAAACCATGAAAATCAATACGTTTTAGCAACAACTCGAAGGTATAGTATGCTAGTGGGTTTCTACTAAAACAATTAGACTACTCGTTCTCGTTTTCTATGAGACAAATAGTCAACTCGGCGCTACGCGCCTCGTTAACTATCTATTGACTCATAGAAAACTCGAACTCGTAGTCTAATTGTTAATTAATAGCTCAAAACTTTCTAAAACTATGAAACTAAATACGTTTTAGCAACAACTCGAAGGTAGTATGCTAGTGGGTTTCTACTTTCTATGAGTCAAATAGTCAACTCGGGACGCCTTGCGCCTCATTAACTATCTATTGACTCATAGAAAACTCGAACTCGTAGTCTAATTGTTAATTAGTGCCCTCGCTACATGATGTGTGCACTCATTCACGGATTCCATAAAAGTGAAGTGTCCGCAGATCCTAGACTGTTATTTCCATATCGATGTGATGCTACTCGTATTTTAAACAACCCGTTAACTGCAAAAGGCGTCCGACATGATGCTTCGGTATCCAGAGACATTTACCCTGGTGTGAACCAAGTCTACATGTGTCACACTTTGCAAATCAAGCCTATAGCATCTCTATAATGTCTGATAGACTTGTTTATCGCAATTAAATACCTAGGCGGAATTCCGTACATTACTAGATAAGATCTAGTGTATATATCGTGTT
Source organism: Scolanthus callimorphus (assembly GCA_033964015.1). NCBI lineage: Eukaryota > Metazoa > Cnidaria > Anthozoa > Actiniaria > Edwardsiidae > Scolanthus > Scolanthus callimorphus. The sequence goes on along the minus strand of JAWWUD010000096.1, from coordinate 171,924 downwards.
GTAAAATATAGCGTGTTCAGTGTATAGCATATAGTCAGCTCGCGTGCTCTTCGCATAAGTGTATTTTTTTTTATCCCCCTAGGGGGATTTGCTGGTGTGATGGCAATAAACAGACCCTGCTACCCCCTCCCCCCAAAAACAAAAGTGAGTTTTTGTGTATTTAAGTCTACGACAAATGCGTACAAGTTGAGGAGACAACCCCTGACGAGTCGTCACATTGACTTAAATGACGTCTTATTGTCTGTGAAACAATAGAACGAGGAACGTCACAATCTATCTATGCCTCGTTGCACTGAAATTTAAGCAAACGTTATATAATGTCGGTTGGTCTTCTCTCATCAATAAATTTTCCGTCTATCTGTAATATTTCTATTACAGTTAGGGCAGCGAGTGACTCTAGCTGCACACACATTGCAAAACTTGTGCCCACATTGGAAAACCGTGTCATAGTCTCTCTCCATGCAAATACTGCATTCTTTTTGACGCTGTAGTTCTTCTACTTTCCTCTCCAGGCGTTCAAATTGTCTGAGATATACTTGTTCGTTTGTAAGTGCAGGCCCGGTGACACTTTCACCTCCTATACAAGTACGTAAATGGAAACAATCAATAGGGGATCGATCGATCACAGGTTTTACGGGTTTCCTGTGTCAACGCGCGCGCCAAAAATGGCGGGAATTTATTAAAGATAGTATGGAATGGATTATTATGTCACGGAGCTATTTAAAGGCTTATGATAATTGTAGATTTGTAGGGATTTCCCCAAGCCAATTCTCAGGTACTATCATTATTTTAGTAACAGTGTTTTTGAAGGGCACGGCTTAGAAGTTTCTCACGGTATAACAGTTATCAAAGAGAATAATTCATAACAACCTATCTAAACTATAGACTTGGGAAAGAGACAAACTAAACTGTTCCCACGGCAAGCCCGTGTCAGCCACTCCTTTGTTATTGTTTTTCGTTCGATATTAGAAGACGAATAACGTGTAGAAATCTCTAAATCAACATCTGAAAACAAAGTTTCAGATTTGATTTACCAAATTCAATCGAGAAGACTGCTCTATATTCTCTAAATCAGCCGATTGAAATGGATGCTTTCTCCTGAATAAAGATCCTGAATTGTTACCTAAACGACTGGAGAATGTAAAAGGGCACTAACCTGGCGTGACTTTTCTCTCAATAGGCCGCTTGCAAACAATGCACTGTTTAGCCCTTACCGAACACCCTGTCATGATCAAAATCAAAATCGGTTACTCGATTCGGGCAATGCGTGATGCATATATATAATTGATGTTTTCCATGTAATTCGCGAGCGTTCAAGGGGATTTAAGTAATGAGTGATGCAGTCAATACAATTTTGTAATTACGTAGTAATTGGTTCGGCTTGTAATAGGCCACTTGCACTAACTTGTCACGTGACCTAAATGCAATACATTCTAGGTAAAATTCAACTCGCTGCCATTTGCGCCAGGTTAGAGGTTTTATGTCGTAACTTCAATTTCTTACTAATATCAATTGGTTCTTTGTATTCTGGAATTGATTCTGACAAAACATCTCGCATTAAGAGGTAGTTAGGGTCCCGTGGCCCAGCAAGTGAAAGTGGCCTATTGGCTGAGAAAAACATAGGTCCGCTAACGCGAACGGGAAGCTATTTGCGATTGCCATGAGACATTGTACTCCCCCCTCCAACCAAAATTCCTGGTTACGCTTCTGTATACGTACTTCGGTCTATTTAACAATTCAGGGCGTAGCTAGGGGGGCCAGGGGGCCCGCCCCCCCCCCTTTCTCGGGAGATTTCCCATACATTTACTGTATTTGCTGGAGGAAATTTGAACATTTTCGTCCCATGTTTTCACTATCCCCCCCCCCCCCCCCCTCCTTCAGAAATTCCTGGCTACGCCACTGCAATTAGACCTCGAGGCCGAATGTGCTATGATGAATATAGCCTCCTCCGCAGGCATCTCCGTGTGATTTCCGTGTGCTTTGCATCGTTTTGCATCGTTGGCGGTTTTGGCAGAGCGGAACCTGAGAACGAGTTCAAACCCTTTCACGGCCCTTTCACGATCACACCACCGGAAGTCCAACCAAGCGCGTCGAAGAAGGCTCGAAATAGGTGTTTCAAAATACAACGAGACGCCTGCGGAGGAGGCTATGATGAATAGACCATGAGGCCCAAGGCAGAATGGTCTATTGATATCATAGCACATGAGGACGAGAGGTCTAATTGTTTTAGTATAAACAACTAGTTGGTCGGTTTTGGTAATGAATTCGATTATTTTATGTTGAAAAAATCAAGTTTTCTTGCAAAGAAAGGTGGTGGTTTTGCCAGGTACGGTCTATCACTAATAGACCATTAGTAGCTCAGCCAATCAGAATGCAGGATTTGTAATAGACTATTAGTTGGTTTATACTAAGGGACGGACCATTAGATATTTGAGGGGGGGTTGGGCAATTTTTTCTCGGCAAGAATTTTTTTTTCCTAGTCAAGACACTGCACGAATTTTTTTTCGGACGCTGTTTGCTTGCACGAATTTTTTTTTTTCACCACTATTTCATATTCATGTCTTACTGTACTCAATAAAATACATGGCCGTCATTGGCCTTCGATGTATATTGGGAAAAAACTGTTATGCAGCTAAAGATATGGCCTAATGGGACCAGCATTATTTACACTGGGGGTGGGGGTATCTGAGGATTTTGGGCAATACTTTTTTGTCAAAATGAAGTGATCCCCCACTATAAGTACTATGATTAACTTGATCCCGCTCAGAGCTGTTAAATTTTTTGTGATTCCCTCTGTCACCTATTTGAGCTAGATGACGACAGGTTACAGAAAGAGAGGATTTTACTTTTCTTTGTTACGCGCGAAGCGCGCCCTTAATTTGAAAAAGCACATCTCAGATACCTCAGAGTAAAGGTAGATCAAGCCTTGTATGGTTTATTCTTCATTCACACCGCATTATAGTGACAAAAATATATTCTTCGTGTGCGTGAAGCATGGCCCGAATGATCAATTTCTATGTTGTAACGTCAAACTCACGCTTATTTAAGGGGTTCTTTGCCAAGATACACAAGAAGTCAGGATACATAAAAAGTCTTCGTCTTCTCACTTCTTTTTACACTGAGAAAAATATGATAACCTTCGTGATGACTTTCTCAAGAGCATAGGCCTGATTAAAAAAACAAAATGGCCTGATGTCTGAACATTAATGAAATCCATTTTACACCAAAAGGTAACAGCTGCCAAATTTGTCTTTGACTGCTTCTCACTCAGGTCCATCTTCTCTGACTTCATTTTTTATGGTAATCTTCCTTGTATTCAGCGAGTATACAAAGCTGAATAATAAACTCTGAATCTAAATCTACACATATTCTTGGCAATCTATTTAAACGGCACGAACGTATTGTCCTCGTGTTGCGTGAGCTCTCATTTCTTCCTAATGCGCGCGAAGCACACCAAAATTTTTACTGTATTCAGTTAAGTGAACTAGAAAAATGCACTGATATAGAAGCTAGCCGTGCAGGAATTTTTTTTTCTTGCCTCGTTGCTTTGCACGATACTTTTTTTCAGGTTCAAAGCTGTGCTCGAATTTTTTTTGGGTATTTGCCCAACCCCCCCCCCCCCCCCCCCCCCCCCCCCCTCAAATATCTAATGGTCCGTCCCTAATTTCCTTTATATCTCGGTCCGAGCCATCCATCCGTTGAGAAGTGGCGAATAGCTCAATCTGCAGAGGGCCGGGGAAAACAAATCAAACCGGGTCGACCGAGGTTCGACTCCGGGTGTCGGCTATTTTTTCTTTTTCTCCCTTCAATTTTTTTTCTAGCATTATTGAATCAACATAAGAAAGTAAGCCACTTAAAACTACAAAACAATTGCAAAAATAAATAAATAAATTTGCGATTCACAAAGACCGAATTGATCGATTGCCTTGCGAACTGTGCGAAGTCCGATCACGCCAACGAAGCCCCAAGCAAGTTTCTGAGAGGGCAGATATCCCACTGTTGTGTGAGTAATAAGATTCTCGTGCGGTATTGTTTTTCACAAAGAAATCGGTCGAATATTGTGCGAATTCTTACATTTTCAACACTTCAGTGAGCTTTAATAACTTCAAATTATTGTAAAGAAGCCGCAAAGTGAAGTTGGCTACTGCGAGAGACAGTAAGGACAGTTATCGTTGAGACTCAAAGCTCAAAGCTTTTCTCGAGTTTGGAGAATACATCGACTCATTGGCAAATCCATTAGCATCTAAACAACAATGTTGGATGAATAACAGCCTCGATTTTCGCCTTGAGGAAAGTGAAGACGAGTCTCAAAACACAGTGAACTTGCTTGACACGAAGAGCTGGGACAGCTATAAATCTACTTTTTTACTAGTGCTTACGTCATCAAAGTCCCCGTGGCGCAGTTGGTTAGCGCGTGACTCGCCGAATCTCTTGAAGTTAAGGCGTTCCGGCGAGGTTAGTAGTTGGATGGGTTGCCAGTTGGCTATTAGTAATCAACCATGAGGGGTGGGGAGATATACCGAGGAGGGGAGGGTTGATGTCAAAAGTAGCCAGGGGGGCGTATGATCAAGGGTTCAAAGGTCGTTGCCTGGACTTGAAAAGCAGTAAAATCAGTGGCAACCGCCACGCAACCGCCACTCCCCCCTGTCTGTTGCAAAGTCATAAAAGTCAACTGGAAAGGGTCCTATTCCAAACACACAGCAGCACGCACATGAAACAAGCACTAATAACTAATAAGCAGGGAGGGGAGGGTTGTTAGTTATACTAACGGTGAACTTCATGGAGAACCATCATTGAACCGGAAATGGATACATACATAGTCCGAGGGTGACGACTAAGAAGCAATTTGCATACTGCAAATAGCTTCAAAAAGCCATTTAGGAGCAAGTCGTGATTTCTGTCGATTCTGATTGGCTAGCGATTGTTCAATTGCAATTGCTTTCACGATGGTCACGTGAAACTCGCTCTGATCAGCCAATCACACGGTCCCGTCAGACCCACGTGACAGACACAGCCCGTTGGTGTACGCTGGACCAATTAACGGTTAATAAAATTTAAAACAAGAAAAGTCGGCGTTACTGTTTTACAGGGACGTTCACTCTTCGATTTTGCCGGGAGTCTCAAGATTTGTCGCTCCGTCGACGACTGCCATACATTTTTCCCGGGAAAATTTAAGGAAATTTCGCCATTTCAAGGCGGTCTCCAGATTTTTGAAGTTCTGGGGTTGACGTTCCTGGTTTTAGGTGTATTCACAGTGCCTGAAGAAGGTTGGTTTAGCCGGCCGAAATATCGTACGAAAAAACAAATATACGTTGTAACACCGACTTTCCTTACTGGAAATTTATAGTTTACGCAGGGGCTCATAAATAGGGGCGTCCCTCTCTAGTATTGACCTATTGATAAGGCATTTTGACAGATCTAGTTATTTTTAGAACTGTTTTACCGCTATAAAATTGTAAAGCTTTTGTTTTACTAGCCAATCAAATTCGTTGTATCGGACGCCTGTCATTTGCAAGATATGCACGTGCAAGCACTGATTTTTTGTTGTTCTCTGCTATTGTTATTGTAAATAAACGGGACCGCAGCGGCATAGAAACAAGAGCAAATACCAATCTAAAAATAACTAGGTCTGTCAAAACGCCTTATCAAGAATATATATCAGAGGGACGCCCCTACTTATGAGCCCCTGGTTTGCGTCGACATACCCGTGCACACAACCTTGTGATTGCATGGCTGGAAAGTAACTATTGCAACCTCTTCCACGCAGATAAAACAATTTGTCGCTCGATTGACGTCCTCGGGCACGTTAGAACCATTTGATGTCTATTGATGCAGAAATTCAAGAAACAGTTGGAACTAGTTGCAGCTACAAGTGAATGATTGATAATGTCTGATTGTGATAGTGCAGCCCTTAGGGGCAACCATTTAAGGAGGGGGTGGGTGATTTTGAAAAAAAAAAAAATTCCTGCACGGCCCAAAGGGCCAAAAAAAAAAAAATGTATATATATATATACAGCAAAATTGTGACTAAAACCCTTCTTTCTTATTGGAAAAAAACTTTCTCACCGCATAACAGGGTTATAAAAAAAATCTTGCACAGAAAAAATCCCCCCCCTCAAAAGTTAAATAGTCGGCCCCTTATGATATGCTGCAGTTTTGGGCTCTTATTTTGGTGTTCAATGTTATATTCACTTCTAGAGTTGCCCTGATGAAGGCTTTCAAAACAACTGAGTCGACTTTGGCGAAACATTTGTTGTTATACTCAGTTATTTTGAATCACTTCTAGGAAAGGAATATAGCAAAAGTTGCGAACTTCTCGACCAATCAGGGCGCAGAATCGCTTGAGTAAGTGTAATATAGCTTTCAACCTTGTATACAGTGGAACCCCGATTGTGATATGCCACGGGGGCAAGAAAAGTGTATCGTAAAATGGGGGCATCGTTGTATCCGTACTCACGATTTAACGATTCAAAGGCGAAGCCATTGACAATATCGTTACATCGGGGTCCAGTTAATTGATTGTAACTGATTGTATTGCATTAATCATTGTAATGCTGTGAGATTCACCTTATCAAAGATATTTACTGTAATACGAGGATACCGCGCATATAAAGACATTGGTTTCATTCGGAATCGTATATTGCTAATTAAAGTTTCTGTTCTTCTTTGTTTGACCCTAGTTCGCATCTACATCGTTGCCGGGACCCAGAAATGTTATCGTAAAATCGGGGATATCGTTAGATCGAAGATCGTAATATCGGGGTTCCACTGTAAAACGGCTCCATATCTGCACTCAATTTTGACATTATATGGTAAAATGACGTCACACTAGTAAAAAAATTACCGTCATCGCCACTTGCTCAAATCTCCTGACCAGATTTGAGACCCCTTTATTATCCCTTGACAAATCCGGTCTGGGAGGGAGCGGAGGGGGCTCTTTGCTTGAGGGTTTTGGCTTTGTAGGTGGTGGGGTGGGGTTTTTGGTGGCCTGCACTCCTTGTGAAGTTCCGGCTTTGGAAGTTTCAGGGGAGGAGAATTTCCTCGGCGCGACATCTTGTGCGGTAGAAGGATTTCCTGAGGAGCCTGCCACAGGCATTGTAGGGGCGGAGGTTGTCCTTGGTAGAGTGGCTGGCTTTGGCGGGGTAGGTGGCTTCTTGGGGGTCTTTGTCTCCTGTACGGGACTCGTTGACGCTGTTGCAGTGGGGGAAATCTGAGAAAGGGGCCGCTCACGTGACACTTGTTGAGAGGCAGACGGAGGACTTTTTATCGGAAGGGAGGGGAGAGACGGGGTGCGGGACGCTTGAGACAAAGGCTGATTTCCGGTTGGTGATGCCATTCTTGGTGGTGGGGGTGGGAATGGGGCGCCTGTGGTGAAGGTGCCGGGAGAGGCTGGAGAGACAAAGTTGAAGGCTTGTTGCTGCGGAGGCCTTTTTGAGTAAAGAAAAAAGAATGTTAACTCAACTTTAGATATCGTACAATATTACTGAACCTGGTGCTTCCAATTCTACGATTTCAATGACGTCACATCCGGTCGTTCAAAATTCAAGAACAGGGCAAAACTTTCTCGTAGCCAGATCTCCCGTTTCGCAAAACAAAAAAAGAAAATTCGTAGAAAAAAGTAAACTTTCAAGAAGGTGCGCACGGGCCGCATGCCTGTTGTTTGGAGGGGGGGGGGGGGGGGGGGGGGGGAGGGGTTCTGGTTTGAAGAGCAGAATTGTCAATAGGGCTACTGGGACTAGTCTTTAGGACCTACATTTTGCCGTTTTTAACCATTTTTGGGTTGCAAAAGAGGGTGCGCCCCACCCAGCGCACTTTCCCTAGAGCCGCCACTGACTGCGCGGCGAGAAGGTGATCTTAATTGATTTAAAAATAGAAAGCTGTGTTTAGTGAAAAAAAAAATATTTGCTTGATAGAAATGACCAATAAGAGTTCAAAGAAAACACAAATACAAATAATTACGATTTAGTATAGCCAAAAACGTTTTCTGGTCTGGTCATTTACCATTCTCTGGCTTTCAAATCCGACACTTTTCGCTACTTGTTAGTTATAAGTGATTGCCTACTAGTAGATCAACCATGTTCAGAACGCAGCATTGACAATAGACCACTAGGGTGATTTGACTAATTTTCGATATTCATCTAGTTCATATGAAACCGGCTCTAAAGAACAAACCTTGAGGTCCGGACATACTGCATTATAGCGCTTTTTACTTGATCATCAAGGCAAAGATCCATGGGAGTGTTTCCCGAGTGGTTCCTATAATTCACATCCGCTCCGTGCATCACCAGATACAGAGCTGTGGCAGACTGAGTCGCTGAGTCACCACCACCACGAGCCGGTAATCCAAGAGCATCGGCAATCGCTGCGGCCTGGAACAACCACGGGAGTCGTTAGGAATGGGAATCACGGCTGGTACTATGACCTTGTGTTCAACACTCGAAGATAAAATTCGCCGCCCATGTAATATACTCTATACATCTTATTCATAAAAGCCACGTCTTTTTGTATTAGGGAAGACGTCAAAACACTTGTACTCGACTGGTACCCAATTTTTTCAGGGAGGTGGTGGGTACCGGCATCTACCCCCAGGTACCCAATACCCCTTTTTCAGACCTCATTTTCTCAGAGCATGATCTAGGGGTACCTGATTTTATTGCACATATGGACTCCTCTCGCTGCGAGGAAAGCGTTGGAGCATTAAAAAAAATCAGCTCTGAGAGGTAGGTGGCTCCGGCAAGTAAGTACGGATGTTTTGACCTCTCATCCCCTTAGACATTAAAAATCTAAAGCTATTAGAGATCAAAAACTACAGCACTTCATGACTTCTAAAAGATGCGTTGAGTTGAATTGAAATCAGTGAATAATGGACGAGATATAAACATCTGAAGGAGTCAAAATACAACAAAACGGGCTCGAAAGGCTTCTAGAGGAAATTCCATATAAAACTCTGTATGTTTTAGCTGCTATAATTCTGTTAATATTTAATTAAATGGTACGAAATTTTCAGAGCATGTGTAGTCTCAAGTTATCTCTTGAAGAGTATGATTTTTGACTGAAATATAAGTCTCTTTCATCTTTATCTGGAAAAACTTTATTATGAAGTCTATGAATTCCGTGTATTTACAGTTGTATTCATATTCCTTACCAAAGGATTCGTCATAAATTGCTTCATCACAGCAAGATGTAGTGCCGTGGTGCCATCTTCATCAGGAATGTTCACGTTCACACCATGTTCTACCAGTAACTCGATCATCTCCGTGTAACCTTCTTGTACGGCCAATACAAGTGCTGTCTTACCGTCCCGGGTACGCATGTCTATGGGGCAGTGACCCTGGGAATAAATAGGCATGCACAGGGCAAATGAAGGCTAGAATATCAGACCTCAGAATAAACAGGGCAAATGAATGCAAGAATATCAGACCTTAGAATAAATACGGCATGCACAGGGCAAATGAAGGCTAGAATATCAGACCTTAGAATAAATAGGAATGCACAGGGCAAATGAAGGCTAGGATATCAGATCTAAGAATAAATAGGCATACACAGGGCAAATGAAGACTAGAATATCAGACCTTAGAATAAATAGGCATGCACAGGGCAAATGAAGGCAAGAATATCAGACCTAAGAATAAATAGGCATACACAGGGCAAATGAAGACTAGAATATTAGACCTAAGAATAAATAGGCATACACAGGGCAAATGAAGGCTAGGATATCAGACCTCAGAATAAATAGGCATGCACAGGGCAAATGAAGGTTAGAATATCAGACCTTAGAATAAATAGGCATGCACAGGGCAAATGAAGGCTAGAATATCAGACCTAAGAATAAATAGGCATACACAGGGCAAATGAAGGCTAGGATATCAGACATAAGGATAAATAGGCATGCGCAGGGCAAATGAAGGCTAGAATATCAGACCTAAGAATAAATAGGCATACACAGGGCAAATGAAGGCTAGGATATCAGACCTAAGAATAAATAGGCATGCACAGGGCAAATGAAGACTAGAATATCAGACCTAAGAATAAATAGGCATGCACAGGGCAAATGAAGGCTAGAATATCAGACCTCAGAATAAATAGGCATACACAGGGCAAATGAAGGCTAGGATATCAGACCTAAGAATAAATAGGCATACACAGGGCAAATGAAGACTAGAATATCAGACCTTAGAATAAATAGGCATGCACAGGGCAAATGAAGGCAAGAATATCAGACCTAAGAATAAATAGGCATACACAGGGCAAATGAAGACTAGAATATTAGACCTAAGAATAAATAGGCATACACAGGGCAAATGAAGGCTAGGATATCAGACCTAAGAATAAATAGGCATGCACAGGGTAAATGAAGGTTAGAATATCAGTACTTAGAATACATAGGCATGCACAGGGCAAATGAAGGTTAGAATATCAAACCTTAGAATAAATAGGCATGCACAGGGCAAATGAAGGCTAGAATATCAGACCTAAGAATAAATAGGCATACACAGGGCAAATGAAGGCTAGGATATCAGACATAAGAACAAATAGGCATACACAGGGCAAATGAAGGCTAGGATATCAGACCTAAGAATAAATAGGCATGCACAGGGCAAATGAAGACTAGAATATCAGACCTTAGAATAAATAGGCATGCACAGGGCAAATGAAGGCTAGGATATCAGACCTAAGAATAAATAGGCATGCACAGGGAAAATGAAGGCTAGAATATCAGACCTAAGAATAAATAGGCATACACAGGGCAAATGAAGGCTAGGAAATCAGACCTAAGAATAAATAGGCATGCACAGGGCAAATGAAGGCTAAAATATCAGACCTAAGAATAAATAGGCATGCACAGGGCAAATGAAGGTTAGAATATCAGCACTTAGAATAAAAAGGCATGCACAGGGCAAATGAAGGTTAGAATATCAGACCTTAGAATAAACAGGGCAAATGAAGGCTAGGAAATCAGACCTAAGAATAAATAGGCATGCACAGGGCAAATGAAGGTAAGAATATCAGACCTTAGAATAAATAGGCATGCACAGGGCAAATGAAGAATATAATATCAGTAGTCTGAGTTTAGGGAGCAGTGGCCCTAGAATAAATAGGCATGCACGGGGCAAATGAAGGTTAGAATATCAGACCTTAGAATAAACAGGGCAAATGAAGGTTAGAATATCAGACCTTAGAAAACATAGGTTAGAATATCACTAGTTTACGTCTATGAAGCAGTGACCCTGGAATAAATAGGCATGCACAGGGCAAATGAATGCAAGAATATCAGACCTTAGAATAAATAGACATGCACAAGGCAAATGAAGGTTAGAATATCGGACCTTAGAAAACATAGGTTAGAATATCACTAGTCTACGTCTATGAAGCAGTGACCCTGGAATAAATAGGGCATGCACAGGGCAAATGAATGCAAGAATATCAGTAGCCTACGTCTATGGAGCAGTGACCCTGGAACAATTAGGCATGCACAGGGCAAATTAAGGCTAGAACATCTATGGAGCTGCTGGAATAAATAGTCTCGCCTTTGTCTCGCCATTCATACAAAAGACTATAAACCGAAGGTGTTTTAAAACAGTATTAAATACTGAGCACTAGATTAGCAGCCGCCATATAGACATTACAAGCTCGAGCTAAAGACGAATTTTGTGTTTTCATTCTACAAGAGTTGCTTCAGGTGGCACCCCTAAGGGATAGCCAGCAATTGGAACCCCCTACACGATAGGCGCTAGTGACGATTTTAAAACCCCTAAACATAAGTCGAGCACCCGCGACGTTTATATGAGAGAAGAGACGCCTGAAATTTAGTCTACAATCCTTGCCTAAACTAGCTGACACGCTCCCTGCATTCAGTAATATTAAAAACTTCACGCAAGAACGTCAAAAGACAGGACAATATAATGCGCCTCCCCCTCTCCCCCTGTTCAATGTTGAAACCCCAACTGCACGATACAAAACGCCGATGATGTCCCCACCGGAACAAATCAATTGGGGGGAAACGGGGAGAAATGAGCTTGTTGGTCGGAGGCTCTTGCAAAGGAGCTTAATATAAGAACGTTTAAACCGTTCAGAAACGGTCCACAGTTTTGTCGCGTATTGTAGAATCTTGCCTACCGACAGTAGAAGAGCTACTGCAATCTCCCTGTGGTCATTGACAGCGGCAATATGAAGTGGACTGTATCCATCTTCCTTGACAATGTCCGCCAGAGTTGGGAACTTCTCGATCAACCTGGTCACTGCACTGAAACAAGAGCAAGGGCGGATTTCAAAGTGTCGAAAAGTAAACATAAGGGAATACACTTAGCCAATCAGAAAGGAAACACAATAAACAACTGAGCAATCAGGGCTTTCAAGTACGGTTTTTATCTAGTCGCAACCAAGGAAAGCAAGAGCACTGAGTGTTTAAGATTTGCTTCGTGTTCTCATTGGCTGACTAAACAAAGGCCGAAGATCTCGACCAATAGCAACGTATAGAAAACGCAGGCCCTATTTACTTTCAGCAGTCATCTTAATTCCGCCCTAAAACAATGAATAGAGAGTTTTAAAGAGCCTGTGTCAGCCGCCATTTTGACAGCATAGCAACATACCAAGTAAGAGAAAGCATCCAATTCCTTCGGCTGATTTAGAGAATATAGAGCAATTTTCTCGACTGAATTTGGTAAATCAAATCTGAAACGTTTTTGGCTATTGATTTAGAGATTTTTACACGTAATTTGTCTTCTTATATCGAACGAAAACAATAACAAAGGAGTAGATGACACGGGCTCATTTTAAAATAACCATATTGCTTACCTGCCCGTGCTATAATAGATTGCCTTGTAAGTAATGCTGTTGTTTGCAAATCTAATGATGACAGATCTAACAGATCTAAAAGCTGCTCAAAAGACCCCAAGGCACACGCATGAGAAGGTACCCCAAGGCACACGCATGGGAAGTTTTTCGGAACTCACATGGATAGCCTTTGGAAATCCGAACACTTCTCATTCTTCTACCATGGGAAATTGAGCTTTTCCCGTGGAGTGGTTTCTGCAGAAATTCCCTGTGATAATAGTGTAGGTCATAGCACCGAACCGTCTGCAACAGACGCATGCATGTCACGCACGCTAGATCACGCCGGGGCTCCTCCTCCGCACGCTAGATCACGCCGGGGCTCCTCCTCCGCACGCTAGATCACGCCGGGGCTCCTCCTTCGAAATCAATCTCTCTCCTCTCTCCCGTGTTAGTATAATTAATGGTTTATTCTAAATTTTAATATATAGATTTAGCCACTGGCTAAAAGCGGAGCTCCCGGTTACATATTTCTCAAATTTCTTTCTGCTCTTCTATTAAAATTCTCTCTTCAATGTTCTCGTGTGATCATCGATTTTTTATCAGTTAGAAAAAACTCTGCACAGACAGAGTCCTGCAGAAAAATGACAGACAATTCCGGGTTGCCTGTGGTATGGGCGCGGAGACACGCACGGACGCGCCCGCTTTACCAGAGAATACCGCTGAACCATGAAAAATCATGTCAATCGTATACCTGAGTTCTGTTTTGAACTATTGAACTCTTCTGCGATACCTATGGTGCTCCGCTCTGCGGCCTTCGGCCGCTAAGGAGCTCCGCTACTAAAAGTTCCCTCCGCACTCGATCGTACCTCACGGCGAAAGGAGACCGTTTGAATTCACAACGATACTTGTTTAAAGAGCCCGTGTCAGCCACTTCTTTGTAATTGTTTCGTTCGATATTAGAAGGCGAATTACGTGTAGAAACCTCTAAATAAACATCTAAAAACAAAGTTTCAGATTTATGTACCAAATTCAATCGATAAACTTGCTCAATATTTTCTAAATCAGCCGATGGAAATGGATGCTTTCTCCCCGACGATGTGCTATCCTGTCAAAATGGCGGCTGACACTTCACGCGTGCTCTATTTCACCGACAAATTCATAGAAAGTTGCGCTCTTATTCTCAAATTATATATGAGAATACACACAGAGCATATATGAATACATAAAAAACAATGTCGTTTGATACTTCTACGATAGAAGTGCATTTATAGGTAAATACTTTTTCCCATAAAACACCGCGGACTGAAAACACGGAGAAGAGACCGCAATTAACCTTTTTGATATCAAACAATCTCCGACGGAAATTGTCGCTGTTCAACAGCTCACGGCCAAAACCATATTTGGAATAATTTACCTTATAAGTAAGTGACAGAAGATCCTCTTTTGATAAGAATTTCGGCAAAAGTAGCAATAAAATGGTGAAATTTTAAATGAAAACAGAGACTCGAGTTCTGGATCTATCCACCATTGATTTTGGATTGGTAACCACTCTTAAATAGCCCACAGGTAGCCCGAACGCGACTCGACCAAGTCCTCCGAATTCATAGTCAAAAATGGCAATGATTCATTGATATGAAATAGGTGTACACAATAGCAACTTACTGTATATTCCCCTTAAGGCAAGCGTGGTGCAGAGGATTAAAACCCCGCTTGTTGACCACTGTAGGGTCCAGTGCCCGAGCGTCATTGATAATACAGCTCACAATAAGGTCTCGATCAAGTGTGATCGCGTCATGCAGAGCTGAGTCACCAGATTCATCCTAAAAATAGAGACAAATGGTTTTATAAAATAATTTGAGATATTTCAAGCGCTCTGATTGGTTGAGAGCTGTTTCAAAACTCTATGGTCATAGAAATGACGCCATGACGCGATGCGCTATTGAAACTTCTCCTCCCGCGTATGATTATTATTCTCGCTTTATAAATTATTTTACAAAAGAAATAAAACATTTTTTCTGTGCCTTATAGAGTGTTGAAAACATCAGCTTTTGTTTGGTAGCTCAGTGGTAGAGCGTCTGACTAGAGTAGAGAAGGTCGTGGGATCAAAACCCATCTAGAGACACTCGGAGTTGCCGCATGGTAAAGAACTTCGAATAAGAAAAATTTAGTTTGGGAGAATTCTCGAATCGGATCATGAATCGTCTCGTGCTTCATGATCTGCTCTCCAATTCTCCCAAACAACGCCTACTCGGTTTCCAAAAACTCTATGAAGGCACAGAAATAATGTTTTATTTCTTAATTACAAGTCAAACTACAACGAAACAAACAGGATCGATACAGCTTCTCGGAAGTTCTTGTGTGATTGGATAGGCAGAACAAAGCATCCCATTGTTTCCTCGTTCTATTGTATGACCCTCTATTGTTTTGCACTGCGGATATCAACCCAATGGGCATAGATTTTACGAGAGCTGTATCATGACTCGATCGAGAAAAAAAAACGATCATATCATTCTCCATTTGAGGGCCTTCTCTGATTGGCTCATTCAATCTCGTACCCAGATGCCGTCATCTTTTGGCAAGAGCCTGGGGGAATCCAAATTTTGTGAGCATGCGTGATGGATCAAGAGCATAACGAACTCGCCTTTAAATCACACCAAACTTTAAAAAATGCAAGAAAAATCCATGAACACCAATAAAAAGTTAAAGAACTTAGATCTTACTACGGTTTATGGCAAAATAGAGCAACATTTTTAAAACCGGAAGTCCAGAATTTGGGTCTTCAAAAATCGTTTCCCCCAGAGCCCTGAATCTTGCTGCTGGCCAAAACATGACGGGCTCTGGGTACGAGATTGTGGCTGATTTTGAAGGTTGGTGCATGCGCAGTAATATCTTTCTTTCAAAGATTCTGTATCAAATCTCGCGCATGCGTCAGTGGCTGTCACCAGAGCCTCCCCCGCGAGAAGACGAGCCGAGGATGTCTCGTATGCATGCGTAGCATTTTCTCGTCACTATTCGCTGACTCAGATCAACGAAGACTCTGTTGACGAGATTACATCCTTTGAATTCGTACATAGAGCGGATTTCATATAATTGACTGTAGTGAAACGCAGCAGAGAAGAAGGAAGAAAATATAAAGCATAAAAGCAATATGGCTCTACTGAACGTACCCCGCTATTGACGTCACAATGCGAATTCTGCACTAGTGCACAGACCCCAGCGTCGTTTTCTTTATGCACGGCCAGGTGGAGAGGCGTGACAGCGTTCTTATCAGCTCTGACATTAGTGTCAGCATTAGCACTAAGAAGCAACACAATACACTCCCCAAGTTTGTCACTGGAACAAAAAAAAAAGACAAAAATCTCTCGTTTTACCCCGAGCGTTACGCCTAGGAGCATCAACTACAATACTATTATTATAAGTACAAAAAAGTACAATAGTACAAAAAGAAAATTTCTAGCGATCATCATAGCAGCGCGTTCTCGCATAAACTCGAGATAAGGTACCAGAGTAGGCCTTCAAGGCTCTACCCAAACTCGCCTGGAACGTTTTCAAATAGTTTGGCCAACTATATAAAAACGTATACTGCGGTATGCTGTATTTAGATGGTCGTCAACTAACCCATAAGCGGCATAGTGCAGAGGCGTACGGTTCTCCTCGTCCTTAAAAGCAAAGATAATTGAGCAATCTTCAATGTTACATCTAAAATAATCTACAAAGGATCGATAGTCTCTTGGAGGAGTCACTGTGATCTCTGTTACACGCAATGACGGAGATAACGATGGCTGTGAGGTGGAGGTGAAGACGAAGACGATGTGGAGGAAGCGGAAATGAAGGTGGAAGTGGAGACGAAAGTGGAGGTGGAGGAGGAAGCGGAAATGAAGGTGGAAGTGGAGACGAAAGTGGAGGTGGAGGAGGAAGCGAAAATGAAGGTGCAGGTGGAGACGAAGTGGAGGTGGAGGAAGAAGCGGAAATTAAGGTGGAAGTGGAGACGAAAGGGGAGGTGGAGGAGGAAGCGGAAATGAAGGGGAGGTGGAGGAGGAAGCGGAAATGAAGGTGGAGGTTGAGACGAAAGTGGAGGTGGAGGAGGAAGCGGAAATGAAGGTGGAAGTGGAGACGAAAGTGGAGGTGGAGGAGGAAGCAAAAATGAAGGTGCAGGTGGAGACGAAGTGGAGGTGGAGGAAGAAGCGGAAATTAAGGTGGAAGTGGAGACGAAAGTGGAGGTGGAGGAGGAAGCGGAAATGAAGGTGGAGGTTGAGACGAAAGTGGAGGTGGAGGAGGAAGCGGAAATGAAGGTGGAGACGAAGGTTGAGGTGGTGGAGGAAGCGGAAATGAAGGTGGAGACGAAGGTTGATGTGGAGGAGGAAGTGGAAATGAAGGTGGAGGTGGAGACGAAGGTTGAGGTGATGGAGGAAGCGGAAATGAAGGTGGAGGTGGAGACGAAAGTGGAGTTGGAGGAGGAAGCGGAAATGAAGGTGGAGGTGGAGGAGGATGCGGAAATGAAGGTGGAGGTGGAGACGAAGGTGGAGCTGGAGGAGGAAGCGGCAATGAAGGTTGAGGTGGAGACGAAGGGGAGGTGGAGGTGGAGATGGAAGTAGAGACGTAGAGGGAGGTTGACGGAGGAAGAAGCGGAAATGAAGGTGGAGACGAAGGTTGATGTGGAGGAGGAAGTGGAAATGAAGCTGGAGGTGGAGACGAAGGTTGAGGAGATGGAGGAAGCGGAAATGAAGGTGGAGGTGGAGACGAAAGTGGAGTTGGAGGAGGAAGCGGAAATGAAGGTGGAGGTGGAGACGAAAGTGGAGGTGGAGGAGGAAGCGGAAATGAAGGTGGAAGTGGAGACGATAGTGGAGGTAGACGAGGATGCGGAAATGAAGGTGGAAGTGGAGACGAAAGTGGAGGTGGAGGAGGAAGCGAAAATGAAGGTGCAGGTGGAGACGAAGTGGAGGTGGAGGAAGAAGCGGAAATTAAGGTGGAAGTGGAGACGAAAGGGGAGGTGGAGGAGGAAGCGGAAATGAAGGGGAGGTGGAGGAGGAAGCGGAAATGAAGGTGGAGGTTGAGACGAAAGTGGAGGTGGAGGAGGAAGCGGAAATGAAGGTGGAAGTGGAGACGAAAGTGGAGGTGGAGGAGGAAGCGAAAATGAAGGTGCAGGTGGAGACGAAGTGGAGGTGGAGGAAGAAGCGGAAATTAAGGTGGAAGTGGAGACGAAAGTGGAGGTGGAGGAGGAAGCGGAAATGAAGGTGGAGGTTGAGACGAAAGTGGAGGTGGAGGAGGAAGCGGAAATGAAGGTGGAGACGAAGGTTGAGGTGGTGGAGGAAGCGGAAATGAAGGTGGAGACGAAGGTTGATGTGGAGGAGGAAGTGGAAATGAAGGTGGAGGTGGAGACGAAGGTTGATGTGGAGGAGGAAGCGGAAATGAAGGTGGAGGTGGAGACGAAGGTTGAGTTGGAGGAGGAAGTGGAAATGAAGGTGGAGGTGGAGACGAAGGTTGATGTGGAGGAGGAAGTGGAAATGAAGGTGGAGGTGGAGACGAAGGTTGATGTGGTGGAGGAAGCGGAAATGAAGGTGGAGGTGGAGGAGGATGCGGAAATGAAGGTGGAGGTGGAGACGAAGGTGGAGCTGGAGGAGGAAGCGGCAATGAAGGTTGAGGTGGAGACGAAGGGGAGGTGGAGGTGGAGATGGAAGTAGAGACGTAGAGGGAGGTTGACGGAGGAAGAAGCGGAAATGAAGGTGGAGACGAAGGTTGATGTGGAGGAGGAAGTGAAAATGAAGCTGGAGGTGGAGACGAAGGTTGAGGTGATGGAGGAAGCGGAAATGAAGGTGGAGGTGGAGACGAAAGTGGAGTTGGAGGAGGAAGCGGAAATGAAGGTGGAAGTGGAGACGAAAGTGGAGGTGGAGGAGGAAGCGGAAATGAAGGTGGAGGTGGAGACGAAAGTGGAGTTGGAGGAGGAAGCGGAAATGAAGGTGGAAGTGGAGACGAAAGTGGAGGTAGAGGAGGATGCGGAAATGAAGGTGGAGGTGGAGACGAAGGTGGAGCTGGAGGAGGAAGTGGCAATGAAGGTGGAGGTGGAGACGAAGGTTGAGGTGGAGGAGGAAGCGGAAATGAAGGTGGAGGTGGAGACGAAGGTTGAGGTGATGGAGGAAGCGGAAATGAAGGTGGAGGTGGAGACGAAAGTGGAGTTGGAGGAGGAAGCGGAAATGAAGGTGGAGGTGGAGACGAAAGTGGAGGTGGAGGAGGAAGCGGAAATGAAGGTGGAAGTGGAGACGAAAGTGGAGGTAGAGGAGGAAGCGGAAATGAAGGTGGAAGTGGAGACGAAATGGAGGTGGAGGAGGAAGCGGAAAAGAAGGTGGAAGTGGCGACGAAAGTGGAGTTGGAGGAGGAAGCGGAAATGAAGGTGGAAGTGGAGACGAAAGTGGAGGTAGAGGAGGATGCGGAAATGAAGGTGGAGGTGGAGACGAAGGTGGAGCTGGAGGAGGAAGTGGCAATGAAGGTGGAGGTGGAGACGAAGGTTGAGGTGGAGGAGGAAGCGGAAATGAAGGTGGAGGTGGAGACGAAGGTTGAGGTGATGGAGGAAGCGGAAATGAAGGTGGAGGTGGAGACGAAAGTGGAGTTGGAGGAGGAAGCGGAAATGAAGGTGGAGGTGGAGACGAAAGTGGAGGTGGAGGAGGAAGCGGAAATGAAGGTGGAAGTGGAGACGAAAGTGGAGGTAGAGGAGGAAGCGGAAATGAAGGTGGAAGTGGAGACGAAATGGAGGTGGAGGAGGAAGCGGAAAAGAAGGTGGAAGTGGCGACGAAAGTGGAGGTGGAGGAGGAAGCGAAAATGAAGGTGCAGGTGGAGACGAAGTGGAGGTGGAGGAAGAAGCGGAAATTAAGGTGGAAGTGGAGACGAAAGTGGAGGTGGAGGAGGAAGCGGAAATGAAGGTGGAGGCTGAGACGAAAGTGGAGTTGGAGGAGGAAGCGGAAATGAGGGTGGAAGTGGAGACGAAAGTGGAGGTGGAGGAGGAAGCGGAAATGAAGGTGGAGACGAAGGTTGAGGTGGTGGAGGAAGCGGAAATGAAGGTGGAGACGAAGGTTGAGGTGGTGGAGGAAGCGGAAATGAAGGTGGAGACGAAGGTTGATGTGGAGGAAGAAGTGGAAATGAAGGTGGAGGTGGAGACGAAGGTTGAGGTGATGGAGGAAGCGGAAATGAAGGTGGAGGTGGAGACGAAAGTGAAGGTGAAGGAGGAAGCGGAAATGAAGGTGGAAGTGGAGACGAAAGTGAAGGTGAAGGAGGAGGAGGAAATGAAGGTGGAGGTGGAGGTGGAGACGATGGGGAGGTGGAGGTGGAGATGGAAGTGGAGACTTTGATTGACGGAGGTTGACGTTGACATTGAGGAGGTGAAGCTGGAGGGGGGATTGTGGTGGAGGTAGAGGCCGAGCTGATGGTGGGAAGGGATGGAGATGGATGGAAGTGGGGAGTCGTACTTTTATCTCTTTGTTTGCTCCCATGTCCAGTAGGACCGACACCACGTCAGGATGCCCTTTAAGGCAGGCGAGGTGAAGAGCAGATTGGCCTCCAACTTGATGGTTGATCTGGAAAGATACAGCGATCGCACAGTTCTTTTTTGGTTGAGTCGTGATCGAGAATTGTCATATTGTCAGTTGCTCTTCGATCTACTGTAGCTTTTGGGAAGAGACAATAAAACAATGTCCCATCGGCCTTCCCCTCGTCAAACTGTATTACAATGTGGACGCTAAAGAACCGGCTGAACTCTTGGTAAGAGTGAGGTTTACGTCTGATTGTAATTGCTTTCCTCTACGAGGCTATAGATACTGGGCAACTGTTCTCATGTCATGACTATAAGATGCGCGATAGTAATATTCGCCAACTAATGCAGCCTGTTGCCACGTACAACCTCTGTTCTTGTCTAGCGGCCGTGTTCCACAGCTTCGAGTTCCCTCGCGACTAGAAGACCCTTTGTTTCTTCACAAGGCAAAACGTTCTAGCCACTAATTATTGTGATTTTAAAAGCCACTTACCAGTGAGCGATCCTTTTGTAGAATCTCCCGGACTCTCTGTGCATTCCCCTCGGACGCCGACTTTACAAGTTGACCTCCGCTTCCCAAAGCGATGTCAGTTAATAACGAGTGAAATAGAGCTTCAACTAGAGCTTCTGTAAAAAACATCAATCAAAACTCTCATCCAGTAAGGACAACTCTCTCCGAATAGTTCCAAAATGCAGTGACCACCCAGTGATGGGTCGTGCGACCAATCAGAATGCAAAGTAAACACAAATACAAATAACTTGATACACCATAATAACTTGATTAAATCCACTCTGTACACGAGCCCTAATCGGCCACTACTTTATTGCTATTTTCATTCAATATCAGTACACGAATTACGTGTAGAAATATCGAAATAATAATCTACAAACAAAGTTTGTAGATTGATTAATAGCATTCAATCGAAAATATTGCACCCCATTCCCAAAATCAGCCGATGGTAATGGATGCTTTTTCTTACTCGGTATGTTTGCTAGGTTGATAAAATGGCGCCTGACTGTAGGCTCTTTAACCATTCTCGTTGATCTCCTTATATATTACCTCTGCTAGTACCAGGCGAAGAATTTGTTCTTGAGGTTCCCGGTGGCGCGCGCTCGGCTTCTGGAGTTTCTAGAGTCAATGCGGCGGGATTGAAAAGCCAAGCCCGTTCACCCATCTTGACCACTGCGTCACCATCCCCATCTACTTCAAGTACATTCCCCTGGGCTCCTAGCGCCTGCAAACACAAACAGGTAGTAATGGCAAATGAGTAAGCGAACATCGCAGTTAAGAAGCAATCTAAGCGATCGCTATAAACTGGAAGGCCTGAAAAAAACGGAATCGAACCCATGACCTTCACGGTGTGACGCCATAACTGATGGCTTATGTTCTCAAATACCAGAAGGGCATATAATGACGTAATTAATGTTTAGAACTGAACTGGTGCACACTTGCGACACATAAGAAACGCGCACAAAATTTAGTGGTTTACAAACGTCGAAGTCGACAAAAAATAACATAAGATTGCTTTGGTGAATTCAATCGGTGAATTCAATAATTTCAATTATTTTCCCATGCTTTGTTCGTTGCTACGTAACGTCCTTATGTCGTTATGTCGCTAGTGTGCACTAGGCATTATGAGTTAAGTGACCATCGTAGTTATGAACCAGTATCGTGGTTCGACCCTTCGGAAGCCTGAAATCGTTTTCTTCTTTTACAGTTTATAGCTATCGCTTAGTTTATAGCTATGCGATGATCACTTAGTTATTTACCATTCATCCCCCACTCATACACCGAAGTTCATTGTTTTCGTGACAGAAATTTCAAGAGAGAAAAGAGAAAAACAAAATAAAGCTTGCAAGATAACGAGAATGCGCATACGATCATCCTCCTCGCCACCATCCTCGCACTCCATAATCCTTCCGTCAGCTCCAACCAGGGAAAGAGAAAATGGAAGACCACCCTCCTCCCCACGACCGCGCGTGAGGATGTCCCCCCCCCCCAACCTGTGTTGTTGTTGTTGTTACCTCCACCATCGTGTCATTCCACCCCCCGTGGCCTTGTTGTAACTGGATCACGATCTCTCTTTCTATCGCCACCCTTACTTTGTCACCCGCTCGCAATTTTGGCACCTTCAAAACAAAAATGGAGTCATTAGTAATAGGGCACTCATAATTTACAATAAACAATGACACCTCAAGGCCAAATGGGGTATTATTAAAAAGCCTACTCATCAAACTCATTAATAATTCATCAAGCTTAATCATAGAAAATCATATAACTACTCAGTAACACTTCCGCCAGCAGCAAAATCCCCAATTTTCTAAACAAGTTCCACATAGTTCATCCGTAGCGTGGACAAATGCAGGATTGTTATAGACCTTTATGTCAATTATACACATTGTCACGGTCTTGTGACACCTCTTATAAATTTCATTGAAAGTATTTTCCTTTAACTTCAATAGACAATTGAACTCACGTAATGGAAAACAAGTGCCGTGGTATTTTCAGAACAATAAATAGCTTAGCATAGTTTAGACACTTAGTGGGACAAAATAATCAAGAATCAAGAATTTGTCAAATTCCAAACCAAGTTTTTCAAATAATGATGTAAAAGTTTGCTTAGTTACGTAATAGGACTTTTGTAGATATTCTCGACCTTAGCGAATAAATAAGACTGAAAAATAATGATTCGGGGTCGAGTTTAAGGCAGTTAGTAAAATGGAGGGAGTCGTGTCGTGGATCCTGGAATGAACATGGATGGTGTAAAGTCAAGACACAGAAAGTTAAGTACAGTACTTTAAAGTGTTCATGGAACTTGAAATATGCAAGAAAGCTTTGTGATCGATCATGGAACTGAGTCAAATATACAAGAAAACTTCACGATTCACGGATTTACTGTACCTGCTAATTCAGTTGATGAACTCTCTCTGGACTGCCGAGTGAACTTTAGTTGAGCGAGTGTGATTGAAAGTGTGTGATATTTAGTAATATATAGATTTAGCCACTGGCTAAAAGCGGAGCTCCTTGTTATTGAAATTTTCTGTGCGAATGAAAGGGATTCCCATGTGTACATGGTTTATACTATAGGCTTTTTAAGAAAAAAATGTCTCTTGATATGTATACAACAGTGTTTTCTTCGGTATGTTGCTGCATTGACACAAAACAAATACGGGACGAAAAAAGCATCCTGTCAAGTGAGATGACCTCCTTCCGAAAAATTAAGGTATTAATTCCTCCAAATGGAATGATTCAAAAGTGCAATAAAGAGAATAATTTTTCATGCATAGATTGCGTCGTCGATGACGTCATATCACCTGACCACTTCATTTCGCTCATCTGGTAACCTAGACAACACTATCCAAGTTTCGTTGTTTTAGAGTTTTCCCTTCACGAGATATTAATTTTTCAAGCATAGATGACGTCATCGATGACGTCATATCACGTGACCAACTCACTTCGCTCAACTGGTGACCTAGACTACACTACCAAAGTTTGGTTGTTTTAGAGTCTTCCCTTCACGAGATATTCATTTTCAAGCATAGATGACGTCATCGATGACGTCACATCACGTGACCACCTCATTTTGCTCATCTGGTGGCCTAGACTACACTACCCAAGTTTTGTTGTCTTAGAGTCTTCTTTTCACGAGATATACATTTTTCAAGCATAGATGACGTCATCGCTGACGTCATATCACGTGACCAACTCATTTCGCTCATCTGGTGACCTAGACTACACTACCAAAGTTTGGTTGTTTTAGAGTCTTCCCTTCACGAGATTTTAATTTTTCAAGCATAGATGACGTCATCGATGACGTCACAT
This sequence comes from Scolanthus callimorphus, assembly GCA_033964015.1. Taxonomy (NCBI): domain Eukaryota; kingdom Metazoa; phylum Cnidaria; class Anthozoa; order Actiniaria; family Edwardsiidae; genus Scolanthus; species Scolanthus callimorphus. The sequence continues at coordinate 147,808 of JAWWUD010000096.1, read as the reverse complement.
CACGTGACCACTTCATTTCGTTCACCTGATGATCTAGACTATACTACCAAAGTTTGGTTGTTTTAGAGCCTTCCCTTCACGAGATATTCATTTTTCAAGCATAGATGACGTCATCGATGACGTCACATCACGTGACCACTTCATCTCCCGAAGGGAAGCTTCTATAGAAGCCAAACTTGGACAAACTTTCAAAGACCATAAGAGGAACTCTACACCAAAGTCACGTTCCCTCACGCCATCAATGACGTCATCAAAATGATCCATAAAGCCCGTGACGTTCAAAATTGAACTCGATGGTATACGTTTTTCCCTTGGGTATGGTGCTCCGCTTGCGCGGGCCACGGCCCGCGCTGGAGCTCCGCTATAAGATTTAGTTTTGTAAACGTAATTTAATTTTTCTTTCCGTTAGTATTATTTAATTAAATAAGTTAATTTTGAAAACGTTTGAGTTTTACTTCAGCTATTTCACGTTCGCGACACACATCTAGTAAGTCCTAATACCACACCCACTTTGTTATACAACCACAAAAAGTGGTCAAAACATCTGTACTCGAATGGGACCCGATTTAGGGAGTTGGGGTGTTGCCGCCACCAACCTTTTTAGGGAGAATATGCCCATTTCTAATTGCGAATATCTAAAACATACATGAATACAAAATATAGGCTCAGCACAGTCTCCTTTATAGCGAGAGCAACATATTCATGCAATAAACTCCATCCCTTATCTGAGCACGAAGAACATGGGCATTGGAAATCAGATGGGAGGAGTCGTACAACATTGGACCTACCACCTCCAGTGATAAAATCGGGTTCCGATCAAGTACAAATGTTTTGACCGCTTCCCCAACCACCATAAGTAATTGCGCGCCTTTCTTAGAGCAGATTTCGTATGACTGTGAAAAGTGTCGCGGTGCGGCGCGGTACTGTCGCGGTGGCGGTACGGAACCTGGCCTGCTGTAAATGGAATTAAATCGCCGATGAAATCGCGTAGTCGCGGCACGGTCGCGGCGCGCTACAACTCTTTCGCGGCACTTTTCACAGTCATACGAAATCTGTTCTATCTTATGCATACCTTGTATATGGAGTCGCTATTCAGGGCCCAAGTATGTTCTCCGTATTTTACATGGACATCACCATCCGCGTCCACTTTCTCGACACAGCCAACCTTACCAACAATCTACAAGAATCAGAAAAGACTTCTGTCAAGGTTCTTCCGGATTTTCTAACTTTGGGTCTTGATTGCACTTTTTGTGTTTGTAAGTTGCCTGTATGTTCATTCGGTTGTTCCTGCTTTTGTTCGTTTGTCCTGTCCACCAGTCCCTCCCTCCTTTGCAGGATCACAAATTCTAAGTGGTGCTTTACAGACTTTACAGTTGTAGTAATGAATTTTCGCTAGCTTGCCTCCTACCTATACGTTGTCACGAAATCTCACGACCCTTATACGGTTTCATTACCACAATTCTCTGGTAAAAGAAAAGGCACGTGTTCGGCTTCTGGTACCTACCTCTGCCATGGTGTTATTCCAGCCCCCATGTCCGTCTTGCATCAATCTTAGCGTCTCTGCTTCAAGGAACGTGATTACTTTATCGCCCCTTTGGAGCACGCGACTTCCGGCTTCTTCGCCTGCAGCATTAATTCCGGTCGTGTCCAATTTTTGCAAATGATCTCGGTAGTATTTCGGGCCGGTGGCTGCTGTTGTGAATTGCAAATCAACCTGGAATATTAACAATAACATGAGAATAACAAACATGTAGGCTAACTTTCAGACAGCCGCGATGTTATGCGTTTGTAAAGTCATGAGTTTTGTGGCTAGAGCGGGTTATGTATTAATTTGACACACTATTTGGTTTGCTTCTGTACAAAGATGACCGCGATCACGTTAAAGAACGAACATGCTTACGACAGAAATCTTTTAAGCATTAAAAAACTGGTTTGTTATGCAGATAAAATGTTTTCCTTGAGCTGTCTTTATACTAACCCCTTGTTGCATGTCTGGAGTGTACAAGAAAACAAGAAGCTGTCGCTTTGTAGTTTAGAAACTAAGTTCCGCCACGAAACCCCGGGGAGGGGGGGACTCCCTATATTCGAATGTTAGGGGTGACCTTCGTATTTTTTAGGGGTTGAAATCGGCGATCTGGCATTGTTTAGAGGTTCGAATATAAAAACGATATGGTAAGAAAAATAGGCATGTTTTAGGGGGTTCTCACGCAAATATGGTACGCTGAAGGGAACCTGGTGATACATAGGTCCAAAATATTTGAAAGAATGACAGTGTATTCGAAACTCGAGAGGATACATTTGATGTCAAGAGCCCTTGTTGATGCATATCTAATAAACGACCAGAATAAAATTTAATCTGTCAAAATGTTGGTATTTTTAGTGTACTTTCAGACTGAGGGGTATTTTTTAGGGTGAAAATTTCCGACCAGGTATTTTTTAGAGTCAAAATTCGAGTTCCCGACGGTCACCCCTAGCATTTTAACCTTAGAGAGAGTACCCCGGGCACGAAACATTGACATCTGATATATCCTGAATGCTATTATGTGCTACATGCACAATCTCGCAGCATTTTACTGAAATTTTTAGAAAACTTGCAGATTTTAAAATCTTTGAAAACGATGTGTTAGACATGTAAAAACAGAATCAATTTAATGTATTTATTGATTAATTCAGAGTTCGGTTTGTAAATTTTAAAGTATAACTTCGTGACTCCTTTTTTCAAAGAGCGAAAGTAGACGATAATTGTTTTACATTCAAAGACAAATTATTCCGGATTTATACCGAGTACAATTCGATTGAAAAAGGAATCTCTAAATAGTGAGGTGATGAAGGGACAAGGGCAGAGATTAAGGTGACTTAGGGGCCTACCATTTAACTCTTGAGGGGGGGGAGGGGGGCTTTAAAAAAACAATTCCTTCACGGCCCGAAAAATATTTCTTACACAGCAAAATGGTGACTAAAACCCTTCTTTCTTATTGGAAAAAAAATTCACTGCATAACAGAGGTATGAAAAAAATCTTGCACCGACAAAAAAGCCCACCCCCCACCCCCTCAAAAAGTTAAATGGTCGGCCCCTTACTCGAAATGGGCAATTCCACAATCTAAATATTGTTAGTGGTATATTGCCCGTCTTTTTACCAGCTATAAAAGTAAAATTGCACTTAAATATGTATCGTTTGGCCTCTGAATTTATCAACAGCAAGAACCATTTCCCAATTAGCACAGAAAGGCATAAAACCAATGGTGTGTGATAATTGTTGTACCATTGTAGGGACTGCTCGCCACACTGAGCGCCAATAAACTAGGTTTATAAACTTGCTCATTCGTTTCCTGCGTGAAAAACGGATTCTTACCTTACTTTTTTATCAATGCAAATGAAAACTTGGCTTTTTACAGGGGGAACTTGCTATGATCAAACACCGCTTTCTAGCCTTTCTGGATTGAAATGCAGTGTTTGGATTTGCAAATACGTCTTCAATCGTACCTTGCCCTGCTGTCCAACTCTATATATGTTGCTCCTTTAACCGCATCCCATGTTACGTTGGCGGCGTCTCTTGCTTGCTGCCATTTTGTCAGCTCAGTAACTGTACCGTCCATGCCATTCCCGCCATCTTGCCCAGAATAACGCCAGTCCTTGCCACGCTTGACCTTAGCACCCTTGAAAATCCCCTTGGATTGAACTCTGGTAGAATTTCTGCGTTTACCGACATTCACTCTGCGAATTAAACAATATATACTATTAGAGCCGAATTTTCGCGATCAGCCTTTTTGAAACGTCAAGATAGAGTCTTGCATTTCAGCTCCTTCCCATCCTCAATTGTTCCTCCCTCGCTGCATTATCATCTCCTGCTACCCAGATGTTCTCTCTCTACAATTGCTTAAAATCATCACTGCTCTCTCACCGAAACTCCTCAAATCCCTCCTTCCTCTTTGGCCCTTTCCCTTCCTCCTCAACGTCTATGGGGCCGGTCGTTAAAAACCTGTGTGGCGGGGGCAGCAGTTTTTCCCGAAAAGACTTTTTTTCAATGTGATCCCCCACTCGAGTATTGGTTCGAAAGTGTGGCTCCCCACTCCCGAAAGAAATTTCAAAGTCGACCCCTCCCCCCTCCCCCCCTCATATAAAATATCTTCAAATGACATCTTCAACGCCAGTGCAGAGGCAGTTGACTCCGACTCAAGTACTGACGAAGATAAGGAATCACCAGAGGACGTGCTCGATGTGGTGGCTGATGTCATTGGTCAGGACGAAAGTAGCAGTAGCGATGAGGATGAAGATGACAAGTGCTTGCGTTTGAAGGCACTTCAGTCTCATCACGAGGACGTTTAAGTGTCGTCACAGAGATGGCAGTTTGTACGCTTATTATTAATTTCTGCTATAGTGCTATAGGTTCTGACATTTCAATTTTGCAATTTTTAAAGGCGATTGATCAAAATAAAATTGAAATAACATATACGTGTTAGTATTTGTATGCATTTGAACCCGGATTTCAAATCTTAGTACAAGTGACGGATATTTAAGTGACTCGATATTATCAAACATGGGCAAAGATCGAACCACAAAATACTAAAAATGACTCCCCATACGAAACGTTTATTTCAAAAACGACCCCCCAAAAATGGTGTGATTTTCGAAATTGATCCCCCACTAAAACTGCTGGCCCCCCACACAGGTTATTAACGACCGGCCCATCCGAATCTTCCACTTCACAACAAGTATTTTTCCCACTCAACCTACCTTCTCCTTAACTATAACTTCTCCTCAACTATAACTCCTAATTCGCAACCTTCTCTTAACTCCTTCAACCCTCCAACTCCAGTGCAAGCTATTTCTCCTCCTCTTCCTCCACAACCCATACTCCTCCCCAACTCTTCATTTTCACCTTCGCCCCAATTCCTCAAAGCCCAAGACGTTCTTATTTCAAACTCCTTCAAAACCTCTTCATCGATAACTCCTCCTCTGCAACCCTTCCTCCGTCTTTACCTCTCTTTAGTTCTTTTACGTCCAACTTCTCCTCCACAGCAACTCCTGTCCCCGCTTCATCCTACCTCAGCTCTTACTTCATTGATCAAAGCCTTCTCGCCCCAAATCGCTTCCTCTTTTCAACTCTTCACATCCTCAATTGCTCCTTTGCAGCAACTCCTGTTTAACCTCAACTCTTACTTTACTCCTCAAACCCTCCTTAACGCTAATGCTCCTCCACAGTAGCTTCAGCTTCTTTGCATCATCAGCTTTTTTCCTCCACAATTCCTGTCTCCACTCAACTCTTCATCCTACTTCAACTCTTACTTTACTACTCAAATCCTCCCCATACGCGAATCCTCCTCCTCAGTCGCTACCTCTCTTCAGCTTCTTCACATCCTCAGCTTTTTTTCCTCTACAATTCCTGTCTCCACTCAACCCTTCATCTTACCTCAACTCTTACTTTACTCCTCAAACCCTTCTTACCGTGAGTCGTCCTTCTCACTCGCTTTCTCTCTTCAGCTCCTTCACATCCTCAGCTTTTTTTCCTCCACAACTCCCGTCTCCACTCAACCTTTCATCCTACCTCAACTCTTACTTTACTCCTCAAACCCTCCTTACCACCAACCCTCTTCTCAGTCGCAATCTCTCTTCAGCTCGATCCTTCACATACTCATTTTTGTTCCTCCGTAACTCCACTCAACTATTCATCTTACAATCTTGGACAAAACCTGTAGAGAAAATTACTGAAATCGCTTCTTTTTTCGCTTTATTCCTATCATTTCACCTCCCCCTGCTCCCCGAAGCAATGTTGCAAGGAACGCGTCAAAGAATGGACACCCTTCATCACCAACATTGATTTAGGGGGAGGGGGATGAATGGGGCCCTAAGTTAGTCGAAAACGCAAAAGAGAGTGGTATTTATCATTTTCTCTACCCTTTTGTCCAAGATTGTAGCTACTTCGACTCTAACTTTACTAGTCAAACCCTCCTTACCGCAAATCGATCTTCTCAGTCGCCACCTCTCTTCAGCTTCTTCACATCCTCAGCTTTTTATCCTCCGCAGCTCCTGTCTCCACTCAACCCCTTATCCTATCTCAACTCTTACTTTACTACTCAAACCTTCCTTACCGCGAACCCTCTTCTCAGTCGCAACCTCTCTTAAGCTCCTTCACATCCTCAGCTTTTTTTCCTCCGCAATTCCTGTCTCCACTCAACCCTTCATCCTTACCTAAACTCACTTCCACTCTTAAACTCGGCTTCCTCATCGCGAATTCTCCCCCTCAGTCGCTTCCTCTCTTTAGCTCCTTCACATCCTCATCATCTGCTACTTTCCTTCTCAACTCCTCCTCATCCGCGAATCCTCACCCTCAGTCACCAGCTCTCTAGCCGATCAGCTTCAAAACCTCATCCAGTTCCTCCTCCTCTAAGGTTTTCAAAGATTTGGGTTTGCAACGACCGGTACAATATTTGATGTTTTAGGCGCAGATGCCTTTCAACTTCGATTAAATACTTTGGCTTTGGTGGAAAAGACGATTCTATAAATAGAACATATGGTCTTGCAATGAGGCCAAACAAATAGTGAATTAACACTCCGGGGTAATGATCTCCTGGATTCCTATTATCTATCTAATAGCCCATTTGATTACCCGTGTGTCCTGTCATTGCTGATGTCAAATCTCTGGAAGGCGTGGTCGAGGCTGTGCACGTCCGTCATGTAGCAGGGTGTGCAGAGGTCAAAATCATGACACTCGCAACACTTCCATCGCATCCCTTGGATCGGAGTGGTCTTGCATCCATCGCAGGTAAAGTGATCAAATGTGACACCTTAAAAACATAAAACACTTAAGCTATAAAAAAAAATGCTGAGAGAGCACTAATATACAATACACATGTGTTTCTTAATGTATGGGAAAATAAGGCAGCTTTCTTCCATCAAGTGCAAAAACTTACTAAAATGACAACATCAATTAGGAATCAAAATTAACTTAACTTAACAGTTACGAAGTGGTAAAATAACAAAATCCACTGTCCGTGGCCGAATAAAAAAATGCTCTATTATTTATATCGGATCTGATAAAAAAATATCAGCTATTAAGATATTGAAACGTGAAATCCATAGATATTAGTGTCTCTTAAATTAACGTTCAACTCGTTATCTACGAATACCGATCAACAAACCGCGGTTTAATTGGCTTCCGTCAGTCAAACGGGTGAGCAACTCTGGGTGATTTCACGGAGGTAGATGACGTGAAATCCATAGATATGAGTGTCTCTTAAATTAACGTTCAACCCGTTATCTGCGAATACCGATCAACAAACCGCGGTTTAATTGGCTTCCGTCAGTCAAACGGGTGAGCAACTCTGGGTGATTTCACGGAGGTAGATGACGTGAAATCCATAGATATGAGTGTCTCTTAAATTAACGTTCAACCCGTTATCTGCGAATACCGATCAACAAACCGCGGTTTAATTGGCTTCCGTCAGTCAAACGGGTGAACAACTCTGGGTGATTTCACGGAGCTAGATGATAGATTTTATGAACCGATAGGGTCCTAGCTACTAGGCTTCATAAAAACAATTTTTCAACAGTTTTGCAAAATGCAAGCCAAACTCAAAAAACATGCGTGGACTCGATCAAAACTTTGATTTACGGAAGCCAAAACGCAGTTTGTCATTTAGGCCTAGTGTATACGTCGCATTTAATTAGACGAATTTAATTGATCAATTAAATTCGTCTGTGCGACGTATAAAATGGAGGTTCGTTTTATACGACGAATAAAATAAAACGAAGACACTATACTACAGACGTTGTATACGTCCGGGGTCCACGTATACAACGTCTTTTGGATGAATACAATTTTCGACCTTTTTAGGTTCGTTTTATACGTCGCATTTCAGACGAATTCATTGCGATACTTAAATTCGTTCGAAATACGACGTATAAACTAGGCCTGCTCCAAGCACAGTTAGTAGAGGGAGACTTAGACCTGTCCACACTACACCGTTTTCAAACGAAAACGGATACTTTTTGCTCTGTTTTCAAAAAGATCTGCGTCCACACTTATCGTTTTCGTATCGTTTTCGCCCGTCCATACTACAACGCGTATTCGTACGAAAACGCTCTTATGCATTCAGTGGGCATGCTCCATTCTCGTACCCAGAGCTCCCCGGCTCGTAACCTCGCGGGGAGGCTGTGTGGTGACAGCCACTGACGCATGCGCGTGATTTAATACAGAGCCGCTGAGAGAAAGACCTTTCAGCGCATGCTCCAACGCTTAAAATCAACCAATCAGCGACAGCCCTCAAATGGATGTCCCCAGAGCCTCCCCTGCGAGCAGACGAGCCGGGGAGCTCTGGGTACGAGAATGGGCATGCTCAAACAAGCTCAACGCATGCGCATTTCGATCTGTCGGCCCGCGAAATTGGTCGGGTTTGCTGTGGTGACGTCATTGTTTTCAGATAGCATCGTTTTCGCCCGTTCACACTAGAAAACAGCGTTTTCAAACAGCTCCGTTTTCAATTCGCTCCAATCTCGAGAGCGTTTTCGGATTGATCCGTTTTCGGTATCGTTTTCGGCGTTGTAGTGTGGACGATAGCCGTATCCGGAGCAAAATGTATCCGTTTTCGTTTGAAAACGGTGTAGTGTGGACGGGCTCTAACTCTCCCTCCACTAACTACGCTCCAAGTCGACCTCTCATAGGATACTGGAAGCGAGCGAACCAAAACCGCGCGCGCGACGACGAAGTACTTGTGAAAATCTTTTTGGCATTCGAAAATGTCAAGTGGGAATAGCAGAATTATGAAAATCGCAGCAATAGAGCGACATTATCACCGAAAAAAACATTAAACGTTCCATATCACCAGTTAAAAATAACAACTGAAGTTTGTGAAGAATGCTTTCAACATGGTATGGTGAAAATTTTGAGGTAATAATTCCATGTATAGGATTGCAAAGATGTTGGTGGCTTCTATACAGCTTATGTTGTTGTTATAACACGAGCAAATTTGACGCATTTGGAATCCGTATACCTCAAGCATTAATTTCCTTTAATAAGGTTCTTTTACGGTCAAAACACATGAAGCGTGCCCCCCTAGAGTGGAAAATTCAGTTCAATATTGCCGAGAATATTGCTTGAAGTTATTAAGCCCGGCATAACTAATCGAACGTTCGGTAATCGAACTTAATCGAACACCAATCGTACGTTCGATTACCGAACAATGTTCAATCAAACCCAATTGAACTTAAATTTAACACAGGCATTTTTCTAAATCGGAATCAATCACTAACCAAGTTGAGCACCCTTAGTTCGGCTCGCCTGGCGCATACTGGGAACTGCACCGTACATTAACTGCAGGTGTTAATGAGACGTTAATCCAATAGTCCAGAATAGTTTTGTTGAAGACTGTTCATGGCCGTCTATTGCTGTGTATTACTCTATTGCGTGTCACTGATGAGTCTTACCCAATTTCTAAAGTCATGCAAAATTTCCGAACAAAATCGAACTTAATCAAACCAATCATTTTGATTTATGTTCGATTGAGTTCGGTAATCATACTCACCAAAAAGTTTTGTTCGATTATGTTCGATTACCGAACCCAATCGAACGATTGGTGTTCGATTGAAATTTTGTTCGATTTTGTTCGATTAGTTATGCCGTGATTAAGTTATTCGTTCCAAAAAAGCAGTTCTATGCAAATGTTCACCCAGACTTATTAGTATAGTATTTGAAGTATAAAATTATAAAAATGCATTTTTTAAATGAATAATAAATCAATATGAATTGAATATAAATCCACTCTAGGGGTCACGCTTCACGTCTTTTGACTGTAAACTTATGACGTGACTGAGGGTTAGAGGTCACGCTGGTTTCATCTATGCATGATAATTAGTTCTTGGAATGATTGCACCAAAACAGGAAGCATTTTAGGCAAATTTTAGACTAAAAAACCGCGAATTTCATCAAAATGATATTGGCTTTTATTGCGAAAGAAATACCTAATATATATACCTGGGTTTTCTGAGTATATAGCACCACTGACTACGCTCACACCTCAGACAAAAGCCGGAAGTGAACTGGGTTTGTATTTCTCAGTCGCGCCGATATGAAGAAATTTCTCTAACACTTCTAAATTCTAGGAGATACTATTAGCTCCCTAAAGTAAGAAAAACAAACAAACAAAGGTTTGGTGTTGATGACGTCTATAAAAAGCCTGCAAAAGTTTGAGATTGTGAGGAATGGCGGAGGGTCCTATAGCGTTTAAAATTGCCTTGTCAAAATTATACTAAATCTATGTGTATCAATACTACAATCTTTTACCAAGGAAATGGCCCGAAAAATTCACTCAAGGACAGTTTAATGCTTGTAGCAAAACAAAACAAATTCTATCGTCTATAAAGTCTCGAACTTCGACCAACATGCTATGAAGCAAAGCGTCAGAACTCGTACAAAATCAATTCGTTATCATGTTTACCTGCTTGTGCGGAGTCAAATACCCGAAGATCAAAACAGTCATTCAAGCCAGTTCGATAATTTGCTTGATTCCCGTTGTCCCATAGCGCTACCACGGAATTCTCGGGTTCGCCGACTTTCACTACAGTTCCTAGATGCCCTTCTCCGCTGTCTTGCTCATCCCACCGCCAATTGGGACCACGAACAACTCTTGTTCCCAACAATGGCATTCTCACTCACTCTTAACAGTCATTTTAGAGAAATTTGGAAGTCAGAAGTGTGTTCCAGTCGCCAATGTAACTTGTAACTTGCTCTGTGTTGATACTTCTCAGTTGCCGGATACACACGGCTGTGGTGAATCGGTAGTGGTCACGCAACACTTGAGCTAGGGAATTTTCCCTCCCGTGTGGGTAGAGTCCCTTGACCATAATTTTACTTACGAGAATTTTTACTGTAAATGCACCTATGTCTATGCTTTTGAGAAATGTAATTATTTCTGAACAGATCAAACACTGTTTCTGTGGTGCAGCGACGCCAATAGAATCAAGATTACGTACCGGTGCAGGGCTGTCGTCTTTCTGTGTCGCAACCGGACCTCCAATTTCCCGAGCCGAGGCTCTTTTGAAACACTAAAATCAGAAACTTAGTAAAATTCTAAATGTATGGCAAGATAAACAACAGAAAGGACCGCTACGACCCTCTAGGCCCCCGATAGGCCCCCAAGCGATGGCAGTGCCATCGCTTGTGATTGGGCCCCCTGTGGATCGCAAATCAATTCGATACCACAGGCCGAGACATGTTGTTTCAATGGGGAACAAAATGGCGGCCGTGGCGGCCCGAGTTGCAGGGACGGGAGCAAATTTAACACCGATCCCACAAATAGAACAGCTTTCTCCGAGAGTTATTCGGATCCTCGGCTGTAATCCAAGCCCTATGACATTACTTGGAACAAATACGTATCTTATTGGTACTGGTAAAAGGCAAGTGTTGTCTCGATGTGCTTCAGTTGCGTCACTGTTTTTTGTGATTGTCACCAAAAGCACTGCGAAAACTTTTTGTCCCTTTGTGTCTCTACTTTCTACTGGATATAATGGCTTTAGTTTTTACCAGGTGACTTATATTTACACATGTTGACCACCGGTTCAGAATGTCCTAATAGCTGTGTTGATTAAGTATGTCGGGGAGGGATACAAATAATTTTGAAACGTATGAGGAGGGGAGGGATACAAATAATTTTGAAACGTATGAGGAGGGGGGGGGGACGGAACATTTTAGAAGTTACTTGCACATTGATACATTTCTAGTCATCCAGTGAACCAGAAATTTCACATTTTCCTCTATGTCCCCTCCCCTTCTTCTGGATGCTACCAGACTCTAACCCTACCCTTTTGATATAATTTGAGCCAAAAAAAACCTACCATTTTCAGGCAGAGCATCCTGTATAGTTGACATGATGGAGAACTTTGTTACAGCCATTCTCAGTTGCACGCGGTCGTCAGGAAAAAAGGCTGACTCGTTTTTTGTCAAAGTTTCCATGGCAATGCATGTGCTTTCGCGGTTTGTCATGCTCAGACAAGACAGAAAAGCGAGTTTTCACTTGCAAACTTTTTTCCCGGTGACTGCGTGTAACTGAGAATGGCTGTAAATGCAGTCTGAAGCTCACCTCTTTGTTTGCGAAATCAAAATAAAAACTGGAATCCTTAAATGCTATAGCCTGCGTAAGCAGCCGCTCCATCAGAATTGACTTGGCAAGGAAACTAACTTATTGCTTTGGAGCTACAAATTTGGATGTTGGCCATCAGTTTTTGTTTGCAGTTGGCTAGTTTTTTTTGAGCAGCTGCCTACTTCAAAAAATTTTGAAAGCTCTGCACTGCTGTGATTCATTTTGTTCATTTTGCTTTCTAGTCGCATTCTGGTTGACACTGGTAGTGGTGCTGTAAAAGAATATATCACCAATCTGAAGGATACATTGTCTAACCATGACAGCAATATTCAGGAGATATTTGTGACACACTGGCACCCTGACCACATAGGAGGCATTCCTGACATTCTCAAGAAAGTCGTAATGGAGGGTAAGAATTCCTCTGAATATACGGTGGAGGAAAAATTGGATTGCCTTGCTTCTGTAGTGAATGAATAATTAATGTTACCCTGCTTTGTAACCTGCTTGTAGGGAGTGGTGTTAATGTTTCAAAGTTCCCAGAGAGGGTTTCACTGAGGAAATCACAGGCCACCCAGCTGGGTATAATTTCATTGCCGATGGACATGTATTAAAGACAGAGGGGGCAACATTGAGGGCGATGTACACTCCTGGACACACGTCTGATCACATTTCACTGTATCTAGAGGAGGAGAATGCTGTGCTGTCAGGGGATTGCATTCTTGGGGAGGGAACAGCTGTAAGTGATAGGCGGCAAATGAAAAATTAGAGGGCTCAAAATAGCACCCTAAAATTAAAGCAGAATGAATTTTTCAAGGGGGTTCATCATAAATAAAAATGGTTTCACTAAAAAGTTTCAAACATTACTTACCCGTGCTAAAAAGTATCAATGCATTGGCACTCAATGACTGGAGGGATGGTACTCCACCCAAAGTTGGGTAGGGGTGTCCTGCTCGACCTTGTAAAATCTGACCTTGTTTTGACAGAAAAAAAAACACCAATTTTCGCCCCTGTTTATGAAAAAAAGGCACAGAATATCGGAAAATAGGGATGGCCATTTCCACTAAACTCAGACACCCACCTTCCAATACAATCTTACTAATGAGCCCCCCCCCCCCCCCCCCCCCCCCTTCCACACACACACACTTTGAAAACTGTTCCGCTGTCCCTGTGCCGTGACATGAAACTCGACTAGCAGATTTCATGCTCTCAAATTAGCCAATCACAATGATTTTTGTTGCATCACAAAGCATATATATTCAATTGGGCATAAAAACTTTTCTATCTCTTCAGAAAATTTTGCCTTTGTTCATTGTAAAGTGTTGACTTGTATGATGATTATGCTTCCCAAAACTGGGACACTTCAGGTCATCTCTCACAGGACATTTTTAAGGTTTTAAGAATTATTTTAGTTGCAGAAAAAGTATGGTCAATGAGGGAGGTGCATGATTATTGATATCTTATGCGATTTACTACCATTTGCGTCCATTCATGAAATGTGACAATTTTTTCGTGTTGATTTATTTTTCAAACGTGCACGTTTCAGGGCCCGACACTGTGACCATATGGTCGCCAATGGCGACTAAATTCGGGGACTTGGTGACCAAAAATTTAGAGCAAATCACCAAATGGCACCCCATCGTTCTGAGTTCAGCTGAGAACCACATTATATGGCGACTAAATTTTGCTTTGTGGCGACTAAAATTTATAAATTAGTCGCCAGTGGGCAATTCCAGAAAATAAAGGTACCCTCCCCACGGGCGGCACTAGTTTTTGACCCCCATGCATCCAGAATTTCCAAAATGGTTTACCCCCCATGCATATAGAATTCCGGGCAGGTTAAAGAAATCCAGCTTCGAAAACCCCCTTGCAATCAGAATTCCGAGCTCTTAAACCCCCCATCCCATCGGGGGGGTCCAAATGCCGCCCATGGGGGGTACCATTATTTTCTGGAATTGCCCAATGGCACCTAGCGAAAAAAGTTAATGTCGGGTCCCGGGGGGGTTCTTCACATGTCGACTTCATAGGGGTGCTCGTCGTATTTTTTAGGGGTCAAAATCGACTCTCGGGTATTTTTTAGGGGGTATCGGAGAAACATTGTGGCCTTCACTAATAAATGGTATTTTTTAGGGGTACGCAAATGAATGAAAGTGTCACAAACCAGGCAAAACGTTTTCTTTCTTTCTTTGTTCGTTTATAGCTCTAAAATAAGCTTGTCATTGAGATGAGAAACAATAAACCATAACAAAAAAAGTTTATTGTTGGTATTTTTTAGGGGTCATTTTGTTTTATAAGGTATTTTTTAGGAGTTGGATTTTTTTATGTCCTGGTATTTTTTAGGGTATATTTCCGATGTCCCGACGAGCACCCCTATCACTCTTACATGGGAGAACCCCCCCTGGGTGTCGGGCCCTGACGTTTTGTCGAGAAGTTATTCGCGTTATTCTCGCTCACTGATTGGCTGTATTTTTGATCGTTAATTTTTAGCCAATCAAAAGCGAGAAACGTGATTACTTTTCGACAACACGTGCACGTTTGAAAAGTAAACCTATGCAAAAAAAAAAGTCGCCACACTTCATGGATGGACGCAAGGGATAGTAATGCCACAAAAAGAGATGGCATGCTAGCAGGGGCGTAGCCAGGGGGGTCCAGGGGGGGGGGCTTTCTCGGAAATTTTCCCATACATTTACTGTATTTGCTGTAGAAAATTTGCGCATTTTCGTCCCATGTTTTCACTATCCGCCCCCCCCCTTCAGAAATTCCTGGCTCACGCCGCTGGCTAGTGTTATTTTATTATTTCTCTACAGGTATTTGAAGATCTATATGACTATATGAAATCCCTAGACATTCTTCTCAAGCTATCGCCAAGCGTCATATACCCAGGCCATGGACCTGTTGTCAGAAATCCTGTTGAGAAAATAACGGAATATATCAACCACAGAAACCTGAGAGAAAAACAGGTAAAACTATAACAAGCAGTGCGTAAAACATGTGTCAGAAAACATATAAAATGCGGCACAAAATGTGATAGAAATTGAACATATCGGCCCATGTAACGGGATCCACAGAAGTTTTCGATCCACTTCCTTATGCTCTGGATCCTGGATCCCACATCCCGGATCCCATACTCTGGATCCCAGATCCCAAACCTCAAACTTAGCTCCCAGGATCCCTTGCATGGGCCAAAACGTATCTGACACTTCTAGTACTTCTTGTTGTTATATAACTACATTTGTAACCAGTGAAACATTATTTCCAGAGAAAGCATTGGGGTATTTTTCAGGGCTGGAAACTATCCAAAGGGTGGGGCTGATCGATTATGATCCCTGGCAAAGAAAATATAAGAGATTTTGGGTGTCCTACCCATGATGGGGACAGTATTATGCATTGTTATCTATTTTCACTGGTCCCATTGTGCTCATTTAAGTTATGGGAAGGAGACCTGGCGAGCCCAGATTGCGGAAAAAACGAAACTGGGGAGGGTGGGTGGGAAACGCGAAAGGGCGTCGCCAGGCCCCGGGAGCACAACGAGACGAAAACACAACCAATGTGAGTAACAGGACGGAAACGCGCCCTACCTGCGCGAGGATAGAGCCAAATGGTCAAGTGAATGCTAATGAGTCATACCTTAAATATTCGCACTAATGACACCATTGAAAATAGTTATCTATTTTCACTGGTCCCATTGTGCTCATTTAAGTTATGGGAAGGAGACCTGGCTCCGCCCAAATGACGCTACCAAAGCCAGAACAACAACTCTCCACATCGCAGCCCTACTCAAAGATTACTTCCCATTACTCAGAGATCCCTCTCTCCCATTACTTTAGGATCTCCTCCCATTACTCAAAAATCCGAAATCCGGCCAACGAAAAGGTTGGGTTCCTTGAAAATGTCAAGGTCCTACGAAGTAAATGACCCATAGATGGTCGCAAACGAACATGGAACCCAACCTTTCGTTGACCGGTGCCCGAACTAAGTCCGAGACGAGGCACAAAGGAGGACCCCCCAGTCAACGAAAGCATGGGTTGAATGGTGATGTGACACATCATAGGACATGACAATTAGCATAACAGCGGTATACTTCTGACCAGCTTATATATCTGACCCATAGAGCTATGGCATACTATACTGTTTGAATTTAGCGTAACCATGATGTACTTGATCGGGGTTGTTCATGTAAATTACTCCGATGTCCGGCCAACGAAAGGTTGGGCCCCCTTAAAATAAGGTAGCCCTAAGCTGTAAAGAGCCACTAACACGATAGCGAACAAACATGAACCCAACCTTTCATTGACCGGTGCCCGAACTAAATCCGAGACGAGGCACAAAGGAGGACCCCCCCAGTCAACGAAAGTATGGGCTGCATGATGACGCGCCTACGGTTAGTTCACTACAATTTTACTGTACATAAGTGTGTTAATCTTTCTTATCTTATACCTCTGCTGATTATCTGTCCATGCCCCAATTTCCTTCTTTCTTCTTTTGTTTGACTACAATTGTTAAACGTGTAGCTCGTGCCGACATCCAGCGTATGCGAAATTATGTTTTTTCTTTTCTACTTTACACTTTTGTTTGACCACAAGAGCCAAACTTTTAACTCATGCCGACATCCGGCGTATGCCAAATTATGCTTTTCTTTTCTTCTTTACATTTTTGTTTGACCACAAGAGCCAAACTTTTAGCTCATGCCGACATCCGGCGTATGCCAAATTATGCTTTTCTTTTTTACTTTCCACTTTTGTTTGACCACAAGAGCCAAACTTTTAGCTCATGCCGACATCCGGCGTATGCCAAATTATGCTTTTCGTTTTTACTTTCCACTTTTGTTTGACCACAAGAGCCAAACTTTTAGCTCATGCCGACATCCGGCGTATGCCAAATTATGCTTTTCGTTTTTACTTTCCACTTTTGTTTGACCACAAGAGCCAAACTTTTAGCTCATGCCGACATCCGGCGTATGCCAAATTATGCTTTTCCACTTTATATTTGTTCTCTATGACTTCGATTGTCTACGATTTATTATTCCTTTGTTCGACCACAAGCTTCTTATTCAGGTCCTAAAAATACCCGATCGGCCCATGCTAATTTGTTTTCTTTTCCTTCATTGTACCTTTCCTTTCTTTTGAACGGCCTTTAATTCCTTCCTCTTGCCGACAGTTTCAAACCTAAGTGAAGAAACATAGGGCATATAAGTCACTGGAAGAGGTATTGCACAAGAAACTAAACATAAATAAATAACTGGAATAAGCAGAGAAAACGAGCGACGTAGTTGTTACAAATAAATGACAGACGGCAGCGAATCACTGGTATAAAACGGGTAAAGGAATATGTACTGAAGCGGCAAACGTGGACGAGCATATGGTTAAATAAACTAGCAGTGACACCACACGGCAAATAATAGACCTCTAGAAACACGACTAGTGTGAAATAAACTTATCTTCTCTGCCGCCAGAAATTAACTATACGAGAAAGAGGGTTTATAAAACATGAGTAAACGAGGAACGAAGGAGATAGGTAAAAGGGTGGCGGGTAAAATAAACAGAGAAAGGGCACTAAACATGTTTCTGATTGTCTCTGCGAAATAGGTCCGCAGATAAACCGTCTAAACTGATAAAATTCTAGGGTGCAAAACGGAAAGCCACATGATACAAACCTTGATAAAACAGCATAAATGGCAGGCTAAGCTCCTGGTGAGAAGAAAGTTCGGGGAACACTACGATTTTCTCGCATTGCACCACGTGAAGTTGGTTGACTCGCCAGACTTCAGGCGACACAAATGGGAAACTAAAATAGCCATCGAGCAGCCACAAAAGACTCTGTGAGCACGAATAGAGGAGAGCAGCCATGAGTGGAGCCATGAAGGAAGTGGAGTTTTATTATATCCCGGCGTTGTAGAAATGGTTGTAGCTTGGACGAGTGGACGCGACCGCACGAAGCAGAGGATAGAGCCAAATGGTCAAGTGAATGCTAATGAGTCATACCTTAAATATTCGCACTAATGACACCATTGAAAATAATAATTGGATCTTAGGGCGTGCACACACAGGCAATATTACCAGCCCTCGGTTTTTTTCCTATACGCACCCCCCACATGGTAAATAACATAGCCCGTGTCAGCCACTCCTTTGTTATTGTTTTCGTTCGATATTAGAAGACGAATTTAACGTGCCGAAATCTCTAAATCAACATCTAATAACAAAGTTTCAAATTTGATTTACCAAATTCAATCGTGAAAATTGCTCTATGTTCTCTAAATCAGCCGATGGAAATGGATGCTTTCTCCGACTTGGTATGTTGCTATGCCATCAAAATGGCGGCTGACACAGGCTCTTTGTATTACTGATCTCAGTTGCTGCTCATTTTATTTTGGTTGACCTTTTTTCCAGATTCTCGACGCCTTGACTGAAGCAAGTCAGCCCATGTCTGCCATGGATCTTGTCAAGAAAATCTACACTGTAAGCGATCTGAGAGATGTGATCAAGCAACATTACTGTTCAAAGTGTTTGTCCGAAAATGATTTCATTAATTTCGCTTGTATAGCGGCCATGAAGGGCCTATTCCCCAGCCTTTCTCGTCGTCCAATCTCGGCATTTGACACTCGCCCTCAACTGCACCCCTCCCCAAAAAAAATCCACAGGCCCAAAATGTTATACCCCAAAAAAATCCCTGGCTATAGATTTCGTACCCCCAAAATACGACGCGATCATGATCAATCTCGTTCCCAGAGCCCGCGTATCTTTTAGGCCAGCGTATCTTGCCGCTGGCTCAAAGATGCACTGGCTCTGGTTACGAGATTGGATCATGATAGGAAAAAAAATCTCGCGCATGCGTCAGTGGCTGTCACCAGAGCCTTCCCTGCGAGTAACGATAACACGCGAAAGCTAAAAACCTCGAAAACAAATCGTATATACTCTCGATATTTCGGACAATGTTTTATAGCTTTGCATATTCTTTTAAGTTATCTGATATGATGGTCTAATGTGTTTTACTGATAAATCAATGATTGCTTCTGGAGCATGTGCGTATCATGACAGGCTGCCTTTACTCGAGTCGAACTTGTGTGATCATTTACTGACTCTGTTTTTGCTTCCGTTTTCAGGAAACTCCCTTAATTCTACACAGAGCCGCCGAAAACAATGTCAACCACCATCTGAGCAAACTGCTAAAGGAACACAAAATTGGTATGCGATATATTTTTATTTTATTGCTCTTCTCAGCACAGGGGACCCAAGCTCATATATCTCAAAAATTGTATAAAATGTTAATAAAAATCCACGAAGCTCACCTGACTATTAGAGGCGTATGTCTTCATAGCCCCTGTGAAGTTTTAAAAAAATCGGTTAACCTCGCCTTCCTCTACATACAGGAACGTAGCTGGGGGGGGGGGGGGGGGGTGTTCCTGTGACCCCCCTTTTTAGAAGGACATTGACTGGAAAGGAGCACCATACATATGTACAGAAGTGCCCCCCCCCCCCCCCCCCCCCCCTCTCAAATCCTGGCTACGCCCCTGGCATAATAAACTATTATGTAGAAGAAGGTGAGGTAAACCTTATATTATTATATTTATATTATTATATTTATATTATTTTTTTTTATATATGTATGTGTATGTATGTATATTATTATATTTATATTATTTTCTTTTCTTTACAGTGTCAATTGTGGAGGGAAAGAAAACCAAGTGGAAGAGTTCATTATAAGCTTCTGTGTCATCAATTATTAGCATATTCTGTAATGCACTTGCGTTTTTGAAACACTCCTTCTTCAGATCGAGATAACTACGGATTTTGAGTAGACTTGGCAAGACGCCCCTTCATGATCGTCATTGCTTTGTAGAGTTGATTTGATGTTTGAATATCGTAATTATTTTAGCCTCGTGAAGATTTCATATAGGAAGCATTGGAGGTTCAGTGTTACGGGGCAAGTCCCTTTCCGCTGTGCTCCGGGTTGGATTCCCGGCTTGAGCAGTAGGGATTTTTCTCTGCGGTTTGAGTTGTGTTTCAGACCTTGGAGTTTATCGTGGGTTGACATGATTCCTGATTTGTCCTGTGCTTCACGTCTTTCGGATTCGACAATATACCGGCCCCGTCTCCCGATTAGTCTGTGGAAGGCTAGAAGATTGCTGAGACGTAAATAAAGTATTTTTGGGAAGAAAATAGCCCATATTTGTAGAATTAGAAACCTTATTAAGTCCGGTGCACACTAGCGACATAAGGACGTTATGTTGCAACGAAAAAAGCATGGGAAAATAATGGTAATAAACAGTATTTTTTCATGAATCATCATTAGATTACTTCAGCAAAGCAATCTTATGTTATTTTTGTGGACTTCAACGTTTGGAAACCACTAAATTGTGTTTGCGTGATATTTTTCTTATGTCGTTATTAGTCCAGTCATTCTATGGAAAAAAAGGGGTCAACCTGTCACTAATTGCAACAGAAGGTTTCTCGACGGTTTCAGGTGCCGAAAGTCCCCCTTTATAACATACTAAAAGTCCTAAGAAATCCTATCACGGGAACACGGTGAAAAATTGCGTTTTTTAGGTAGCCTTGGAAAGGATTTTTTTCTGCATGAAAACGAGGCTGTGCATAATACTTCCTAAATATTATTCAAGATTTATTTATTTTGTGCAAGGAAATGTCCAAATGATATCCAAAATTTCAATCCTAATATTAATATTAATCATGTAGACTAAGTTTTATTTTATTTTTCTCTCAAACTGCTGAGTATTTCTTGATGAAAATTTCTTGAATGATGATCTCGCAATTTTCTTGCTCGCATGTTTTGACACCACAATTAACTCAATCTGTCTCAAACAAACTGAATTTACATGATTATGAATATAAAATAAAGTTGATTGAATCTGCTACGAATGCGAAGCTCTAGCTACGTGATTGAGTAAAGCCCGTCACTACTAAAAGTTGCGTTTCTTTGCTGCCAAAGCATCTGAATAGAGAGAGTCACTTACTTAGGACCCGCTCGAGAAGAATTGCCTCAGTTACTATATGAATCATCTTTCTACAAGTAAACATACTAAAGAATCAGCTGTCAACTCAACTCTCTGAAGGAGCAGTTTTGTCGAGAGTACGCGGGATTTGCAGTTAGGGTTTCCCCTGCTAATTATGCACACAAATAAAGACGACTGTGAGTGGTTTTTCCAAATTTACATTGAGCATTTCATGGCAATGTATTTTATGTAGAAATATCTAATTCTTCGATTTTAAAAGAGCAATTTTAGAAGAGCAATGAGCATGAGTTTTTCAAAAGTTTATATTTGCTTGTACTGAACGCTAGCGTTCACTGATTACACGAACGAGTTTGAAGTGGTTCTAGCCAATAATTTTGTATCATATTATTTCAGAGGAGCAAACTCAAGATGAATAAGGCAAGGTGCTACTTGCAAAGTTTTCATGTTTGCCACATAATAATAATAATAATTTGGCGAAAAGGCAAAGTGTTTTGCTCTAAGACTGTGGTCGCACACACGACACACCCAAGTGACAAAAAGGGGGCTTCGTATTTCGCATTCAGGCGGGTCAAAAGAGAATGCAGGGTCCTGAAGGGGTAAAACGGGAGCCGGGATTCGCCTTTTTTTAGGCCGGGAAAACGGGATTTGGGTTACCGGGAACGGGATTTGTCTACCGGGAATGGGAATCAAGATGCTTCAACGGGAACGAGATTTTTCAAATCTCTCCTTGTATATCCTGTGTATCCTAATAAAAAGTCGTCAATTTATACCATTTTTCGCATTTTAAGACTGTTTAAAGTATCCTAACAGCAGGCTACCTGAAAAAAGAATTTCACTTCTCGCCCCTTCTAAATTAAGGGCCCTCGTTTTGCTTTTTTTGGTCCCTCGGAATCTGCGAGGTTTTGGTCAACGGTTTGATAAAACTTGGCATACGCATTTTCAAAACGGCGGAACCACTTTTTGAATAGAATCGTATGATATATCTTTTGTATCAAAATTGAGGACGAGATATCATACGGGCAGAGGATCATTTCATTTTGAGGTGGGCGAAAGGGGGCAACTCTCGAAACCTGAAGCCCTGGAAGCGGAAGGGGGGATCACAAGAAATTTTCTGCGGAATTATTCCAGCAATTTCTATATCATTTGCATTTTTGTAGTTCTCTTCTTTCAATACGTTAAACATTTCGTCGCACAAGGAAGAAACATGTAACATTGCGTTTGAGATCTCCCGCAAACAAAGACAATATGCTCGTGCCGTTTAAATGGAATGCCCGTTACAAGAACATTTGTGTCTTAGCGAGGAAAAACAAACTCCCCGCGAAAAGCCCTCCAGTGATAGGCCTGGCAGGCAATACTATGTTCGAAAGAAGCCCGTAAGCGTGAGATCGACGTTACAAACATAGAAATTCATCAGTTGGGCCGCAAATATGACGATTTCGTCATTTGCGTCGTGCACGAAGAATACAAACTACAGGCTTTAGGGACGGACCATTATTTTTGGGGGGGTTTCTAAAATTTGGAAAAAAATGTTTGCAAGAGCTAAAACTCTAAAATAAATTGCTTGTGAGCAAAAAAAAGGAAAAAATAAATTGTTTGCTAAAGATTGGGACTATCATACAAAAAAAACTGAAAATAATGTTAGTGGCTAGGTCGGGCTTTCAATCATACATCCACCTCAGCTTACTGTATTAATACATGTACCTATAATATTACAGTTGAACCTCACAAAGGGAACACCTCTATAACTAATACATAAATTACAAACAATGACTACTATGCTATTTTGAATTGATAGAATTTTATTGGTAATTTGTAAACAATAATGTATGCTCGCGAAACCTCTGTGATACCGCGCAAGAAAAATCGCCAAGATCACAACGAATTTGCGAAAACGCCCGTCTACATTGGAGATTGTGGGTGCGAAAAAAATCGCCGCGACAAAATTTGCAGCAAAAAATCGCACCTATAAACGAGCCTAGTTGAAAATCTATTTAAGCCAAAAACAAAAAGCGAAAAAAAAATTGTTTGCAGACGCACGACGTTCAAAAAAATGTTTGCTATGCACAAATAATGCAATGTTCATCTTCCTTTTTTCTGGGGCTTGATGAAATTCGTTTATCAATTAAAACAGGGCGCGCTTCACGCGCAACAGAAGAGCAATTCCTGTACAATAATTATATCCCATGTTCAAATAGGGGGATCACGAAAAGCCTTTATAGTGATAGGCCTGGCGGATAATCACTATGTTGGAAAAAAATCGACATTACAGGCATAGCAATTCGTCATTTGGTTGCAATAATAACAATTTCGTCATTTGCGGCGTGCATGAACAATAAAACCTACAGGACCAAGAGATAGTACCGATAAAAGCAGGAATCTCAATTTTAACATCACAGTTTTTGTGCGCCGGGATTTTACCGATTGGTCCTCCCGGGAACGGGATTTTACCTACTGGGAACGGGATTTTGCGAAACAAACGACCGGGAAACGGGATTGGGACCCCCCCTTCAGGACCCTGAGAATGGATACTAAAAAAATGATTAATTAGTGATTAAATGGGCCAAACAGAAGACTGCGATAACTTTGGCATACAGCCAGTTATTATACTTGCTTTTCCTAGCGAATTTTGACAGCGGTTTCTCGACAAAATAAATTCAAACGTTGGTCAGCTTTTCTAGGTTAGCAACTCCCCCCCCCCCCCCCCCCCCTATACCTTGGCCTGGGTAGCACTAGCGTGAAATACGTTTGCCGTTGCTTTCCTATTTCTGCTTCTGTTTAGAGTTTATATTTTATTTACAGCGAATTCCATTGTTCCTACAAAAGTCTCGTAAAAAAGACAGCGCTAAGGCTGCTCGTCGGCGCTTTTGTGGTTTAGTCAATCAGCTGGCAAAGTTTATATCGCAAAGTCAGAAAAGTCTGGCCAAGTGCGACTCTGGGACTGCTCTGTTGAGAGACTAACATACTAATTTCTGTTTGCGGTTTGCATACGCACACGATAGTGCTGTTACACGGACCAAACCTATCCCTGCTCGTTCGTGTAGAGAGCATATGTTTGTTTCGGTGTCACGCTTACACGGGGTGCGACATTTGAAATCAGCCAGAAGAGCTAGTGTGTACCCTATTTTGACACTCAACTTGGAATTCAAATGACATTTTTTTCTTTGCCGCCGGTACACTGCCAGCAAATAAATCCGAACCGCAAATGGCTGAAGTTTGCCGTGATATGCAGTGAGCCATGCGCAACCAATAGACGGATGTAATGGTCCTACGGGGAAAAAAGGGAGTAAATGAATAAATAATGCTAGCAAAGAGCGCGGTGATGATATTGTGGTAATCCCGGGCACAAATAACAGAATTTGATCGTGTACATAAACTCCGCTAAAAGCCAAACTCCTTCGTAAGGCGTCGCACGTCAAGGGCTGGTCATCATTTATCGCCAGGAGGAGTAGTATGAGTTTTCAATGTTCGGGCGAGCGAAAGGGGGATCTCTCGAAAGAGGGGTAGCTGCAAGTACCAATTGGAGCAACTTTTATTCATTTGCATTTTTCGCAACTGGATACGATAAATTGCAGCGCGCATTGCGTCATTTGTTCCGCGCTTCACGCGCGTTGTAGGATTCACCTATCCTACTCTTGGAAAGGTTATGAGTTATTCGCGGCGCATGAGGAAGAAACAAATCTACCTGGTTTGTCAACATACAAAATGACATTTTCTCCTACATTTTTTCGGGCTTGATGAAATGCCCTTATCAAATCACGCGCACCGAAAGAGGCATGCCACGGCCTTTATACATTTACATTTATGCTTCCTATTTGAACTGCCTAGCCCTAGTTCAAATAGGGAGTTGTGGGGGATCACGAAAACTTTTAACAGTTCTAAGGAGCTTTATTCATAGTACTTTCAGAGGGATATCACTTCAAATTGTTCGTTTATTTCACTGACAAAATGTTTCGCACCCCCACACCATGCGGTCTTGAATTTGTATTTCATCCCCTAGCAAAAGGGCAACACTCTGTGACGCGTTTGGAACGTCCTGAAAATTCGAGCTCACGGCTAGGAGTGGAGGTGTGTCGGAATATTCTGTTACACACGTTCCTCGGATGGGACACGACTTCGCGAAACTACAGTGGCGCGTCACTCCAGAATTTCATCTCACTCGATCGTTTCGAGAGCAAGCCAACGCGTTCCAGCAGACTAATAGCACTAGCCTGCGTAGCCGGCTCTGTACGTTTGTTGTTTTCGAGAGGAGTCGGTTACGAGACAGATTCCATGGGTCGCACTCGGCTCCGGACCGCGCTTCGCGCGGAGATCCTTCCTCGAAAAAACTTGAGAGCCAGCTAGGCTGGCTAAATAACACTCGAGAGGAGGTCGCGGCTGCAGTGGGAAGAGCTGTTGGTTGAGCGCCGGACAACCTTCTACGCATTATAAGATGCAACTGTACCACAGGATGTAGCACACTACGATCATTACTCTTGCCGCAAGTATAGCAGAATGATAACACCCGCCTGTTGCCACTGCAAAGGGACTCTGCAACTCTCCGATTATAATGATGGTTTTGGGACACTTTTCAATTTTGAACTACTTTTACCTTTATAAATACATTTTTATTGACTATGGAAATAAAAACGATAACCTTAGAGCTCTTTAATATTTTTTTGTCGCTTTTGTTAATGTTTATGCTTGAAAAAAAAAAACAATTAACATATTAGGGAAGCGGAGAAGACCGAAAACTCAAAACACTCTTTTTAAGCGTAAATAATGATATATAAATACCATATTAATTGATTGAACAGCTTGTCATTCATAGAATTACGACAAATCCTCGAACATCAGGCAGAAAATACTATTAAAACGGGCAAAATAGCGCTACTTCCGGTTTCAGCCTCGTTTTCATGTTGCAGGAGAGCGCGCGTATCAATGATGCTCATTTTAGAGGCTTTCCCGTGCTAGGATTTTTTAGGACTTTTAGTATGTTGTTTAGTACGTTCAACTGACCAATATTGTGAAGAAAAACCTTCTGTTGCAATTAGTGACGGGTCAAATCATAGAATGACTGGACTATATGTCGCAAGCAAAGCCGACAGATTAGACAGGGATAGATGTCCCATCCACGCCTTAGGGACGTGTCATTATTTACCGGGGGGGAGGGCTCCCATTTTTTTCAAACAAGGCTAAAAAAAATTAGGACCCTCCCCTTGAACATAACAAAAAAATTGTGACCCTCCCCCAGTCATAGGTAAGAAAAATTGGGACCCTCCCCCATGCAATTTATTTCTGAAAAGCCTGTTAGATAGACTGTTGTTCAAGTGATGTAATGTCTCTTTCTTTCTTCTTAATAACAGAACTACTTTTTTCTTACTCCTGTCATGCACCAGTCAATTGACATCACGGCCCCCCAATTTAACATTCACTAAGTGATAAATGTTACTATTTTTCCGGTCACCAGGGACATGGTCGTTGCTAAAGCTCCAGGCCCCCGGGGACACTTTTGCAACATGGCGAAACGCGCCTTTATTTTGATAAACGCATTTCATCGAGCCTCCAGAGAAAAGATAAACGTTTTATTTTCTGCGTGTAGTAAAAAAGCCTGTTTGTTAATTCTTCACGCGCTACAAATTATTATGATTCATGTGCGTGAAGCGCAGCCCAAAAACGAATTTCTATGCAGCTTGTAACGTCGAACTCACTTCTTTGGAACATATTGACTGCCAACCAGGCGTATCACTGAAGGGCTTTTGGGGGTTTTCATTTGTCCTTGCCAAGATACACATGCGTGTAACGACATTCGTACGCATTCCATTTAAGCGCCACAAGCGTATTGTTTTCTTTGGGCAAGTTCTCTAAAACTAGATTAGATGTCATTCCTTATGCGCGCAAAGCGCGCCGAAATTTTCAACATAATGAGTGAAATAAAACTGGAAAATGACATAGAACTCGTTGCTGGAGTCTCTCTTTCAAGGCTTCAGGTTTCGAGAGATCCTCCCAATCCTCCGACCTCGGTCCTTAAACCAATATATTTTCGCACGATAATCGAACTTCTGGCTCAGCGTTAATTTCCCGTTAATGCCCCGCTGAATATTCCCGCTATAGAAGGTCCGTGTTAAATTCCTGCCCATCCGTAGATTAATGTGTTAAAATCCCCGGCCTGACCACGTTACTTCCCCGCCCTGTCCCGGGGGTTGGGGCCGGGGTATCAATTGACGGTGCATATATTATTCATCGCCTCGATTATTTACGTAAGGATGTTTATAATACACAGGTAAAATACAGTGATCCTCCCTCTAAGTGCAATGATTAACGTAATCTCACATCTCCCGTCCCCTGTTTGACCTAGTACTGTAGATATTTTACAGAAAAACGGGCTCGCATATCCTTCGTTGCGCGCGAAGCGTGCCCAAATTTTGATAAACGTTTGTTTGTTTGTTCATCGTTTTTTTGTTTGTTTATCGCATTTCATCAAGCCTCAGAGAAAGGGTAGATGAACATGTTTTGTGTATGGCATAGTAAACAAAGCCTGTCAGGAAGTACACTACCTCAACTATATAGGCTAGGTTATATTATTCATGCGCACAACCGCGCTCCGCAAATGACGAAGTTATTAATATTTATGTGCGCGAAGCGCGGCCCAACGGACGAATTTATACGCTTGTAACGTCGAAAACTCACGCTTACCTAAGGGGTCTTCTTTCAAACATATAGTGACTTGCCCTCCAGGCCTATCATTTGCAGAGACATTCTGGGAAAGTTTGATTTTCCTTGTCAAGATAACTTGTTCTTGTCAACGGTAGTGTCCTCATAGCTAAAAGGGTATATTATGTCATTGTTTATGCGCGCGAAGCGCGCCAAAATTTTTATGGAGAAGTTCCTGAAATAACCACTATCGCCATTTGTTTTACCCTCTTCATCGTCTGCTTGTAACGTCGAAAACTCACGCTTACCTAAGGGGTATTCTTTCAAACATATAGTGACTTGCCCTCCAGGCCTATCATTTGCAAGGAAATTCTGGGAAAGTTTGATTTTCCTTGTCAAGATAACTTGTTCTTGTCAACGGTAGTGTCCTCATAGCTAAAAGAGTATATTATGTCATTGTCTATGCGCGCGAAGCGCGCCGAAATTTTATGGAGAAGTTGCTGAAATAACCACTATCGCCATTTGTTTTACCTCTTCATCGTCCAAATATTGCTGAAAAAAAATATGACCCTCCCCCAAATAGGAGTGAAAAAAATTTGGACCCTCCCTTTAGACACGCGAAAAAAATTAGGACCCTCCCCACAAAAATAGGAGCCCTCCCCCCCCGCTAAATAATGACACGTCCCTTAGCAGGACAGAAATTCAGATTTAGATGTAAACGTCTCTAACAGGGGAGACAGCCAAATGTGATATCCTCAAAATCTCAATGAATAACTACTTACTAACCGAGAGTGAGGGCATTACGTGAAATATCAAACTGAGGTTTTGGCGTATCGACCGAGCGATAGCGAGGTTGATACGCCAAAACCGAGGTTTGAAATTTCACGTAATGCCCGAACGGTCGAGGTTAGTAAGTTGTTTATTATATGGCACTTTTTCTACAAACTCATTTTACGAACCGGAAGTTAAGTCGATCGCCTCGTTCATTTTCCCGCCGAAATAACTCAGACACGCGCCCGCGTCGCGCTCGAGTTCATTCAGAGTTTTTCATTCTCTGAGTCAAACTGATAGAACAAACCTGAGTGTGCAAACCACGCCAGACTTGCTCTAAATATCTTATGGATGTCAAATACTTCGGAATCCTTTCTTTTACAGATATTTTATAATGTTGTTTAGTCATTTGTGAGAAACTTTTGAGGAAGTTACAGAAGTTTCAAACGGCAAGCAACCGGGAAGTTGAGCTTAAGGCTCGACTTTTTTTTTTAGCACCATTGGGGAAAACATTGCTCCTGTTGCACTAGGAAAAGGCTTTTAAAAAAATACGGAAGAAGAGTTAAACCTGAAGAAGATATTTCACAAGCTATCCTCCAGAAAATTGCAATGGTTATTTTAGCCGGCTTTTGTGCAAAAGCAAACGTCCAAGTAAGAATGAATTTTAAACTCGGAGATGGAGAGAGAAAGGAAATCAACGACTTCACTATCAGTTATCGGTAAGCACACAGTTTGAACTCGCTTTCTGTTATTCTTTTTAGCTCTCAAGTTTCTTGAACTCCCAATAAAATTTTAATTTACATGTAGCTTTTACCTTTTGCTGATCTTTTGACTCCCTTCACAGTTCTCATTTTCTCCTGATAGACTCGATTTCTTAAGGTTACTGAGAACCTTCGCGCACGTCCTCGAAAAAAAAATCATACTCGTCCTTAGTTTAACCAAAACATGTCAACCTATATATCGTTGGAAAGCTTATAAAATGGACTAGCAGACTATGACAAAAAGAAATAACTTTTTGATAAACAGAATTTTTTGAAGGTTTTATTAAAAATGTGGGTGTGACACTTTCAAGAGCTATCGCTGCCGAACTGCTTGACTTTGACTCCCAAGTAAAACATTGTTTTAATCCTTAAAGGTGATTCTCAAAAACCGTGTCTGCGTTTTTTAAAATTTTGCGTTGTTCAAAAGTTATGGAACTTTTAAATTTCCAAGGTCAAATTTTATAGAATTTTCACGCTCTAAAAATTTTAAAAAATCATAACTTTTGAAGTAAACAAAATTTAAAAAAACGCAGACACGGTTTTGGAGAAACACCTTTAAGGATTAAAACGCTGTGTTTCTTGGGAGTCAAGGTCAAGCAGTTCGACGGCGATAGCTCTTGAAAATGTCACACTCAATTTTTTTATAAAAGCTTTAAAAAAATTATGTTTGATAAAAAGTTACTTCTTTTTGCAATAGCCTGCTAGTCCATTCTATAAGCTTTCCAACGATATATAGGTTGACATGTTTTGGTTAAACTAAGGACGAGTATGATGTTTTTCCGAGGACGTGCGCGAAGGTTCTCAGTAACCTTAAAGTAATTTTTGGCTCTGCTTTGCTTTTGTAAACAGGTCATTTCTGATATTCAGGCCTTTATTTTCCTCTTGTCACAAGTTAGATTTGTGTTATACTCTTTCAAGTATTCCTTGTTGTGAATTTCGCTGAAAATCTTTTTGAATTTGTGTTATTTCAAGGAGATAATTTTTTGTCAGTCGTGAACTGCGAGCGGGCATTAAGAATTTCCATAATGCCCGTAGGCATTACGGAGAGTTACGCCCGCTCGTTAGCCAATCAGAGCGCGCGTACTGTCGTTGCCATATAATAAATAAAGCGCAACACTCGAGGCATCATTACTGTCGTTATACCTTTATTCACAAACAATCATTTACGAACCACAGCACACTTAAATTCTCTTCCTCTTAGAAGCTAAGTGTTTCACAGTTCTAGATGCTCTTTTTCGCTTTCGTCGTTCAGTTGTGGATGACGTCATGGATGACGTCACAGATGTGTCCGACATGTCACCCATAGTGTCACGTGAAATTAAGGTATCACTTTCTGAGGCTGGAGTTCGAGGCCTTAGAGACGCTTTGACTGCCACAACAAAGGGATTGTCTGAAAAAAAAAAAACGAGAAAAGAATAAAATTGCTATTTTTCTGACATTTAAAGCAGTTTTTAGTGACTGTCGTGATTTAAAGGCCCATAAACACCCAAGTCGCATTGCAGGCTCACCAGAATAAAACGCAGTTGACAGCTCGATGCAAATTTTCAGTCTTGTGGAATGCGAAGAACAATAGGAACCCCATTGGGACCTACAGTATCAGCCAATCACCGCTGCTGAATGACAATAGATCCAATTGAAAACAAAGCGCAAAGGTCAGACTGCGTTTGCGATTGGTTTACCTTCTCATTGGCTGCTTATTTCTATCAACCAATCAAATTCGAGAACAATTGTATGACTACTGAGTAACCCTGAATTGGTTCGGCTCCTGATTGGCTGGGCTGGAAACCATTCAACAGTAAGTTGTAATTACTCGTTTCTGATTGGCTAGTGATAACACAATTGCGTTTACTTTCACGACGTGACGGTCATCTGAAATCTGCTCTATTGTGCATAAACGTATTGAATGGAGAGCTTTTCACAAAGCTACTAATGGGAAAGCATTACTTTCGCTAAGAGACTGGAGGTTTTTAAGATGATTTTTTAAGTGATTCGAGCAACGTGTCACCAAACCAGCCAGGTGCATGTGACCCCCCCCCCCCCATTTTAGAAGAAAAATACAGTAAACATTAAGGAAAATATGGGTAAGCTGGAAAAGGGCACCATACATTTGTACAGATGTGACCCCCCTTTTCTCAAATTCTGGCTACGCACCTGCAAACATCTGGTTACTATGAAATCTAATGGCTTTATTTTAGCATCTTTTAAAGGTTCACATGCAAGTAGTATTGGATGATTCTGAGGAACTCCAAATTTCAGTCCAATTTCAGCGCGCGCGATCCAGTTAACAGTTGACAACAATGGATAAGAAATCCTGATGACAAAGGAAATTACGTTTCAAAGTTTATATACAATTGTTAGCGGTTTGCATAGAATTCCACTTGACATGAAATTTTTCTATCATAGTACTGCCAGTGGACTACTATATAATTGCACTTTTGAGTAACTGGATGTTTTGGCCACGTTTTGTCAAAATTGCTCGAAATACTGGTAAAAACTTTTGTAATATTAAGTTGTCAGGTTTCCTTTTTTTTTTTTGTCCTTTTTTTGTCCTTGCCCTTGTCCTATCGCGCGAGCTGTAGTGCACTAATAAATTCTAACGATGATTGATAGATTTCCTAAAGAGGCCATAACACAAAAGTAGATCTTACTAGGAACCTAGACTCCATTAGCATAGAGTAGTCAAGTGATGACGTCACAAAAAACAAATTTTCGATTTAGCAATATTTGTCCTTGGATTTGGAAAGAGCATAATAAATGAATGCTACACACCAAAATTGAGGCAAATCGGTTGAAACGCGACCGAGATATGGCTCCCTGAATACATAATTTTCTTTAAGAAATCACTGTATTTTTGGTTGCGTTCATAAAGTTTTGAACGCAGTCCAAAATACAGTGATTTGTTAAAGAAAATTATGTATTCAGGTGGCCATATCTTGGTCGCGTTTCAACCGATTTGCCTCATTTTTTGCATCCGATTCTCTTTCCACTTTGTTTTTCATTATTCGTGGACTAAAATCGGAAATTCAAGATTTCTCAAATTTATGACGTCACACTTGAGTACTCTATTGCCAACGCCCTGACGAGGTTTTCGCAGTCGAAGGAGCTCAAGGAATGCGTTTCTAAAATGGCGATTTCTGGCGCAGTAAAGCGCGGGGTTCAAAAGGGAGTTCAGTGTTAGGACAGAGTAACTTATCACCTCGAACACAGGTGATCCAAGCCGTCTAGATAACACCACAAAACCGTAGGAAAGTAACAGACACACAGTTACAAGAACGAAGAGAAAATTAACATTGCTTTGTTGTAGGGTCCTCAGCGGAAGACCCGCTTTCACATGCTCTTGAGCAATCTTGGTTTGATGTCTTCTGCTCGCTCGAGTTACCACAAAGCTGCAGTAGATGCTTGTGGATACACTAAGGAGAGTAATGATGTACCACGCAATGATTGAAACTTGCCGAACTATGTAGGTGTCGTCTTTAAGCACTATTGTGCACGCGAGTAGCGCTGCTATGAACCATGCTAAACAAGTAGCCAAGGCTAGACGTTTTTTTGTGACAATAACAGTACATCTGAGAGTAAACCTGATTGTTATAAACCTCTCAATGTTCATGATGGTCACCTGATAAAGTGAAACGTTAACGAGAGCATTTGCAATCATCAACATACTTGTTTTATTCAACCAGCAAATCCCGTTCATTCGGGCTGCCGTTTGCACCGCGATAAAAGGTTGAATCAACAAACCAGTAAGCAAGTCTGGTACAGCAAGAAAGCCGAGTATGATATTGGAAGTGCTACGTAGCGAAGGCTTCTTGATCAATGATAGGATGGTTAGCGTGTTCAACGCGAGTGTAAAGGGGCAAGAGAATGCCTGAAGAGTAGTTATAAAGGTTCCAAGTATTTGCCTCCGTTCAGGATATTTCGGGTCGAACCACGTTCCCTGCGGGTCACAGCTATCACTAAGGGATTTAGTGTTGAACATAATCTTCGCTTTGCAGTTTTCCGCGGTCTCTAGTTCCTTTTTTGAGAAGCTAGAAGTTCTGTATTTCGGCAGTTCTCAGCTCCCGATTTCAGTGGCCGAATTCTTCGCCTCTATCTAATCTGGGGAGTCGTTTTAACTTTTTATCGATAGCTGATGCCTGAAGCTACTGGTGTAAACTGGTCTTGGTCTTGCTGATCTTGCTCTTTATGTCCTGGAGCGGGTTGTTCAAAGGTGGACTAAATTTAAACCAGGTTTAGTTCTGAACAAAACCATCGAGTCACCATGGTAATTAATTCTGGATTAGTGCTAAACCACTTTCGAGCAACCGGACCCTGTGGTCTTACTGATCTTGCTCTTTTCTCCTTGGTCTTGCTGATCTTGCTCTTTATGTCCTGTGGTCTTACTGATCTTGCTCTTTTCTCCTTGGTCTTGTTGATCTTGCTCTTTATGTCCTGTGGTCTTACTGATCTTGCTCTTTTCTCCTTGGTCTTGCTGATCTTGCTATTGTATTTGTTGTTCTTTTCCTTGTTCTTATTGATCTTGCGCCTTGTTCTTGTTCTTGGAGTCCTCCTTGTCCTTGTCCTTGTTCTTACTGTACTTCTCCTTGCTCTTACTCTCGTTCTTGTTCTTGTCCCTGTTCGTGCTCTTGTTCTTGTTGTACTTCTCCTTGAAATCCTTCTTGTTGTTGTTGTCCTTGTTGTTGTTGTCGTCGTCCCTGTTCTTGTTGTCCTTGTTCTTACTGGGTGCTTCTCCTTGATCGTGTTCTTGTTGTCCTCCTTGCTCTCGCTCTTTGTCTTGTTGTCCTTGTTCTTGTCGTCCTTGCCCTTGTTTTTGTTGTCCTTGTCCCTGTTCTTCTTGTCCTTGCTCTTACTGTGCTTCGCCTTGTTCTTGTTCTTGTTCTTGTTCTTGTTCTTGTTCTTGTTCTTGTTTTTGTTGTCCTTGTCCCTGCTCTTGTTGTCCTTGTTCTCACGGTGCTTCTCCTTGCTCTCGCTCTTGTTCTTGTTGTCCGTCTCCTTGCTCTTGCTCTACTTTTGTTTTTGTTGTCCTTTTCCCTGTTGTTTCCTTGTTCTTGTTGTTCTTGTTGTGCTTCTCCTTGCTCTTGATATCTTGATCTTGTTGTTGTTGTCCTTGTCCCTGTTCTTGTTGTCCTTGTTCTTGTTGTCCTTGCTCTTGTTCGTGTTGTTCTTGTTTTTGTTGTCCTTGTCCCTTTTCTTGTTCTTGTTGTCCCTGTTCTTGTTGTCCTTGTTCTTGTTGTGCTTCTCCTTGCTCTTGTTCTTGTTGATCCTGCTCTTGTCCTTGCCCTTGCTCTTGTTTTAGTTTTTGTTGTCTTGTTCTTGTTGATCTTGTTCTTGTTCTTGTTGTCCCTCTCCTTGCTTTTGCTCTTGTTCGTGTTGATCTTTTTCTTATTGTCCTTGTCCCAGTTCTTGTTGTTCTTGTTGTTCTTGTTCGTATGACCTTTGCCCTAGCCCTTGCTCTTGTTGTCCTTGTCCTTGTTATTGTTGTCCTCCTTGCTCTCGCTCTTGCTGATCTATTTGTTTTGTTTTTGTTCTTGTTCTTGTTGATCTTGATCCTGTTCTTGTTGTACTTGTACTTGTTCTTGTTATCCTTTTCCTTGCCCTTCTCCTTGTTCTAGTTGAATCTTGTTGTCCTTGTCCTTTCTCTTGTTCTTGTTGTCCTCCTTGCCCTTGCTCTTGCTTTAGTTTTTGTTGCCCTTGTTCTTGTTGATCTTGTTCTTGTTCTTGTGGTCCTTCTCCTTGCTCTTGTTTCTAATTCTTCTTTCTAATTTTCCTTCTCCTTGTTCTTATTCTAATTCTAGTGATCTTGTTCTTGCTCTTGTTCTAATTATTGTCGATCTTCTTGTTTCTAATTCTTGTGTTCTCCCTGTTCTTGCTCTAATTTCAGTGGATCCTGCTCTTGTTTCTTCGTTTCTTATTGATCTCACCCTTCTCGTTCTTGTTCCTATTCTTTATGTTGGTGATTTTGCAATCTTCCTCAAGCTCAACATCTCGGTGATTGGTATGTACTGTCTGAAAACAGGCTCTTCTCGCCTCATATATTCGACATCTTAACTTAACGAGGATAATGGCGAAGCTGTGCCCTCATCCTGCTTAGTTTTCGTTTTAATGCTTTTAAAGTGCCTTTAATGTTCTTGCGTAGGCGAATCTATTGAACGACAATTAAATTCTAGTTCAGTTATGGCACACCAAATGGGAAACGAATTAATCACGACGTCAAAAACGGTAGACTGGTTCAAGAACAATCATATATTAGCCTCATGTTAAAGTGCGTTAACACTCCAAGTAAATAAACATATTTCATTAAATATAAAGAACGCAATGGCTTTAAAGGGGCTTTAAAGCTCATGTCGATTTGGACGAATGTCATCACAGTAGATATCATCAGAGGCAAACAACACATTGGTAGTTGTGATGTTTCACAGGAGGGGCAAATATAAGAGATCAATTTTAAAACATGTTAACAGTCGACTCTCGTGTTTGCAGGTACGTGGGGCACCCTAGGGGGAAGCTTTAGTGTCCGTAATGACGAGAGTCCGTAACAGCGGGGTAAGAGGAAAACATTTTGTCATTGAAAGCAGCGTTGATTGCAGAGTTATTTCGATAATTCTGTCATCTTACTACGAAGGCCGAATGGGCTATTAAACCATGATATGAGGGCGAGAGGAATAATTGTGTATTAGCGTTCTTTCGTATCTTATGTTTTTTGCAAACCTTTGTATTTCACAGCCTCTGTATTTCAGTGATTTGCATTATAAGGGAAAGAAACCCCCAGATAGAGCACCAACTCCAAAATCTACTGGGAACTGTTTGATAAAGCTTGGTATATGTTTTGTTGTAAATGAATCAATATCAAAGAAATCGTACTATTGATTGTTTGTTTATTAAATTGTAGGTTGGAATAAATGTAACGATTTTATTTTTCTTCAGACATACAATTTGCAATCTATAGTAGCTGATCATATACTAATTCTTAGGACTGCGGGACTTAAAACCAACAAGTCTGTGGATTTGTGTCACTTTTCTTTTATTTTGATTTGTGAGCGTCACCCCCCTGGAGTCACACGCTGGAGAGTGTGTGCAGGCTTCACACACTATCCAGCGTGTGACTCCAGGGGGGGGGGGGGGGGGGGGTCCCATATTTCTGGGGCGGGGGTGCTCGTCGTACCTGTTAGGGTTTAAAATTAGGCCTCTGGTACCTTTTAGGGGTAAAATTTGAAAACTTGCACTTTTTCCAGATAGGTAACAGTTAGCGTGAGTTAGGGGTCCGTTCTAGCAAATCACGCTTGTTTGAAGCCTGAATTTCAGACGTTTTTTTCGCTCGGAAAAAATACAAGAGAAAATTACGAGGGAAAATACGTCTTGTTGGTACCTTTTGGGGGCCAATATCAACTAAGCGACGCCATTTTAGGTACCTTTTTAGGGGTAAAATCGAAAGTTCCCGACGAGCACCTCCGCCACAAAAATACGGGAGTCCCCCCCCCCCCCCACCCCCGGGAGCGTTTATTCCTAAAAAAACGGCTCGATAAACAACGAAAAACTTTCAAGTTCTTTATCCGATGTTCAACGAACTCTGTACGGTGACGCATACATTCTAAATTGGCGCACGGTGCAAAGTTATCTACCTTTGCTCATAGTGAACTAGCGCTATTGGAAGCAACGGCGGGTGTGAATCGTTTCCGCCACTGTTGTCTCACTTATACCAAATATAATTCCAAGATTTAAAAGGTGGATAGCTTCAAAGCCAAACATCTGTCAAATAACATTAGTATGCGATCTCGCAAGCTCAACAAGCAGAGGTCTGGTGCACGAATCATTTCCCTTGGCCATTTTTATATACAGCTAAACGTCGCGGTCAAGTTTTGAGTTTTGAGTTTTGAGACAACCGCGGTCAGATCTCAGTTCTTTCGCCTGCACAATTTCTAGGATTTATGTCCTTAATTCGGCTGGTAATGACAGTCGAGATCCATTATAGTTCAATGTCTGTAGAAGGCAAATTATTGCAACGACAATCTCCGACGGAAAAAGTTGCACTTGAAGGCAGTCCTCTTCTAATATATATATTTAACCACTGGCTAAAAGCGGAGCTCCCGGTTACATATTTTTCTGTTAACAGACGCGCAGTATTTTCCCGCCGAAATGAAATACGGTTTTTGGGTTGCCTGTGATAGGGGCGCGCAGACACGGACGCGCCCCCGATACCCAAATGGGAATACCGCTGAACCATGAAAAATGAAGTCGATCGTATACCGGAGTTCTATTGTATTCTTCCTGTGATACCTATGGTGCTCCGCTCTGCGGCCTGCGGCCGCTAAGGAGCTCCGCTATGAAAATCTCATGTACTTATAGTAAGCGTACAAAACAAGCTATTGCGAACAAATTAAAGCCTGGAAATGGCGGGATGCTGTCAATCCTAAAAAAATCAGCCTGTCGCAATCTACCAGGTGCGGGTTGTTCAAAGGTGGATTAGAGCGGATTTCACATGACTGTCAAGACTTGTTATGTAATTGCGATTGCTTTGTGTTCTCATTGGCTACTCGTTTTTCTCAGCCAATCAAATTCTGTAGTAAATACAATTGTGTAATTACTTAGTAATTGCTTCGGCTTGTGATTGGCTGAGAAAAAAGCCATTTTGGAGCAAGTGGTGATTTCTCTCGATTCTGATTGGCTAGTGATTGCTCAATTACAATTGTTTTCAAGACAGTCATGTGAAAACCGCTATAAATTTAAACCAGGTTTAGTTCTGAATAAAACCATCAAGTCACCATGGTAATTATTCCTGGATTAGTGCTAAACCACTTTCGAGCAACCGGACCCAGGAGAACAAGGGGGCGTCACAGTCACACACGCAAGTTTCAATGTTTGATTGCTTTCCCTGCTACTAATTTATTCAAGCAGCAGCGTTAGTCCCTGGGGACCAAAGAGTTGCGGGATTGAAGAGACATGAAGCGAGGCTTGCGTCGAAGGAAAGAAAAAAGCGGGGTTGAGCCGCTGCGTCCGCGGTACGATTGATACACGAGCGACCTAATCATGCTTCTTTCAATAGTGACTTGAGGATTTGTGGGAAGTTAAAGAACCACGAGGACGTCGGAAGTTTCCCATTCTCAGTGCAGGGCTTACAACTTACTAACCACTACACTGACAAGGGAACCTCGTAATTGGAGCCTCGCTCTGTGGGGATGTCCCGGCCCTCGGGCGAAGCTGAATAAATAAATAAAAGACTGACATTTTTACTTAGCATGAACTCCAATCCCTAGATTGCATTGTTCAAAATGTGCATCTTATTGAAAAAACTTTTGAAAAGGTTTAAATTGGTGACCGTATAAAAGTTGGTTGTTCGAACAACCAGATAAGCCAGAACCGTCAAAGATCTAGAAACGTCGAAGATCATGGTCGAAAGATGACTTCATCTAGTCGTCCGAGAATTAGTTTTTCAATTATCAGACAGCAAATGCAACTGTAGAATTACAGTATAATAGTTGTCGCAAGTCTCGCTGCGAAACGTGAAAGCTGTAACATTTTCAAATGTCCTAGAATCATCAGACAGCGAATAAGTTACTCTTGAATTCTCATAATAGTTGTCATATTTTTCTTTGGGGGGAGGGGTTGTCGTATTTTTCTTTGGGGGGAGGGGGTGGACATCCCATCGCGCGTTGTCTTTGGATGATTTTGGTCGCGCATGATACGAACTCCGAAATAAATAGGATATCGTGTTCTTAAAAGAACACCAAGGCTTAAAAACCTCGAAAAATTAGAACCACAGATTGAGGCTGATTAAACTATGCTACTAATTTTTTGTCTGAAATCGCCACAAAAATAAGAGCACTGAGGCAGGAAAAAAGTTTAATTCTTCTTTAAAAGTTTTTTTTTTCTTCAGTGTAGTGGCTTGTCGAGTCGTAATTCTTTCCATAGAATGGCACATCAACCAATTGAATCCATTTACCGACCCAGGGACGACCCAAATAACAAGCTGTGCCTTAATGAATCGAATTCTCTGTATTTCATACCTCTGTATTTCACACTATAAAAACAGAAGATACGAAAGAACGCTATTATTCTAAAAATTGTAGGTCAATTTTTATAATCGAAAACGTTTTCTGGTCTGGTCACTAGCCATTTTCTGGCTTTCAAATCCGACACTTCTAGCCTACAAGTACTCAACCAATCAGAACGCAGCATTGACAATAGACCACTAGTGTGATTTGACTAATAACCAGGGGGGGGGGGGGGGGGTAATCAGTGGTACTCATCATTTTAGGGTAGGAGTATGCCGCCGAGGTCTCCAAATCCTGACCCTATCAGAGACCTAAAATCCTTGACTTTTATACCCTACCCAGACCGACAAAAATGGCAAGATTTCTATCCTAAGGTCCAGTAAAGTCAGATAGGCTTGATTCCTTTGCATAGAGTATCCTTATACAATAAGAAACAAAATAGAAATGAGTATTTTTTTCTAAATGATCCGTCAGCTGCTAAACTTTGGTTACTGCATCGTTTTACGTCAAATTTTGTACAATTCTAACAAAAAATTTCAAAAAGTGCTGCAGCAACCAAAGTGTAACTCCACATATCTTAAAGACGGATCAGTTAGAAAAAAATACTCATTTCTATTTTGTTTCTTATTGTATAAGGATACTCTATGCAAAGAATCAAGCCTATCTGACTTTACCTGACCTTAGGGTGGAAATCTTGCCATTTTTGGGTTCTGTCACCCAGACCTAGTTGGTACCAGGGTAGTCCAGATGGTCACAATCAAAGCGGAAGTTTGTAATCATGGTTTTAACTGTCTTTATCACTCAATGCGCGGCACAGCTATAAATTTGTTTGTAGGGTAGACACACTATATCAGAGATCAAACAAGCGAAAAACAATCCCTTACCGCAGACCTCAGAAGCCCAAAAACCATACCCTATAGGGCGGCGCATACCCGTATACCATATATGAGGGAGTACCCCCTCCCCCACCCGGGAATAAGAGGTGATATTCCCATGAGAAATTGTCCCTTTCTTCTTCTGCTGCGCACGATATAAGACGCGCGGTCCCGGGGCCGAGGGCATAAAATCCAAGTTGGCGCCCAATCAGTGAACGGACCGACACAGCGGCAAAACGCATTTGCCATGCGCTATAGATTCACTTCCTGTGAAATGAAAACAAAAGAAATAATCTTCATAACAAAAGTATCCCGTGCGGTCTTGGAAATTCGGAAAACGTAAGCTCCAGACACAAAACGTAAGGCCACAAATTGTAGAGCAGCTAGAATGGGATCATATCCTTCTATGAACTTTTGCACTTCGCACCCGAGGCGAAATTTATGGTTTAAAGTCAAAATGTATCGTTCGCTGTTGTTATGTAGATTTTTTTAATTGTCCTCATTTCACAGACCAGTGAATCTTGAGCGCATGGCAAATGCGTTTTGCCGCGGTGTCGAACGGACCGGGTTTTCCACGATAAAAACACAAGCAGGCTAGATCCAGGGCCCCACATTAACTTTTTTCGCTAGCTGCCATTGGCGACCAATTCAAACATTTTAGACGCCAAAAAGCAATATTTAGTCACATAACGTGGATCTCAGCTGAGCTTAGAAAGACGGGCCTTATCACGGTTTCCGTCGCCATTTTGTTCAGTAGGCAAGACGTGCAAAATCACGATTTCACTTCGCGTTTGCAGAGTTTATGTGGGATTTTGCACGTCTTGCCTACTGAACAAAATGGCGAAAACACTACGCCTAAGCCGAGGCTATTTATTACCTTCTCCTAGAAGAAGTTTTGCAACTTGATATTTAGCCATCATAATATTGTGCCCCCGTTCTGTTCCATTGAATTCCGCTCTCTTGACCTGCTTTTCACTAAAATGGTAGGCAGGCCACCAGTCATTTCGCTCCTTCCAGTGTTCTTCTATCACCTCGTCCTTCCACTTGGTCTCGTCAAAGTCTTCATGTGCACGTGCGAGGGCACCACTAAGAGTCTGCCACTCTGTAAGACTCCCGCGACAAGCAGAGTGGTCAAGTTTCTTGAATAGCACTGATAAACTCTTTTTTATAGATGAAACACCTGTGTCAGATGTTTTCACAATACTTTTCAGTATCAGATTGGTTCAGTTGGTTCTTACGTTCCCAACTATAGGTTTCCAAGTTCTCAATTTACTTCTCAACTTCGCATCTGTAGGATATCTGAATATCCTATCACCCTTGCCAAGAATGCATTGCTTTGTTTTTGTTTACATGGACCATTGCATCAGAAATTCTGACATTATGCAAGGAATTCTACTATTACGAGTTTTCTTGCGCCTGTAAAGTAAATGCTCTATCCGGGACACTTATTATTGAGTCTCTGATAAATCGAAAATGGCAGCGGAGCAATGCATTATGGACAGGGTGACATGGATCATTAAGATTCTTTGGCAGTGGTCTGTGGAAATTGAATGGTTTAATAACTAGGTATTATCTGAATTTCCCACATCAGGTGCCAAATTAGGAAGTTAGCTATGACCTTAAAGAGCCTGTGTCAGCCGCCATTTTGACAGCATAGCAACATACCAAGTCGGAGAAGCATCCATTTCGATCGGTTGATTTAGAGAATATAGAGCAATTTTCTCGATTGAATTTGGTAAATCAAATATAAAACTTTTAGGTTTAGATGTTGATTTAGAGATTTCTACTTGTAATTCGTCTTATTATACCGAACGAAAACAATAACAAAGGAGTGGCTGACACAGGCTCTTTAAGCTGCATCCACACTCGGTGCCCGAGCATGAAATGGTACTGTGTACAGACCTTAGGTTCCAGATTATGCAGTTGCGTTCACATTCAATGAATTAGCACCAGTGCTGTGCCCGTATTTAGGCTTCGGCACTCTGGAGTGAAACTGGAGTGCTCACATAGTGCCCCTGCTCGGGCAGCTTGCCCGGGCACCAAGTGTCAATGCAGCCTTTGTTGGAAACTATGGGAATCAACTTCACAAACTGATACAGAAAAGTATTCTGAAAACAACTGCAAGAACAAACAAAATAAATGTTAATAACGCTGATTAACGTTAACCGCTGAGAAAAACCTGTTTGCCCCCAAACAAAATAAAGGATTATCAAGGCTTGCTCCCCAACCCCAGACAAAAATTTCTAGCTACGGCCTTGAACGCTCACTTCCAAATACATGCGCAGGTATTGCATGATCCTCAGGATCTCAAGAATCTTTATATTAATGAGATCAGCTATAATTTTCAAAAACAACATTTCAGGGTCCGGTTGCTCGAAAGTGGTTTAGCACTAATCCAGGATTAATTACCATGGTGACTCGATGGTTTTGTTCAGGACTAAACCTGGTTTAAATTTATTCCATCTTTGAGCAACCCACACCAGACATATATTTATTTTAATTCTAGACCTCATATAAGAAAATTTGCCAATCAGCATCTTTTCTCAAGATCCTGAGATTCATGCAATTCCTAGGCACGTTTGGAAGTCGGCATTTAGTCCTTTTTTGGCACGCAACGAGTGTTGGAAGGTAGAGAGAAAAGACAGCTGAAAATTCATGCTAGTGCACATCCTACCATTCTCGTACCCAGAGCTACCCCAGCACGTCTGCTCACAGGGAAGCCTCTGGGATCATCCATTTGAGGGCCTTTGCTGATTGGCTGATTTTGAACATGAAAGTTGTTTCTCTTAACTTACTTGAATCGTTTGCCATCAGTTTAACATAATCACTAACAAGTTCAGATGTTGGGTCAACAGTAAAAAGACGTTCAAGGACATCTGTAAGCTCTTGTGGTGTCCCTCCATTTTCTTTCAGGAAATTATACAAGTACCTGGTAATAA
The DNA here is from genome assembly GCA_033964015.1 of Scolanthus callimorphus. Taxonomy (NCBI): domain Eukaryota; kingdom Metazoa; phylum Cnidaria; class Anthozoa; order Actiniaria; family Edwardsiidae; genus Scolanthus; species Scolanthus callimorphus. The sequence continues at coordinate 104,806 of JAWWUD010000096.1, read as the reverse complement.
AAGAACAATTTGTGATTCCAGAAAACAAATCCATACCTCTCCCACAGAAAGAATTTAGGATTTCCATATTTCAAAGCGAAATACAGAGAGAACAGGCCTCTGCTATGAGGGTAACATTGTATTGGAAGGCAACACATTATTGACATTTATATGGTAGATCATATGTTATTGACATTTGTAGGGTAGATCATATGTTATTGGCATTTGTATGGTAGATCATATGTTATTGACATTTGTATGGTAGCAGAAACATATAAGTGAGTTGAGACATGTAACGGCGAACCATGCTGTGTAATATTCGTGGTGAGCTTATGACCATATTTGGTTAATAATGAACTCTGCAGCCTGCTTCCCAAGCAGGTTTTCTCTTTATAATATTTCATTTTTTGCTCAAATGAGGTAAAGCAGCGGTGGTAAGTGATACTAACATTTAACATCTTGAAGTCTTGCAACAACATTATTTTCAAAATCAGTTAAATTATGTTTATTCTGCGGATATTCCGCAGCTTGGTACTAAAGCAATGTATGTTTGTTACATGTTTCAACTCGCTTATATGTTTCTGATGGTAGATCATATGTTATTGACATTTGTATGGTAGATCATGTTATTGACATTTGTATGGTAGCAGAAACATATAAGTGAGTTGAGACATGTAACGGCGAACCATGCTGTGTAATGGTAGATCATAATGTTATGACATTGTATGGTAGATCATATGTTATTGACATTTGTATGGTAGATCATATATGTTATGACATTGTATGGTAGGTCATTCCGTACCTGTGTGTGTTAGGATTTTCAGGTTCCTTCTCTTGGTATCGGAGCAGAACTCTTTTAGCCTCATCTTTTTGCTCATAATGAACCAATAACTCAGCTTGCCGTGCAATAAATATATCCCACACTCCATCACATTCAACAAGTCCATGGAAAAAAGCCAAAGATCTTTTACCATGAAACACCATTTCTTTCACCTGGGCAGTGTGAGCCATTCCACTGGATAGTTCTTCCTCCCACCCATCTAACAAGGGATCAGAATTAACTCTTTTGTTCTCAACTTTTAGCTTAATCTTTTTCCAGAAGATAAATTCACAAAGCCCAAGATATGCTTGGAGGAGTTTGTCTTTGCTAAAGGAATGGTTACCAGATTTTTCTTTCAAGAGCTCATAAGCTTCTGTGGTGTCTCTGTTTTCCTGTATCAAGTAGAGAGCCAAGTCTAGTAGCATTTCTTGCTGATAGGGAGAGCATATTGGGAAAATGTATTTGTAGAATTGTACCATACGAGCAAGGCTTCCTGGGTGGCTTTTTAAACCTCACTGCCAGTCTGAAAATGGGTGTGCAAAAAACATTACAAACAATCGGACTGTGTTTCTGCATCCAGGGTGTAGTAGGTTCTCCTGACAGCACTGTCTGCCTGGTCTGTTTTTCCATTGCTCTGTCTTCTTGTAGTGCATTGGTCTGTCTGTCTGTCCATTGATCTGTATGTCCATTAGTTGGTCTGTCTGTCTGTCCATTGGTCTGTCTGTCTGTGCATCGGTCTGTCTGTTCATCCATTGGTCTTACTGTCTTTTGATTGGTCTGTCTGTCTATCCATTGGTCTCTCTCTCTGTCCATTGGTCTGTCTGTCTGTCCATTAGTCGGTCTGTCTGTCTGTCCATTGGTCTGTCTGTCTGTCTGTGCATTGGTCTGTCTGTCCATCCATTGGTCTGACTGTCTTTCCATTGGTCTGTCTGTCTGTCCATTGGTCTGTCTGTCAATCCATTGGTCTGTCTGCCTGGTCTGTCTGTTTGTCCATTGGTCTGTCTGTCTGTCCATTGGTCTGTCTGTCTGTCTGTCCATTGGTCTGTCTGTCTGTCCATTGGTCTGTCGGTCTGTCCATCGGTCTGTCTGTCCATTGGTCTGTCAATCCATTGGTCTGTCTGTCAATCCATTGGTCTGTCTGTCAATCCATTGGTCTGTCTGTCCATTGTTCTCTCTGTCCATTGGTCTGTCTGTCCGTTGGTCTGTCTGTCAATCCATTGGTCTGTCGGTCTGTCCATCGGTCTGTCTGTCCATTGGTCTGTCAATCCATTGGTCTGTCTGTCAATCCATTGGTCTGTCTGTCCATTGGTCTCTCTGTCCATTGGTCTCTCTGTCCATTGATCTGTCTGTCCATTGGTCTGTCTGTCAATCCATTGGTCTGTCAGTCTGTCCATCAGTCTGTCTGTCCATTGATCTGTCAATCCATTGGTCTGTCTGTCAATCCATTGGTCTGTCTGTCCATTGGTCTCTCTGTCCATTGGTCTGTCTGTCTGTCCATTGGTCTGTCTGTCTGTCCATTGGTCTGTCTGTCAATCCATTGGTCTGTCTGTCCATTGGTCTCTCTGTCCATTGGTCTGTCTGTCTGTCCAATGGTCTGTCTGTCTGTCCATTGGTTTGTCTGTGTCTGTCCATTGGTCTGTCAGTCTGTACATTGGTATGGAGATATATTGCTGAAGCTATTTCTGTCACGCAACACCAGTCACATATTTTAAGCATACCATATTTCACTCAATGTTCTCAGTTCTAACAGTCTCGGCAAGCCAGCATGTTATAAATGTTCATATCATACCATTCCAACAAAATTCTTGTTGGTATGATCCGTTAAATAGTCGTTTAAGAGAACTAGTAATTTGGCCACCATGTTGGAGCTCATTTGCTTGGGCTCCAACATGACAGTCCAATACATTGCTGTGCAAAATGGTGCGAGTTCATTTCCATCTATTTCGCTCAATCTACCCCACATTTACCCAGGAAATACAATTTTGTGTTCTCTTTGCACAGGGTTCCTACTCAAAGCAAAATTCCCTGACTTTTCACTGACCAAAGGCATTTTTCCCTGACATCTGCATACATGATTTTACTTAAAATTAAAGAAAAAGAAATGTCCATTTCATGCTGTAGTATTTTTAATAACAGTGTCTTTTGCTACTGTTGCCTCAAAAATAGCAGCTGAAAAGTAAATTTCCCTGACTTTGAGCTGTTTTATAAATTCCCTGACCTTTCCAAAATTCCCTGACAATTCCCTGACCTTTAAAAATTTTCAGATTTCCCTGACTTCTCAAGGTGGGTGGGAGCCCTGTTGCTTTTCTTTTAAGTATACAGTGTTTCAAAAGTATATTTGGGGAGAGACAGTACACTCCATATCCTTCCATATACTTACTCTCCATACAACTTCTGGTACACATTTAATATGGCCACACAAACCCATCACACATGCTGCAGCAAAGTCAAACTTGTGCTCTAGCAGCGCATCCAACAGGAGCTTTGTCATGTAATCTGTGTGTCTGACTCTAAAGACCATGTATGTGCCTGTAACAAACCAAGAAACAACTTTACTACAATGGTAATGCATACAGTTTTAGTAAGCTTACTGAGGTTTTTGTAATTCTGCAAACTCTCGCTATCAATTTTCAACCGTAAAACCGCCTTCTGGCTTCTGCCAATCAAACACAGAGCTGTGCTTTTTGATTGGTCAGCGCCAGCATTGCTAAAATGGCTTCCTGTCACATCAGCAACGGTTACGTGGCTGGCCAATCAAAAAGCACAAGGAATAAAGACGAAAAGACTCGGGAGTTTGATTGGCGGAAGCCAGAAGTTGGTTTGATGGTTGGAAATCGTTAGCGAGAGTTCACAGAATTATGAAAATCGCAGTAAGTTACTGCGGTTTTCGTAATTCTGCGAACTCTCGTTATTGATTTTCAACCATAAAACCATCTTCTGTCTTTTGTCAATCAAACTCCCGAGTCTTTTCGTCGTTACTCTTTGTGCTTTTTAATTGGCCAGCGCCTAAGCAGTGCTAAAATGGCTTTCTGTTGCGACAAACAACGTTACGTGCTGGCCAATCAAAAAACACAATAAGAAACTGCGAAAAGACACGGGCGTTTGATTGACGGAAGCCAGAAGGCGGCTTCACGGTTGGAAATCCTTAGCGAGAGTTCGCAGAATTATGAAAAACGCAGTAAAGGCATATCACCCTTTCTAGTTAAAATATTCAAGTGTATATCAGCAAGAACTGAAATGCAAGAACGGAACATTTGACAAGATGGCATTCAATGCTTTATGAAGATGAAGTGTTATCATTTTGATTGGGAAAACCGCTGCGAAATAAAGGTAAAAAACTGCCAAATATCGCACGCGATTTAGCGCCAAGTGTGTGTCCATCCATACACGTGCGTCCAGCAGCCAGGTTCAGACAAACAAACATATAACTTACATGCAGGGAGAAATCAAACTTACACCATGTTCGAGCTATTCTACAAGCTTCATTCCACTGTTGCTGGAAAATACAGGACTGATAGAACACAGGTCTATCTTTGTTTCCTCCTCCTTTTTCAAACTCCGCGTTCATCCAGAACTCACTGGTGCCCGCCATCTTGGATTGGATACTTATCACGTGACTGCGGCAGCCAAGACCCAAGGGGGGAGGGGGAGTATTAGAAATGGAGCATTTTAGTTATACTAACAAAAGTTTCTGATTTTTACATTTTCCTGATTGTTAAAAATAATAATCAAATTGTTTATATAGTGCGTATACATTGCTTGCGGCTCTGCTAAAAAACTATTATAAAGCAAGAGACATTTTCTCTTGTATAAAGCTATTAAAAAATATTTCTGATACTAGCTATTAAGATATTAAAATATATGTTGTTGATGAATGATGTAGAAGAAAATCTTGATTTAAAAATATTTTTGGTTAAAAAAGAGAAAACTACAAAACAAAATTGTATGAAAAATCAGTTGAACCGCAGTTGCCCGCAGTACATGGAGCCAGCGTACACCTTGACAATTCAAATTCAAGATGCCTGTAAACCGATGTAACAAACAGTGAAACAAACGCCAAATGGCGGACTATATAGACGGTAAATAGGCTTGAAAATACGATTTTGTAGATTTTATTTGGGTGTTTATTAACGATTTACTGTTGTTTAGCCTTCAGTGATACGGGACCTCCGCTAAAACTCATTCCTTGCTCATGTTGTGGGAGAAATTTCAACACTGACATTTTGGTGAGTCGAAGTTTAGCAACTTTATTGTTTTGCTTATAAACAAGCAATTTGATTGCCTTGTTTCATTTGCAGATTATTTTGTGCTGCTTCTTTGGAGCGTTTTTATGCTTGACTTAAATAAATATACGCGCAATTTACATAGTCGCTTTGAAAATAAATATTGCAGGTTCGCACTGCGTGGAGCAGATTTCGATAATACTCAATACGAGTAAAAAAGTTAGAATTTTAAAACATTATTTGCATCGAGTCTCACGCTTGAGGCAATTCTATAAAGTTAAAATGCCTTCATTTTCAAGCACATGCTTAAAAGTAATTCATATCGACTATTAATGCAATGTGCTCATAAAGTCCCAGACGTCTGAAAGATTCACTGTTGCTGTGTGTTGCTAAGGAGTACATTAATTAGAAACACTGAAAAACACATTGTCCATCACTTAATAGACACAGAACAATACTGGAGATAGGGTTGTGGATAGGTTTGTTGATTGAAACAGATCTGGACAAAATATTTTTACATGGATTTGACAAAAAAAAATATATGGATTTTGAAAACACAGCCTGAATCACTAGTAGCTACCCAGGTTGAAGGTCTTGCCAGGATCTTGTAAGATCCTCCAAGATCTTGTAAGATCTTATTAATCTAGCTCAACCAATCAGAATGCAGCATTGATGGTAGACCACTGTGTGATTTGACTAATAGATATTATTAATCAATATTAATCTGATAAAGACCTAATCCTCTCAATGTAAAATAATAATCTGATAATTATTCTTTTTAACTAAGTCTTTTTCATCTTCAGGCTAGACATGAAAAAGTCTGCTCCAAAGTGAAGCCCCGTAAGCCCTTTGATTCAAGGAAGCAAAGAACTAAGGAATTACAACAAGTGGTCAAGACCACTAGTGCTTCCAAGCCATCTTCTGAAGTCCAAAAACCAAAGAAGGTACCAAAAGTAAATCAAATCAAGCTGGAATTATAAGTATTTCAATCTCAAATCATATGTTTACTGTGCAACTATGTCAACCAGGCAATTTTGTAAGAATTTAGCCAATCAGAAATTGAGTACAGAACAAAGGATCTTGACTTTCTTGAGATCTCAGACATTTAGATATTCGCTTTTCTCTTTGTGAAAATTATGAGCAGAAATAACTTCAAAACACTTTAGTTACTCATCGCCAAACATATTGCAGGTAAATGGTTTAAATCTCTGAATGACAAACTTTTTATGGTTGACGTTGTCGCACAGTAAGATATTATACTAAAAAATAAATTTCATGTCATTATGCTCGTCTACTCTCTTAACCGTTCACCATTTTTATTCACAGGGCAACTGGAAACAAAAACATGAGGAGTTCATTTCAACTATCAGATCAGCAAGGGGGGTGACAGCAGCAATCAAGAAAGGGGGTCCACTACCCCCACCCCCTCCCCCCACAATCAACCCTGACTATGTCCAGTGTCCCCACTGTAGCCGACGTTTCAATGAGCATGCGGCTGATAGGCACATCAGCTTTTGTAAGGAGCAGAAAAGCCGAATTGGAAAATTGCCTGCCAAAAATTCAGCTGCCAGTAAAAAGATGGCAATCAGAACGCAAGTAAGTATGGCAAGCAGGTCCCAACGTTAACTTTGTTCGCTAGCTGCCATTGGCGACCAATTCAAACAATTTTTAGTTGCCAAAAAGCAATATTTAGTCGCCATATAATATAAACATGGATCTCAGCTGAACTTAGAAAGATGGGGTGGCATTTGGTGATTATAAGCTCTTAGTAGGGTCTGTTAGCGATTTTATCGTGCACTTTTGTGTACAGGCACCAAACTTGGCACAAGTGTTCCTTGGGTGATACCAAACAGATTTAGAGGGGGGTGCCACAAATGTTCGCCCTAGGGGGGAGGGGAGGGGGCATCTTGTCCACATTAGACATAAGGGTCTTTTTGGGGCTGCAAAGACCGTACAGGCACCAAACTTGGCACAAATGTTCCTTGGGAGATACCAAAGATCATTTAGAAAGGGTGCCACAGATGCTTGCCCTAGGGGGGTAGGGAGGGGATATTATGTCCGAATTAAGCATTGGGGTCTTTTGGGAGCCCCGCAAACACCGTACAGGCATCAAGCTTGACACAAATATTCCTTGGGTGACACCAATCAGATGACGGGGGGGGGGGGATGTTCGCCCTATGGGGGTGGGGAGGGGCAATTTTGTTCGAATTAGGCATGGAGGTCTTTTAGGAGCTGCATAGACCATACAGGCACCACACGTAGCAAAATGTTACTTGGGTGTTACTAAACAAATTCAAAAGGGGGGGCACAAATGTCTGCCCAAGGGTGATTAGGATGGGCATTTTTTTCCGAATTAGCATGGGGGCCTTGGGAGCCGTTAGACCGTAAAGGCACCAAACTTGGCACACATGCTTTACTTTGGTGATGCCAAACTGATTCACAGGAGGTAACACAAATGTTCGCCCTAGAGGGGGAGGGAATGGAAATTTTGACCAAATTAGCCATAGGGGTCTTTGCTCCAAATCCGTTATTGGCTGAAACCTAAACAAGTTCTGACACAAATGTTTGGCCAAAGAGGGAGAGGGGCAAAATTTCCATTAAGAGGGGTTGAGCCCAAAGGCACCAGACCTGGAGCATAAATTGCCTTGGAGAATTGCTTAAGTGTTCTCGCACCCTCCTGAACAGCTGCACAGTTCCGTGCATGGGAGGTTGGACTTGTGGCACTCCTGCTGGTGCATTTGCCTTTGAAACCGCAATTCAGTAGCTCCATACAGGTGCCCATGCGTGATCACTGTAATAACCTAGTGATTATTCAACACATTGAAAGGATTATGAATTTATCGACGACTTACCATTGAAACACAAAAAGGGCTTAGATAGATAGATAGATAGGTTTATTTATACCTCTAGCAGTTGAAACTGAATTACAGGTATACGGTCACACGATCACATAAATTACATAAGGCGAACATTTACAATCAATATTTACAAAATTCAATCAAGACAATAAGCAAAAACATTCGTGGCGAATATATTACATGTAGCCCTAGCTCTTAGGTTGTAAGTATTCTGTGGATTTACTATACGACTGCTGACTAAGTTATACAGAGGGTTGTTTGGTTCTAGGGATTTTATAAGGTTTCTGCACGCTTCATCGCGCCTCTCCTTGAGTGGGGCTATTTGTGCAGCAACAAGCGCATCCGCGTATGACAGGCTCGGGAATATTGCGGCCAGCGCGCGCTTCTGTACCTTCTCTAGAGCCTGCGAGAGATACTGCGGTAGATTAGCGAACGCCGGGGTTGCGTACTCAAGGAGAGGTCTGATGAGCGTGCAGAAAACCTTGACCAGGTCAGTTTGGCAGACACCACAACGCTTCAGCGTGCGAAGAGCATACATCTTCCGGTTGGCTTTCTTAATTATAAAGTCCACCTGCTTGCTTCTGGGACGATGTTATCAGGCAATAACTATGGAAAACTTCAGCTCTTTTGCGTGGCTGAAACGCCACTGTGAAAATTCCCAGTTATTGTCGTTCCTTCACGCACGGCAATTTCAATCTACTTTAAAGAGACTGTGTCAGCCACTCCTTTGGTATTGTTTTCATTTGGTATTACAAGATGAATTACTTGTAGAAAATTTGAAATAACCATCTAAAAACAAGGTTTTCTTCTTCATTTACCAAATTGAACCGAAAATATCGCACTACATTCTGCCAATCAGCCGATGTAAATGGATGCTTTTTTAAACTCGGTATGTTTGCTTGCTGTCAAAATGGCGGCTGACACAGGCTCTTTAAAAATCATTTCAATGTGTAAGAATAAAAAATCGAACTAATGTCACTTGAGAATCAACAATTTGCTGTAAAAACTAATCTAAAATATCCACCAGACTGTACGGTCTTGGCAGCTCCCAAAAGACCCCCATGCCTATTTTGCACAAAATATTGCCTCTCTCGCCCCCCTAGGGCAAATATTAGCGGAAACCCCCTCTTAATCTGTTTGATGTCACTCAAAGAAGGTATGTGCCAATTTTGGTGCCTTTACGGTCTCGGCAGCTCCCAAAAGAGCCCAACAGACCCTACTATCTAAAATTGTGGTCGCCAAGCCCCCAAATTCAGTCACCATTGGCGACCATATGGTCGCAATGTCAGGCCCTGTATAGGACACTAGGGCTACATTGTTTTGAACCCTGAGGAAACAGTTTTTTTTTTGGAGCTAAAAAGATGGCAATCAGAACGCAAGTAAGTACTGCAAGGGCAATAGGACTACAACAATGTTCTGAACCCAGAGGGAAAAGAAACATGTATTTGCTTGTCAGAGTTTTTAGGTGTGACATCATCTGGTGTGCAGCATTATTGCAAAATAGAGTAATTTCTTTGTAATCATTGCACAGCTATTGAGTGTTTTTTTTTTTTAGAATCGGTGTAATCACTTTGCGATTGGTCTCAATAGAGTGGATTTCAGATAACTGTTGTGAGTAATTTGTAATTACTCCTACAGGTTTTACTCAGAATTGGTGTAATCACTCTGCGATTGTTTTCACTAGAGTCATATGAAATTCGCTCCCTCTATAGTCATATGAAATCTGCTCTGTAGCTGATTTTCTTGTTCGTTATTTTGTGGTACTTCCAGTACAAACCACCTCTTCCTGGCAAGCGAGGGGGCTCAGGGTCATCACCATCATCTGCTGGTAAGACCAGACAGACGACATCTAAACCAACACCTGCTACAGCAGAATACAAAGCCAATAATTATGATGACAGACCCCTACCTACATCTACAAGAACCACAGGTATGTACATCAGGTATCATAATGATTATGATAGTAATAGAAATAATGATTATACTGTCTGATGATTTTTAATTAAAAAGGTGATTCCGTTGAAAAAGATGTACTACCTAGAATTTTTTCAAACTTGCTACAATTCATGCCCATGCATAGGATTAAAAAAATGAAATAACCAGAAGGGCTCACAATGCTCATTTTCGCGATGCTGGACCGTTATTTACGTGATATTTGACCGTTTGACGAATTGTGTTTGACATTCAAACATTACGAAAAAGTTTGCTTTTTCTCACCTATATAGCGATATTAGTTGGTATTTTAAAACTTTGTTATAGGTATATATGTAATCTCTCAGGAATTTGCTCCGATTGGGCTAAAATGCACAAGAAAATGTACCGCTAATTACTCAGCTCATACTCCATGCTTGCTCTAAAGTAGATATGAAGAATTACGCACATTAGACAGAACAAATGCATGTTCCATGATGTTCTACTATCCAATTTTTTTTTCTCTTTCGAATATACAGTCGAAGCTCTCGTAAGCGACCACCTCGGGAACTGAAAATTGCGGTCGTTAACGGAGCTGGTCGCTAACGAGAGTTTAGTACAATAAATCTAGAAAAAAACGTGATACTAATGCTTAAACTAGTTTGATTTATTTCCCGACTTTAATTAAGGGTAGATAACCGCAAATATGTACATAGAAAATCGCATTTCACCGGTGCAGCTTGCATCAGTTTAGATATTTATTTACTGATGTTTTAAAGACAAAAAGTACTATGGTCGCTTACGAGAGCTAAAAAGAAAATCTCTGTTGGTGATTTGAAATTGTGGTCGCTAACGGAGCTGGTCGCATCGATAAGGCGGTCGCTTACGAGAGCTTGAAATAACAGAGTTTATGCGACATTTCAAACGTGGTTTCGGGAAAATGGTCGTTATGGGAGCTGGTCGCTTACTAGAGCGGTCGTACAGAGAGCTTCGACTGTATTGTCAGTAGCGGTATGATGGTCGATTTCAGCATAGCATAGTTAGTAGTCACTAAAACCTGAAATCGCGCGCTTTTTGTGTTGTTTATTTGGCCTTATTTCAGGGGTTTCAATAAGTTTTGAAGAAGCAGGCTAAGTTTTGGAAGTATGCGGCTGGGTTTTACGAAGACCGTAATGCCTGAGTCTTCTTGGGGGGTACGGGGGCATGACCCCTGGAAATTTTCAAATTTCGGTAGCAGAAAAGGCGTATAATATTTTTTGCTTTAATATTTTCCTTGAAACTCAGTTATACAGCCCACGAAAGTTGCCGGCGGTCAGCAGTGAAGTGGACAGCGGTTCACCGCCGGTAGCCGCTTTCTATTGAAACCCCTGCTTATTTTGCTCGCGCGCGCAATTTTCAACGGTAAACTGCAAAAGTGAGCTCCCTGTGGCCCTGGCCTTATTCTTACCTCTGCATTTACCAAGTATCAGTACTCATAAGTCTCTCTGTTTCTTGCAGGCAGCTCATCGAAGATGAGCCCGGTAGCCTCACCTGGGTCCAGGCGAAAGGGCAAACCAACTAGGACAACATCTGATGGTGATTGGCCAGACGGTACATCCAGAACAACTGGCTCAGCATCTTCCTCTTCGTCAGCAGGCCGTCACAGATATACTTCCGATAATTCAAACGGTCTAACGGGTAAGGGGATTGTTTTATCTCATGATCTTTGGGCAAAAATGTTTCGGAAATCGTGCTGAGTTAAGGCCGGTTCACACTTGCGAATTTTGTCGCATTTCTCGCGGCGATTTTTCTCGCGCGAGTTGCAATTCCAACACACTAGTGTAAAACAACATGTTAATCCGGTGCGATTTCTCTCCTTTCTTATGTACAAAATCGCATCGAGTTGCAATATGTTTAAAATCTCCGCGACATCACGCGAGAAAAATCGCGGCAGATCGCGTCGAGGTGCACCTAGTGCGAGAAAAATTGCCGCGACTCGAGGGGAGCAAAGATTGCAAGTGTAGACGAGCCTTTAATGAGTTATATGCAGAATTTGTGGTCGCGTCTTATTTCAGGGTTCTATTTTTGGCTTTAGGAACTTCCTGGATGTGTATCGTTTTCCTGGCAACATACCGAGTAAAAGAAAGCATCTATTTCCATCGGCTAATTTAGGGGTTGCTTAACAAATGTTCTCTGGTTTTCCGTTGTATGTCCTCAAGGGCTGTTTTGCGCACGAACGCAAGCGCTGGACGCAAGCGGAAGGCAAGTGTAAATCACAACATCGCAAGCGCAAGTCTGAAATAGACATTTATTAGCATGCCTGCTCTTGCGCATGCGTTCGTTTGATTTACACTAGACGCAAGCGCAAGGGAACTCAACGTCTCAATTTTCTTGCGCTCGCGTCTCCGCTTGCGTTCTAGAGCAGATTTCGTATGACTGTGAAAAGTGCCGCGGTACGGCGCGGTACTGTCGCGGTGGCGGTACGGAACCTGGCCTGCTGTAAATGGAATGAAATCACCAATGAAATCGCGTACTCGCGGTACGGTCACGGTCGGGGCGCGGACTTTGTCACGGTACTTTTCACATTCATACGAAATCTGCTCTAGTGTAAATCAGGTAAGGGAAATGTATGAGTTTGTAGACTGCTTGCAGCCCCTTCTTCGACGAACGTCCGTAAATCGAGGGAAATGTTTTTTTTACCTGGGATGTTTACGAGCACGCCGCGGGTGAAAAAAAAAATGAGTTTGATATCCTTGCGCTTGCGTTCGTGTATAAATAAGCCCTAATAATAATAATGGAAAATAATGAAAACACAAGTAAACCAAGAAACCTCGAGGTGGAAAACAGCGGGAAAACTCGTACGTTCGTAGTGAAGTTTTGATGCCACGGTCCGAATAGTTTGGTGGTCGTAGCACGACATACTAGGTACACCATGTGCAAGCTAGCGCAAAAAAGGTGAATTGTTTCATTCTATGATAGGTCACTATAGCAACAAACACAGAACTAAGGACAACTATTTAGAGTTCATGGACTCAGATGAAGAACAACCAATCAGAAACAAGGATGTCAAACATGGCCGCCGTGCAGGGAGCGGCACATCACGTGATAGCCCTACTGACTATCTCGGCTCGGAGTATGGAGATACCGCTGACAGGGTGTCATCGGGCTCATCTAGATCGGGTTCGGGAAGAAGGTATGCTATGAACGAATTTTAAAAACACATCACCTCGTCCCTTCGCCTTCATCCTACAAATTGGTATATATATCTTCTATATTTGGGGTGAAGCATTGGTGGCGCAGCGTGTAAACGCTTGCCTCTCACCTCTGTGCACCGGGTTCGAATCCCAGTCGGGGCAGTTGGGATTTTTCTCTGCTATTTCAAACCTTCTACTCATCGTGGATTGAAGTGATACGTCATTTCTCCTGTGTTTCACGTCTTTCGGATGAGACAATAAACCGAGGTCCCGTCTCTCAGCCCACTACACTTAACCACTATGCGAGGGACGTTAAACAACCACAGTGCTCACTACAGAATGATACATCTAACAACCACTCATGATTGTAAACTGCCGTGCATAAATTGCAGTCCACATCTTAGGGATCAGACATCCACATCTGTAAACCAACTGCATTTGAACATGGATATGGATATTTGCGGTATACAAGTGCATACATTTATATTTGGGGAGCTCTTTTCAGTGATGGTGACAGCTTTTTGCCAATTCACTCCTATCAAATGGTGGAATAGACCGCCCTGCTTATACTTATTTCTCTCCTCGCCTAGACACAAGACAGTCCGTGATCCAGAGCCATCCCTCTTTGACGACATGGGCCTCGCGGACAATGGGCCCACCAAGAACCCCTTCGCCGCTCGGCCCCAGGTCCACCGGCCGAGCTCTAATGAGCTTCGTTCCCATGGCAACGTGCCTCGGTCTAATACTGACGAGTTTGGAGAACATAAAAGACTTTCCAAGTTTTGCCACGAGTGTGGGACTAAATATCCTGTGGCAAATGCGAAATTCTGCTGCGAATGCGGCATGAAACGATTAAAATTGAATTGTAAATTATTAAGATAGGAAGAACAAATCTAAAGGTACAGCCTTTAATACTATGATATCTTTGAGGTTATTGCACCTTATTGTAGAGCTCCCGTCCGGATTATATTCGGCGTTTTTCTTATAGGCTTCTTGATGTGAAATATTCAGTTCATATAAGTCTTCAGGGCCGAGAATTGAGTTGAGGCCTGTATGTCCTAAATATATTAGAGTCACATCTGTACAAATGTATGGTGCCCTTTTCCAGCTTATCGATTTTTTCTTAATGTTTCTGAAAAAAGGGGGTCACAGGAACCCCAAGCTACGCCCCTGAATCGAGCCTACCTTTGTCTCTTCTTCTCATCACTCTAAGCCATTTCTAAAAGTATATGAAATTTTTGAAGAAACATTGGTCAACCGAAGACTCGATTCCAGACTTAAAATTTAAATTTGAATCACAACAGAGGGAGGAATACTTTAGAGTATGTTCTCGAACATAGAGTACTCAAGTGATGACGTCACAAGAAACACATTTTCGATTATTAGAAATGTTTGTCCTTGGATTTTGAAAGGGTATAATAAATGAATGCTACACACCAAAAATGAGGCGAATCGGTTGCAACGAGACCGAGATATGGCCCCCTGAATACTAATTTTCTTTAAGAAATCACTATTTTTGGTCGCAGTCTAAAATACAGTGATTTGTTAAAGAAAAATATGTATTCAGCTGGCCATTATATCTCGGTCGCGTTTCAGCCGATTTGCCTCATTTTTTGCATCCGATTCTCTTTCCACTTTGTCTTTCATTATTCGTGGATTAAAATAGGAAATTCATTTTTTTTTTAATTTATGAGGTCACACTTGAGTTGCAGGCGAAGTTTGACAAAACTTATGAGAAACAAAGGAAAGACGGTGTCTCAAAAAACGGAGCGCGTGTTGGGCGCAGTGTCCCACTTGTGTAACCAGTAACTGTACTCTAAGTACTATTTACAATATGAGTGACCATACTTGGACTTCACTAGAGTGGTCCCCTTCAGCCTTTGGGCAGTAGGGGATATTTGTTTTTTGAAACAAATATCCAACCGTTCAAAGACTGAGGGCTGCACTGGAAGGTGTCCTATACAGAATACTAATTGGTCAAATTAGTATTCTGTATCAGATACAGAATACTAATTAGATCAATTAGTTTTCTGTATCAGACACCTAGCCATGTGGTATCGGGGGTTACAAGTAGTGTCACCTGATCCGAATCCAGTGCAGAGATTGGATGAGCATCCTATGAATAATGGATGATATTATAATTCTTTGTGATTGGGCTGTTCAAAAAACGTAAAAAATTGGGTCACCTAGGCAACGTAAATGAAGCCAAACGAGTCCGAGCGGCGATGTTTCAAAGCGTCTTTCCGGGGGCGGCCTGCTAGAACCATGGATCTTTACGATCCATGCAAGTACGTCAGAAGGCCTGGATTACGCGTGATGATAATACAGGTCAGATCCAGGAATTTCAGAAAGGGGGGGGGGGGGGGGATAGTGAAAACTTGGGACGAAAATTTTCAAATTTCCTCCAGCAAAAAAGTAAATGTCTGTAAATCCGCCCCTTTGCTAATAGTAAAAACTGCAATAGTTTATCTGAGCAATATTATTCTTTCTACAGTCTAGAAGGACTACATTACAAACTTAATCCTACAAACCCTACAATCCAGAAACATATAAGCGAGTGTTTCTGCTACAATCTCAATTAATTGTGTCTTTCGCTGAATATACATTAGGGAGAGGACAAAACATGGAGACTCCATGGAGTACCCTTTGGAGTACCTAAAATGGAGTACCCCTGAAAAATGTCCGTGATCATTTCCATGTACGCACCTTTGTTTATTTGAAGCGTGAATGCTCATCGATGTTCAAGTATTAAAGTTCAGCGATTTTGGCCGCCATCTTGAAATTTAGCGGTTGGTACTTCAAGTATACATCATGTTAGTATCGGTTAGTACAACATCTACATACATCTTCACACCTATCCACACCATCATCATATGCATCATCATTAAAAGGGGTTCTCGCACGCTAAAATAAGTAAAAATTGTAACCGTAAAAACACAGCACATTTGCCCGTAATAATCAAAATAATCCTCCAGGTTGATAGAAAAACCTTTTAAGTGTTAGACAAATGCAATTCTAGGTTGTTTTGACCTGTTATCATCACCTATTGACACATCAACAGCTATCCACACACCATCATCACCTATCCACACCATCAACAGCTATCCACACCATCAACAGCTATCCACACCATCAATGGCTATCCACACCATCGTCTGCTATACACACCATCATCTGCTATCCACACCATCATCACCTATCCACACCATCGTCACCAATCCACACTATCATCGTCACCTTTCCGCACCATCACCAGCTATCCACACTATCATCACCTATCCACAATATCAACAGCTATCCAGACTATCATCACCTATCCACACCATCATCAGCTATCCATACTATCATCACCTATCCACACCATCATCACCTATCCATACTGTCATCACCTATCCACACCATCATCACCTATCCACACTATCACCAACTATCCACACCATCATCAGCTATCGACACCTATCCATGATAGTGATGATAGTGCATGTTGATAGGTGACTATGGCTTGGATAGCTGTTGATAGTGTGGATAGGTGATGATAGCTGGTGATAGCGTGGATAGCTGTTGGTGTGGATAGCTGGTGATAAAATGGATAGCTGGTGATGGTGTGGATAGGTGATGATAGTGTGGATAGCTGGTGATGGTGCGGATAGCTGGTGCTGGTGCGGATAGCTGGTGATGGTGCGGATAGCTGGTGATGGTGTGGGGTCGAAGTTTTTACTTTGACTGGTGCATAACATGATACACTTCAGTTCAGGATCCGTACTTGAAGTACCAACATCTAAATTTCAAGATGGCGGCCAAAATCGCTGA
The DNA here is from genome assembly GCA_033964015.1 of Scolanthus callimorphus. Lineage (NCBI taxonomy): Eukaryota > Metazoa > Cnidaria > Anthozoa > Actiniaria > Edwardsiidae > Scolanthus > Scolanthus callimorphus. Next base: position 88,032 of record JAWWUD010000096.1, on the reverse strand, counting down.
ACTTTAATACTTGAACATCGATGAGCATTCATGCTTGAAATGAATAAAGGTACGTACATGGAAATGATCATGGGCACTTTTTAGGGGTACTCCATTTAGGTACTCCAAAGGGTACTCCAAAAGGGTACTCCAAAAGGGTACTCCATGGAGTAGTACTCCATGTTTTGTCCTCTCCCTATACGGTATACGAGATATGTTAACAGTTAATGCATTTTGTGATCAGTTCTTCAATCTCAGAATGCACGTATTATTCCCGTCTGCAGCACTGACTGCCCTGAGCTATATGGTTGGAGTTATGTACTCAGTGCAATTCCAGCCGACTTGTAAACGCATCTCAAGGTACTAAATATATAAATCATTAATTCCTGGAAAAGAAATTAAACGAAACTGGTGAGAAATGTTTGTTTGGGATTTGACCAAGGGGGACTCCCCTTTGGGACGGGGGTGCTCGTCGGGAACTTTGATTTTACCCCTAGAAGTTACCAAAAAGGGCGTGGCTTAGTGATTTTCACCCTTACAATGTACCCACAAGTGTGTTATTGATAAAATCGTTGTTGCTTGATTTGCTAGAACGGACCCGAAAGAGGTTACCAGAGGCCTGATTTTAAACCCTAAAAGGTACGACGGGCACCCCCGCCCAAATAATAGGGGAGTTCCCCCCCTCCCCCCGGGGGATTAGACTAAGGGCGGAGCCGATTGCGCCAAACGCGCACAGTAGCGCAGCGCTGACCTTGTAAATCGATTCAGTTCTAAAGGCAGAGTCATTAGTATGAATGTTTCAACTCGTTTTTTAGACATATTTTACGGAAAAGGGCGTGTTCTTAAATAAGGTTTTAGCGGTTCGCTAGTTCAGCATTCGTTACAAGTGCTCTTAGAACTCATTTAGTCCAATACATACCAACATATATATACTATGTTTTTTTGATTTTTTTTTTTTTTTTTTTGGAGGGGGAAGGGGGGCAGGATTCTGTGTTGTTTGAGCAGACCATTTGTTTTATTTTATAACATTTCGTTGAAACAACTGATATACCGGCCCCTTTAAATGCAACCTACCATCTCCGCAGTAAGCACGTTGACAGCCGTCGGTGCTCTTGAGCTTATAAACATAGAACCCACCACAGTTTCGGACTTTGATCTCTACTTGACTTACTCCACAGCAATCGCTTGTTGCCTTGGTTACCAGCGCCTTTGCGTTGGTTGTCATGGAGAAGCACACCGTGCGAGATACGGTGCCGTTTGTCACATCCGGGTGTGTACCTAGCATCCAGCCTGGGTTAACAGTGCCACAGCGGAATTTGGATACACATGTGGTGGGCATTCTTTGTCCCGCGCTGCCCTCAAAACGGTACCAGCCTGGTATGAATCCTTCGCTGTACCCGTAGGCACGGTCACACAAAACCCCAGATGGATTCTGAGGTAGAACTTCAAGGGCCGAACGCCTGCTATCATTTAGCGTCTGGTAATTCTGGCACTCGCGCTCTGAAACAACAGATGGGGAGAACGCAACTTCTGAGTCAGAACATCCTCAAATGCTCTTGAATTTGGGACATTTATATGTTCTTACTGAATTTTTGATAGAGTGCGCATGCCCCGTTTTAAAACCTGACACAAGAATCTGCAGTGGACCATTCTCGAACCCAGGACTCCTCCATTCCAACTCCATTCCTCGGCCGAGTGAGATGTCGACCCTCGACCGAGTGAGATGACGACCCTCGAAAAGAGCACAGTCGTATAATAATCTCCCTTTTTTTCCCTAGAGGGCACGGTAACGAATTCTGCATTCTGATTGGTTCTTAGAGCGCGCGCGGGGGGCAATATTTTCCTATCTCTGACCTAGGTCACGTTAACCATTTGCGCGCGCTTGTTTCCATCGTAAAAATTAAATTTTAGCGTTGGAAAAAAATAATAAGTTATTTAACGGCTTTAGGTCGGTCCGTATAGGCAAAAACTGTCACCTCGGCCTGGAAAATGTTGACCTCGGCCTCGCTCAACATTTTCCAGCCCTCGGTCACAGTTTTTCCCTATACGGACCTCCCAGCCTGTAAATAACATATATGTATCGTACCCGGCCTACAATTCTATAGACCATATTGACCAACCCAATTCCTACTGTGCTATTCCAGCATTCATTCGACTTTCCTATGAGGTCGTACGTCATGTGGGCCACAGGACCTGAATAGCACTCGCCCCAGAATTGAACCGCGAAGTGAGAGTAGTTTTTGTTTGCGGCTTCTTTTGCACATCTGTCGACAACTGAGCCCTTGAGGTCGTTCCAGTCAAGTCCGGCCTCGCGGTAGTTTTTTAACAATTTAGGAAAAGTGCGGCCTTCCACGCAGTCTTTAAAGCAGCCCACCGATATATAGTTCACTTTTTCAGCTGTTGGAAGAGGAACCGTATGCATCATATTAAATTATTTTTGGCTTTTTGACTTTGCTGTTCCGCCAGTCAAGCTATCTGAACCAATGAAACTGTCGCCCTGTTTCGCCTAGTGCAGTCAACTGGCTTCCCTCTGAACTAAAACCAGACAACGTCGCGACGGAAAGCCAGGCGACTGCACTAGGTGAAACAGGGCAAGAATCTGATTGGCTCATAAGATTTGACTGGCGGAACAGCAAGCCGATGTTTTGGAAACGCGGGTCGCGATGCAACAATTTTAGCTGTGAAGGGGCTTCACGGTTGTTTTAACAAAATTCTATAATGAGCCGGCGGTCTGTATAAACAACGCAGAATCAAATTGTACTTCAACTTAACCTAAGAAACAAAAAAGTAAAAATTCGCATAATATCAGCATTCTTATGTAGGATTTCATAGCTTTCTATCAAATTTCCATGTGTGAAAACAGTTCAGCCTGGTAAAGAAATCAAGAAGAACAATTCGCAATCCAGTTCCATCCGCTCGATAATACACGAAAACACGAAAAAACATTGCGACCAAAAATTGTAAATTGAAATGCAACTTTCAACGTCGCGGCCTAAAGCAGATTTCGTATACTGTAAAAGTGCCACACACTGTCGCGGTCGTGGCACGGAACCTGGCCTGCAATGCTGTAGATGGAATGATATCGCCAAATGAAATCGCGGTACGGTCACAGTCGCGGCGCGGCACAACTTCGTTGCGGCACTTTTCACAGTCATACGAAATCTGCTCTATTTCCGTATATGTAAAATATTAAACTGAGTACCTTACACGGTTTTGCTTCATTTCTCCTTGAGAAAAAATCCGACAAGTGCTCGAAATTGCTGATACAATACGATGCTTGACAATACCTAATCCTGGCTGCCTTAGTTCTGCTGCCTCATGTAAGACTAGGAAGTATACGTCCACGATCCTGATCGAGTTATGACATTTGTGCGCAGAGGCCATATCACTTCAAAGAAAAGGTGGCCTCTGCTAGCAGGAAACAATCGCCCCATGACAAGTAATCCGGAATCGACAGAAAAAATGTACTTGGAATCTGGAATCCACGCTAGTGGAATCCGGAATCCATGGACATGGAATCCGAATCCAATTTCAAATGTTTTAAATCCCAACTCCGAAAACCGGAATCCATTCATTAAAAAGACATGGAATCCGGATCCAGGCATCTGGAATCCGGAATCCACACACCAGGATCCGGATCCAGCACCTCTTTGGATTACTTGTCATGGGGCGAAAACAACTTGTGGAGAGAGGTACAGGGAAATGTGAGGGTAGTACTTACTGCCTTGTATAGTTGAAATGGAATATAAAAACCACACCCATGGCACGAGAGCGAACAAGAGGCCAGGAAAAGAGTACATTACTTTATACTGAAACGTAACAAAAAGAAGACAAAGAAAGTTACGGCTAAACTAGCACACACGTAGCGCGCAACTAGCCTAACCCCAAGGGGTATGGTGTCGGCTCTGTGTCACGCAAGTTCACTGTGCGGCATATGGCAAATCATCCGTGACCATAGCCGACAAGCCGCACTGGTTTCTTGCCATTCTCGTACCCAGAGCTCCCCTGCCCGTCTCCTCGCCGGAAAGGCTCCGGTGACATCCATTTCAGCTGATTCGCTGGTTTGAACGTCGGTGCATGCGCAGAAGGTCTTTCTCCCATCGGCTCTGTATCAAATCTCGCGCGTGCGTCAGTGGCTGTCACCAGAGCCTTCCCCGCGAGGAGACGAGCCGGGGAGCTCTTGGTAAGAGAATGGTTTTCTGCATGTTTCCCCGGGTGGCTTTTAAACTAGGAAACATCGCACGCGTGTATTTCGGGAACACGAAATGTTTCCATTGTCTGACGTTTTTTTGCCGCGCGCAACAATGTTTCTCGAGTGGCATTGTAAAGATCCGACTTACATATCGGTCCCGAACTTCCCGAACTGTGTCCAAAGGTACCAATTAGGTGCCAAGACGATTTTACCAACCTTTCTCCCTGGATTCACAATCACTACTGACTAAAGAACTAGTGCACAATTATAGTATATTCCGACTCGGGACGTGAGAGGCGGTAAATTCCTAAGCTACAAAGTAATCACAAAGTCAATATACTTTTTTTGCCAGACTGAAACATAACAAACCACAATGACAAAGATAATAAAGGTAAACAAATGATATACGTGATTTGAGGAAGTTGTCGATTCCTTTTATTAAAACGATCTGGCAATCTAAAGTTCTCTACAGGTTTCTATTTGTTCGTCAAAACAATGCCTGAACAGCGGAGCTAGGAATTTCGTTCTATTCCGGGGCATCTTGAGTGAATATTTCCAGGGCCGCCGTTCGCAGGATTTTGAAACTTCGAAACACAGCTCATCATGAATGCAGTGCAATATGCTGATAATACGTCCCCAACATTGCAGGTCCGAGCCCTTGCTTATAGGCTATTCACCACTAGTGGCCATGCGGTATAACATGGTATGGGTCATACTTTTATCCTTTTTCTTTCAGACTCTGCGCGCGCAATGTTCGCTGAAGTCTTATGTCTTCCTTTCACGCCGGATTTTCGCCACAATGGGATTATTCTACAGCCTATCTATACAGGCAGAAATAAAATCACAAGGCAAATTTAAGCTAAATTAAAATCCATTTAATCGAATGCGCATGCGTAAAAACAGATTTAAAATTAGACCACCTTATACAGAGATTGTTTCAGACATTGACCCATAAACGTTGCACTAAGGAATAAATCGACCAACTGTTGACGTTAAGCGCAACCATGGACTCACTATAATAGCATGCTGTGTCCAACATGGAAAGCGCAATCACCAACCAGACCTATATATACGTAGAGGGATGTATAGAGACCGTTAGTTGTTCACTTCTCATTACAAGGGGCGTCTATAAATGGTCTGGTGGCCGGGCGTTCCCTCACCTAGGTCGCTGGACCGAGGATAGCGACTGTCAGGGCCGAAATCTCTGGCGTGGTCGTAAGAACTGTACCCACGGTCGCCATACGACGCTTCAGCTTTGTCTGGAAGTATGGTCTTTGTCCTTTTTTTCCTCTAAATTACTCGGCTGCGGAGGCATTTATGAATGCTTACTCTCTACAGTACAGGAGCGTACGTACGCAAGATTTTAAAAGGCACAGCCTAGGGCATACGCTTGATTTTTCAAAAGTACAGGACAAGTTTATGAATGCAGTTACAATCTTGTACCAAGTTCTCAGCAGCAAGGGGATAGACAATGTTCTATTGCCAGCCAGCCGATAAATTAAACGTTTGTAATACAATACTTTAAAAAGCCGTCTGTAGAACGATCCGGGAATATAGACGCTTGCAGTCCCTTCTTTGGCGAACGTCCTTGAAAACGAGCGCGTGAAAAAAACGAGCGCCGCCACCGAAACTTCGCAAACAGAACATTTGTCTGTCTGTTTTTTTCCCGAGTAGCAGTCGTTTAAAAATTTTCCAAGCCAGAAATCTGTTTTGTTGTAAATATAAACGCTCTACTTTTACTAACTTTATGTCGAAAGAACGTTTCAGTGAAAAACAAACGGAGGACGTGTTCAAAAAAAATATTTAAAACAAAAAAGACAATTTAAACATAATGAAAACAGAACTCACCTTTCCGAAGGTACGCGGGAGAAATTATATATGATATAAACAACTTTAGCCATCAATGTGCGGCATTTCCCGTCCCGCATGAAACTGATTTTGCAAATCGGAAGAGAAGTTCAAAAGAGGCAGAGTTCTAGCATCGATAATTATGGGCAAAGATTAAATTAAATTAAAGATTTAAGTAACGCCTTATAATAGGCGTTATAATACTCTCACCTTAAATTGTTTGCGCTGTTCTTATCCGCTACACAGAAGAATTAATATCCCACTTTATTTTTTCACTGCGCGTCTCAACGGCCAGCAGTTCGTACCATTTTAACCATACATCATCTGTAGTACCTCGCTAATTTTATATAATAAGTGCCTACTTCCACCTTTAAAAGCTTATTCATATTAACCACTCGCCCTGTTTAATACGTGGACAGATGTTAAGGAATAAAACGTTGAACGGAAGCAGGCGCTACCGCTAATAACAAAACCGGAGAACCGACGCCTACAGCGCTTGTGTCGTTAATCTTTGGACAAACACAGCGCGCTCGTAATTACTAATAGCTATTTTTATAACACGTGCAATTAGAGGTGTCTCAATTCTTTGTCATGCCCCTCTTGCTTTAAGATTTATAATCGAGATCGTAAAAGTGCTTTGTATACTTTATTCTATAAGAACTTTGCAGAGAATATTGTTAAAACATGAAAATACGTGAAAAAAGTTAGCAACGTAACGTGACTGGTCACGTGTCCAATGAGGGTAGTGGTTTTACTTGGCTTGTGATTGGCTGACGGGGAAACCATTCAGGAGCAACTTGTATTTTCTCTCGTTCATGATTGGTTACTTACTACAGTCATGCTTAATTTGCTCAAATAAAAGAGTAGAATAATCTCTTTGTCCCACCTGTTTTTGGAGCCCCCAGTTTAGCCACCTTGCAATTACTAAGGTGGTTGGTTATTGTTTGCTAGGCACCGTTAGTAAGTTTTAAAAATGCATTGTTATTTTTGTGAGACCGCCCACAGTTAAGAGGAAATTTAAAATCTCTTGGACACCGAGTCCTTTCTTGATGTGTGGCCAACGGCCGACGCAAAATTGAAAGCTGTGATATCAATCAAATCTCGGCGCATATGGTTTTATAAAGTAACACAAAGATGACAAAGTAAGCAGAAAGAGTGTTTGTCACAGTTTCCGCTCTTGGAAACTACTTATTACTGTATGCATTGCTACGCGACCTTAAAATTCAAAGTTGCGATGGGCGATTTTTAGCTGTCTATCAACCAAAACGCTGGACGGCTACTTTAGTGGGTCGACATTGATTGCCAAATCAACCACAATGGCTTTTAGCTATCCTTTGGCTTCCTTGCCTAGAATGATAAACTTTCTGGTTCAAGAAAATTGGCATTACGATTTCCTTGCGTAAAATCGCCAATCGCAACAGCGAATTTTGAGGTCGCGTAGCAATGCATACGGTGGTAACTACAATTCTGCGAACTCTACGCCAGCTAAAAAAATCTCGGTTTGGCTTCAGTCAATCAAACGAGTGAACAACTCTGGGTGATTTCACACAGGCTTCGAGGATTTTTTTTAAACTAGAGGACTAGCTATACTCTACAGGCTTCAAAACGAGATTTCCCACCAGAAAATGCAAACGAGAGAATCCAGGTGCCTGTTTGATAGACGGAAACCAAATCATAGTTTGGCGTTTATAGGAAATGCATTAATCTGGGAGTTTGAAGAATTACGAAAATCTCAGTTAGTAATTTCCCTGTAATTGCAGGACTTTTAATAAAAAAGACTTTTAAAGAGGAGAAAAAGATCACATCAGCAATCTCTTAAAAAGCGATCTATGTTTGCGAGGAAACATTAATAAAAAGTGGAAATAGATCCGTCAGATTATTCAGGTGGCGAGTAACCGTGACTTTATAGTTGTTGAGCTTGTCAGGAGCTGTCAGAGACCATTGACGTCTTTCCGATGGTTTACGAACAGTAACAATTACCGCCCAATCAAATTACGAAACATGAAATCTCCTAATGCAGTCAATGGAAATCTATGCTTTGTGAAATTTCACATGGCACGCCACAGAAATACCCACGGAAGAGTGTCTTTCTGTTCTTACCCCCGCGGAATTAGTAAACCACTCCTCTGCTTTGCTCCTATGGGGCTACAGACTGACAGAACCCAAAAATGGCAACATTTCTACCGTAAGGTCAAGTAAAGTCAGAAAGGCTTGATTCTTTGCATAGAGAATAAGAAACAAAATATCAAATATGACTTTTTTCTAATTGATCCGTCTTTAAGATATCAGCTGCTAAACTTTTGTTACTCCATCGTTTTAACGGCAAAATTTGTACAATTCTACCAAAAATGTGAAAAGTGCTGCAGCAACGAAGTGTAACCCCTCATATCTTAAAGACGGATCCATTACAAAAAAGTCATATTTGATATTTTGTTTCTTATTGTATAAGGATTCTCTATGCAAATAATCAAGCCTATCTGACTTTACCGGACCTTATGGTAGAATTCTTGCCATTTTTGGGTTCTGTCCCTACAGACTAGACCCCTGTGGAAATAGGGTTAGACCCCCCTGACACATTTGCTTCTCCCCACAGAAAAACTCATCTGTATAGGGGATTCAGATAAAATTGCCCATGGAAGAAACTATTGTTTAATAAATAATGCAATTGTTTTTAAAAAGATCACATCATTCAGATTAAAACTGTCAATCTAGGTAAACTTTACTTCCAATCTTTTATTGCTACCAACAAAACTTTACATACCGCGGTGGAGGCATTATAATTCCACTATCGAAACGTTCACAGACAAACAACCTTTTGTATGCAGTGTGCATTTTTGGCTGAGCGCTCTCTCAGTCACTTTCATTTCTTCTTCTCCAGCCTCTGTTCTCTCTTCTTCGACTTTCCTAATAAAAATACTGTTATCATTATTATTTATCAAAACAATTGGATGGTCGGTCGGTCATTTTGTCTTTAGCAAAAATGTTTATTTTCATGTGAAAATGCTATGGCGGAGATGCAGATGTAAGTGTAAAGGGAGCAGAACAGAAGCAGACACCTATCCGACCTCCATACAAACACGATAAAAAACTTTAAGGTTAATTTCACTCCGGTACTCCCAAACATCCAGAACACCTTAGACTTGAGGTATTCTAACTATAGCATAAGAGATTTGAAAAGAAAAAAAAGGCATTAGCCGAATTCACACTAGAGACGAGTTTCCCGTCTGAGACGAGTTTCTCGTCAGAAAATTCCCTGTCTTATGTGAAGTCTAGTCGGAAACTAGTCGGCTTATTATCGCCAAACTTTCTTTTTCAAAAAAGTTTTTTCGCGTGATCACAGAAGAACAGGGAACCACATTCAAGACGAGAAACTCGTCTCAGACGGGAAACTCGTCTCTAGTGTGAATTTGGCTATTGTCCAACTGTTAAAATGTGGGGAACTGTCTATAGGAACATAAACTTGCCTTTTCTTTCGGTTTCCTTTTTTCGTCTTGTTCATTTTCCTGGTATTTGTCATGCTGCCATCTTGAGCTTCTTCTTGCTTCTGGTTCTCTTTGGGCCATTTCTTGAGTATCATCTTTAGGTTCCTTTGAAGAAAGGCAATTACATTACAGGGTCCGGTTGCTCGATAGTGGTTTATCACTAATCCAGGATTAATTACCATGGTGACTTGATGGTTTTGTTCAGAACTAAACCTGGTTTAAATTTAACCCATCTTTGACAACCAGCGCCAGGGGCATATCTACCTGTATGCCAGGAAGCACTGCTTACCAACCGGTGTATCTACCTGCTAAATAAAGGGGCACTCGCACGCTTAGTTTTTGTGCAACCTGTCAAAAATAAGTCTAATTCTAATCATCAAAATACATTTAAGTTTACCAGGAATAACCAAAATAACAGTCCAGGTTTGTTAAATGACCTTTCAACTGTTAAATCAATACAAATCTATAGTGTTTTTATCTATTATCAAGAGGATGGAATTGGATTGTGATGTGAATTATTTGCTTGTCAGGGAAGCATGCAAGTGTTCCTTTAATCTGTTTTGTCAAGATAAGCTCACAATAGTCATGTCGCTAAATGGCTTTTTACAAGCTGACCTGTGAAAAGGAAAGCCATTTACCAGTAAGACCCTAGTTGGTGAGCCTGTGTAGCAATGCAAATAATCCAGCCAATGCGATAGTACCAGGACAACTCAAAGAATATGGAACTTTTTTGCTTGATTTGTCAACAAAAAAAAGATTGAATGACTAAGGATAATTTTATTTCAGTCCTGAGGTGGCTGCCAAGACCAAAAGGCCTGGATATGCCCCTGCATACGGTTGCCTCTCAACACCTCTATCTATGCATGCTCAATGATCCAGCACAAAATTCAGGCCAGAAAATACTGCTAGAAACCGATCTTAGTAGCACAGGATCTGATAAGAAGTGGAACAAATCAGATGAAAACTGTTCAGAAATTTGAGAAAAATGATGGAGAAAGTGATGGTTCATTTTACAGAGAAAGTAGAAAATAGTCAAGTTTCGAATTTTTTACTTTATGGCTCAATAGGCATCAATGGTGCAATCCAAAAATAATACAGCAGGAGCCTCTATTTGAAGCCAATAAAGTTGTGAATACCAGTGAGTCAGAGAAGTTTTCCTCAAGTTTTGTCAAGCCACATCAGTTTCTCATTGGTATTCACAACTTTTTCAACTTCAAGTTGAGGCTCCACTGCTGTATTTATGTGCTGTCAATGCCTATTTAACAATTAGATTACGAGCTCAAGATTTCTATGAGCTGATATTTGATGAGTCTTCGACGACTCAACTATCAAGCTAATAGAAATTGAGAGCGCGTAATCTAATTGTTTTAGTAAATCACACTCACACACTTCTCTTGAATAATGAAACTTTTTAGAGGCTGCCATTGTTTTTTGTTTCTTCAAAACGGTGGCCTTTTCAACTCACTATCTACGGTATGACTTAATAGACAATGAGTTTTGAGTCAATCAGAACGCAGGATTCATGATAGTGTGTTAGTGTGATTTACTTATCAGCAGTAGTATTGCCTATTCATAGTAGAGAATTGGAAACTGGACTATTGTATGTGCAGAAATTACATGTAAATATGTCAACTGGTTGAATACAGGTCACCATAGTTACCTCTTCATTATCTTGCTGCACCTTATCAAACATGTCATGTTTTCCATACAGGACTTCTGGATCTTCCTCTTCGCATCCGCATGGGAGGTCCTCGGACTATAAAGCGCCCACGTGGCCCTTCTCTATCGTCATGCTGAAATGATTAAAGCATGAAGTATGATATTGTTATTATAGGAATATCATACAATCCCATTGTACACTAAAATCATACTCTACGACCATAGATGACAAGAATTTGGCTACAGGTACAAGCAGACCTGTCAGAATGTTTTTGAAGTAGGTGGCAGCTCAAAAAATGTAGCTGGCTGCAAAAGGAAAACTGACGCCCGACATTAAAATTTTTAGCTTCAAAGCAACAAGTTAGTTTCCACGCCAAGCCAATTCTGACACAGGTGACGAGCTGGGAGATTCTTACAGTCAAAAGACATGAAGCGTGCCCCCTAGAGTCGAATATTCAATTCATTATTCCATTATTGGTTTCATTATTCATTCACAAAATGCATTTTTCAATTCAATATTAAAAATGTCAAATGTTCAAATTTTGACTTCTGAATAAGGAATTGTTCACCCAGACTAATAAATTTAGATTTACAAATTTCCAATATTGAATTGAAAATTGTATTTTTTGTATTCAATAATGAAATCAATAATGGAATTGAATATTCAGCTCTAGGGGGCATGCTTCATGTCTTTTGACTGTAAGAGGAAACTACAATTTAAAGATTCCAGGTTTTGTTTCATTTTTTTTTTTTTTCAAAAATGAGGTGAGCTTCAGCTGCATTTAACAAAGTTCTGTGGTTCAAACTTTTTTGTGTCTCACATTCTGCAAAAAAGTATCCAGCGATTAAATGTGAAGTAGCTGCTGGAGCTCCGGAAGTCGTCAGCTTGTTCTGGCAGCTCTGGTACAATGTTTGGTTTCTTCTAACAATGAAAGTTAAGTCTGTGACACTTTTTTTACTTATGGCGTCCTTATCATAAGCCCTTCAAATATTGCTGAAAGTATCACTTTATGACCCTTACCTCAAAGTATCTCGTCCCCTTGGTACCTCTGTTGGATCAGAAACAACCTCTCCCTCATCTCTTTGTTCAAATGCATTAAATGCATTAAACTCCTTCTTCCCGAGTCTGCTTTTTACATCTCCCTTATCAAGACGTTCAAACACTGACCTTGCTGCCTGCCAGATCTGTCAGCTGCTATTAACAGATAGAAACAATCATCATCAAATCTACTGGTATTTTTCAATCTCTAACCATCTCTAATAACCACAAAATGATTATTCCACATGATGTTAGCCTGAAAATTGCTATCAAACTACAGCTCTCATATTATTGACACTGCCTTTGACACCCCCTGGAATTGTCATAGCGAAGCATGATTCATGACACATGGTTTCACAAACAATGTCAATAGACCTTTCACAGTTGCTGAATAGACCTCCTCGGCTTGGGCGTAATGTTTTCCCATTTCAGATCACATGGCATTCCCCTGAGTATTCTCTCTTTGTTTTTCTGCTACAATACGAAGGTCATATCAAATATGGAAGCACTCCAAACAAAGAGAGAAAACTCATAGGAATGCCATGTGATCTGCAAAACATTATGCCCAAGCTGAGGAGGTACAGTATATTACTGTGTCACACCGAGGCTGACAAGGCACTGATAAAGACCTTCAGTCTCTTGAAAGGCAAATCAGTCCTTTATAATGCTCGTAACAAGCAACATGTCCCCTACAGTGCAAGGTCAACCTTGTCTCGGGTTTGAATGAAGGCTGTTGTGCACCTATGAAATGGAGTACTGAAAGGAAGTTGAACATATAACAGTCACAGATGACTTTACTAACAGCACAAATGCCAAACATGCACTGTTTTTACGCCAACAGCGAATAGTTTGGAGCTTGGCTGAACCTCCTTATATACAGGAAACTATCTTAGCTGGAAACTCTTGCTATTAACACAGGGAATTTCTGCAGAACCCCATTTCCATGGGAAAAGCTGAATTCCCCATGGTAGAAGAATGGGAAGTGTTCGGATTTCCCATGGCTATCCATGTGAGTTCCAAATGCTTCCTATGCATGTGCCTTGGGAAATTCAGCTTTTCCCATGGATGGGTTTCTGAAGAAATTCCCTATGTAATACCTGCTCATCTTCAATAGTCCAGTTTCGAATTCTCTAATCTACTGCTGAATAGGCATCGGTGGAGCATAAATACAGTGGGAGCCTCGGTTTGAAGTAGAAAAAGATGTGAATGGGCAATTCCTGAAAATAAAGGTACCCTCCCCACGGGCGGCACTAGTTTTTGACCCCCCCCCCCCCCCCCACGCATCCAGAATTTCCAAATGGTTTACCCCCCCCCCCCCCCCCCCCATGCATATAGAATTCCGGGCAGGTTAAAGAAATCCAGCTTTGAAAACCCCCCTTGCAATCAGAATTCTGAGCTCTCCCCCCCCCCCCCCCCCCCCCCCATCCACCCATCCCAATTGCCCAATACCAAACAGGAAAGTGATGAAGCTTGAAGGAATACAATAGACAAAACTTTTTGGACTTGTTGGTATTCGCAACTTTTGGGTTCAAACCGAGGCTCCCACTGTATTTATGCGCCGTTGATGTCTATTCAGCGGTAGATTAGAGAATTCGAAACTGGACTATTCGGTAACCCTACCACGAAATCGTCCACCATTTCTCTCTCTCTGCCACCCTCTGTTTTCATTCTCATCTCTGTCTGAGTCTTTCTCCCTCTTCGTGGTGACTCCCTTTCGCTCCGTCTCCTTTCTCTTCTATCTCTATCCCGTCTGTTGCTTCTTGTCTCAGCTTCATCGTCGCTCTCCGAACGTCGAAATCGATTCAGGCGTCTTTCTCTAGCCTTCTCCCTAAAATAGCAATCAATAATGTATACAAAACCAACTGAATAATACTTATCATATTTGGCCGTTGATTTCTAAATTTTTCTCTGACTATTCGTCTTATTATACATTGTACTCACTATCTCGATTCTGATTGGCTAAAAGCGCGCGCTTTACTTTGGGAATCACGCACTTTAAGGTCTCCAAGGAATCAGCATGCTGATTCTTGAAGAATCAGCTAGCTGATTCTTGATCCTACGCGCGCAATGTTTCATGGGACTACAGCCCTTGAATGTTTCCCCTATTTAACAAGGCGCTTGTGTAAGAGAAATTGCTTGACAGAAAAAAAGTATTTTCACTGAATCAATGTATAATAAAACAATTATTGAATTCGGTTTTTGTGATTTCCAGAATAAACAATATCTCGCCAAGTGGAATCAGGCTCGGCCGTACGGCCTCGCCTGATTCCACTTGTCTCGACATTGTTTATTCTGGAAATCACAAAAACCTCATCCAATAATTGCTTAAAAACATCTGATAGTAAAGCTCTTGTTCGACAAAACAAATGTTGGCGTCTGTTGAAATAATCTCATTTCCTTGGAAACACAAGGAAACGAAGCTTAAACCAACACTTAAATACCTAAGTACCGTACCTTCGCTCTTGCTCTTTCAGGAAGGACTGCGAACCACCACAGTTGATGTAAGTTTGAGTTTATTTTCTGGCATTTTGCTTTCTGATCTGATGTATCGTGTGTGTTTCATGAACGCGCGAAGGAACAACAACAATGGGAAAAGCCGCTGATACGCTGGCTCAAACCACAGGTCCCAAAAGCACAGGCAGACCAAACAAAAATTTGTAAAACATGTTTTACTGCAAAATGGAACTTTTAAACTCTTTTGTGTTACATACACAAAACATATATTATTTGTATTGTCATTTTTTTCAGTTTTGCAATAATCTCTATATTTCCACAAATGTAGGCCAAAACAGGTCGTCTACGCCTAAATAAATTAACCGGGAGATTTTGTTTTAGGTACTAATGCAACAAAATCGTGCAAATATGAAAAAAAAACGATTTTGCGGAAATTCAAGTCCTGAAATATTGCAATAGTGTTCGATCGAGAGTCTCGGGACTCCTGTGCTACTTGTTGCAAAAGTTTCCTACCCTCCCCCTGAAAAGTAGGTTTTCAATCCAACATGGCGTCTCGCAGTAGATCGCTCGCTCCAAAACTCTACCAAAGATTTCTTCAAGTTTGTGAGCAATGGCCCGTCGATAAGAGCAAAGTTGGAAGGGATCTAGGAGCACATATTAAGGAAACTTCGGGGCACATCTAAAAGATTCAAAACTAAACGTAAGTGCTAAGATTTGTGAGCAAATATCTGTACTGGAAGCCTGTGTTACATAATGAACCCTAGTAGTCCAGGCATTCTACGACAAAAATGTGCCTAACCTGGAACTAATTCCCACAAAAGAAATTTCAACTGTTTTTGGTTCTTTGATCACCTCTTAATAACATATGAAAAGTCCCAGAAAATCCCACCACGGCAACATTCCGAAAAACAGGATTTATTTGAGGCAGTCGAGAAAGCGATTTGTAGCCGCATGGAAACGAGGCTGGTATAATAAATCAACATCGCGGCTTGTAAAGACGGTGTAAAATGCACAAAACTAACTTATCGGCATTGAAAATAATTTAATTATTTTTCATTGCAAAAATCCCACATAAGAGAGAATCACAAATCTGATTTTCGAAAAGCAAATCGGTTCCACTATACAAAGTTTCATTTAAAAAACTAGTAGACTGTTTGAGAAATTTATGAAATAGAAATTGCTGAGTTTGGTTGTTTGGACTACTAAAACTAGAACCCACGGGAGAATATAAATGTTTTACTTGTTAATGTTTAATTGTAAGAAAGAAATTGCCGAATTTGTTTCTTTAGTCTAAAACTAGTGCCTCCAGAAAGCCGTCTGAAATGATGTTTCTAGCGCGCGGGCATCGTTTAATTACACTTGTTGAGTAGTTGTCAAGTCAAGCGCTCGATCGGAGTATTTCACCTGTTGCAGAAGGAAAAAAGCAATACTGTAAAGATGTAAACGATTCTGCATTTATTATAGTATATATAACTGTAAGTAATGTCTTTGACCGATTTCTTGATAAGGTATTTTAGCATGGGCAATTGAATTGTCTATTTGCACTAGAAAATTGATTCGGCTATCACAACATTGCTTCGAATAAAATTATTATTTCACGGTGCATGATAAAATGTCATGACTAGGGCTAGAGAAATTCTGAATTCTTACAAATCTGCAACAGTTTTGCTATTAGAGACTTTTTGGAATAGATATTCAAGAACTTATTGGATTTTGATTCACGCGCATTTCCAAGCCATCTAGTTTTAATTAATAATTCAATAGCGCTGCGCACAGATTCTAAAATTAAATCACAAGACTCACACAATAAAAATCTCTCTGAAATCCCATTCAAAGGATCGCGCTTGAATACGAGCCAGGGTAAGAGTGCATACAAGCTCTACTATACCGAGTGGAACTACCAGTTTACCGATTCATTTTGTATCGTTCTTTTGAGAGAAAACTGAGAAAATGGGAGAAACATCTATTTTGTTTGTCTGAGTTTTTAATTAGTGTGACGTCATCTGTGTACAGCGCTATTGACCGTTTTCACGATTTTTGTGTGAACAACACCCTTGAGCCGTCCCGACTCGTTCTGGCGAAGACAGCATTTGTTATTTAAAACAGAGAAGCATTGTTCTCATCTCTTTGAAGTTGCGTGCGCAGTATCGTGAATGCTGTCAAATGGACAGCGTAAAAGTCGATGTGGATCCCCCCACATTTCCACACTGGGGGTGGACACTGCCAGACGGTTTAGTGCGTCCCCAGTGGTTCTTTAATGTCCCCCCTGAAACTGGCTACAGCTTATTTTAAAGGCGGGACGGTACCACGGTTATTGTTTCATCCGAAAGACGAATGGTAAAGATGAATGGTAACGAGTAAATGATAAACGCGGTTAAGAAGCAATCTAAAGGCCCGTTCACACGGCGCGACCTTAGCTGCGATTTTTGCGGAGATCGTCGACGTCATATATCGCACGGTGTGAACGGCCGTCTATTTGGCTTTGCGATATTTGTCCGTTTGTTGGTGATATGAAGAAATCGCACCCGCATCGCAGTTCACAACCGCGCGATATGACATCGCCGTGGAATCGCCACAGAAATCGCGCCTTAGATCGCAGCTAAAATCGCGCCGTGTGAATGAGCCATAAGCGATCGTTATAAATCGGATAACTGATAGGAAAGAACTCCGTAATGAGAACATTTTTTACCTTCCATCACCCGGTCAGATTTACCCTTCTTAAAAAAACAACATTAGGCGGGAAAATTGGCGAGCCTATTGGGCAGATTGGTTCCGAACGGTTAACCGACGGAGAGTCGCACTAGCATACGCAGAACACTCAAGAAAGTACGATGGCACATAAAAAAATAGAAATCGTCAAGTCACCGGTTCACGCACATCCACATCCCACATGTGTCCATTGAGACGAAATGGCCGAATGCGATTTTCACGGGCGTGGGTGGGAGGGATATGACCTGTGACTTGCTTTTTATACCTGACGGAACAAACTGGCAGTTTTAACTGGCCTGCCTCTTCTTCACCGAGTCCCGTGGCCAAAGAAGAACCGCCAACACGCCCAACTACCATTAAGATGACCCCTACGGACGATCAGCGGGCAAAGGTGCAACATTTTCCTTTGCGGACGGGATGAAGAGAGATGTTTTCCTGGCGATCTCACAAATAACGGCTAACAACAGCACTACGGCGTTATTAAGAAGTGGTTCCGCACTCGTTAAGCCGATGGCGACGCATTGTGTTCTTATCGTAAAGACATCCATTCTCCACCGACGCCGAAAGCTGAAAACCCAGTACCTAGTGGAACTGTTTTTGTTATTTCGCCCAGAGTCCAAGCAGAGCTACATGACGCCATGCACCTCCTACTGCCCTAGGAGTTTGATATCCATCACACGAATATTTTAGTATTGTGATCGAATTTATAATTATAGAAAATGCGCTTGGACTTTTCGTGACATTTACACAATTACGAGCTAGGATCACAATGTCATGGACTGTATATCACACAAAGGAAAATTTTCACTGTCGAAATGCCACCATAGATACGGCGATGATGCTATTTTACGAAAAATTCACATTTCGCCACTTTACTGTCGACCATTGGGCAAGTTATAAATAAAGAATATTCGTCAGTGTGCTTTTTATCGATATTTGACGTTTTTATGCGAAGCTGTCGAAGTTTTGATAAAATTTAAGCAAATCAAAGGGCACTTCCGGTTTCAGCCTCGTTTTCATGTAGCACGCAGAGAGCCTCTCCGCCAAAAGCTCCAAAACGGAGTGTTGCCGTGCTAGGATTTTTTGGGACTTTCAGTATGTTCTTCTAGACGTTAATTCTAACAGGTTTCTGAAGAGAAAGCTTTTGTGGGAATTAGTTCCAGGTCCAACCATAAAATGCCTGGACTATAGTGAAAGCGAAGTTGGTCGACTGATCATTTATGCACAATTTTTGGTATCATTAGTCATTACTGAGGAATTGGCAACTACCGTAACACCCTAAGTAATACAGTACAATCTGTCCTGAGGCAACCAATAAACAATATGACAACAACAACAACATCCTTATTATTCAGCACATCGATGCACTGCCCAAATGGTGGTTGGAATGCCAATAGCTGTCTTCAGTGCGTGACATATGTCCTATGTTATATCCCAGTGATCATTTTAACGCGCGCTCATTGGTCGAAACGTATCACGTGGTGCATTTTCACATATCAGACGATATTGTCTGTTGGAAGTGATATCCGTCCTGCGAGAAATGTTTAAACAAAAACTGGATATTTTCTGTTTAAAAAATAAAAAACAAGCAACCAAGGTTTTTGTCTACGAATGTCGATGAAATATGGAAACTGGTGGCTGAGGCGACACCGGAAAACACAAAAAAGTCAACTGAACAGGCCATGAATGTTTTGAATGGTTTACAAAGTTGTTTGTTTTTTGTTTCAATCCAAGTTAATTTGGTTTGACATTCGTGACAAAAATGAAAGAACTTAACAAAAAAGAGCAAAATGACGATAAAAGAATTGTTTTTAAACTTACCATTTTGTCGTAGCTTGGCTAATAGAAAAACAACTTGCAATCAGCTCAACAAAATTCAACCACTTCGAGTGTAGTCCAGCAAGCCGACTTCCAAGTTCGATCGGCAGCGCTAAATTGTCCAACTCATGCTGCATTTCACGGCTGTAATTTATACTTCAGTTCACAGCAGAAGCATTAATTAACAGTCTGACAAGGAATTAGACCTGAAAACCCGAAATCTGGGCTAGATTTCTGTAGAAAAGCACTACAACTTGTGCGTTGTAAATTTGTTTTGTGAATTGCTCTGATTTCTTCTAGCCCCACGTTAGGGTTTGATTGACAGTTTTTGTGTCGACCAATCACAGCTCGAATAAAAATATCTTAGCCAATCACCGCTTACGATTTGCCTTTTCACGCCATACTGCAGTTTAGTGGCTTTCTCACGTCCACAATGTTTTTTTGTCTCTCAAGTTTTTCTAGTTTTTCACAGTTGCCCTCGAAGCTTCGCTTCTCGGCCAACTGTTCATTTTTCGTACCATTTTTCATCCTTGGACATTATCCGCCGATATTACAGCCACCAGAAGGGTTTATTTAGTAAATATCCATCATCTGATGGAGCCCAATCTTGGAATATTGTGGCAATATTCCGAATAGCAAACCAATCAAAACATGCTATTTATTCTATGGTCACCAATGGCGACTGAATTTAGAGGTTTGGCGACCAAAATTTTAGAGCTAGTCACCATATGGCACCCATCTTTCTAAGTTCACCTGAGATCCACGTTTATATGGCCACTAAATATTGCTTTCTGGCAACTAAATTTTTTTGAATTGGTCGCTAATGGCACCTAGCGAAAAAAGTTCACGTCTGGCCCTGCTATGGAGGTTCCCATGTAGTATATACTAATGGTTAATTATTGGCATTTTTTTACTGACATATCAACTTTCTTGAAGAATTCCTGTAAATGATGGCTTCCAGGAATGCCAACTCTCCCAAAATTTCATACTAATTGGTTCTCACTCTACTGCCTTGGGTGCAAATTTCACACTTTTAAGAGAAATTCTGTCTTTTGTAACGTGCTTACACACCCCATCTCTTGTTCAGTCTTGCAATTTTTTTTTTCAGTCTTGTTTTCAGTCTTGCAACTTTTTTATATTTTGCATTGTAGGATAAAGAAGCAGAACGAATGCTTGACAGTCTGGTCAAAATCAGCTCTAATTATTACAGACAGAAGGTCAGTAAGGTTTGGTAACTGAAGGTCATCATTCTCAGCCCTCGCACTTTGCGTGATTCCAGAAAAAATCATACCTCCCCATGGAAAGGATGTCAAAATTACATAGGGCTGGGGGATCAAATGCCTTTTATTTCCCATACAACCACTGTACTGGTTATCCCAAATGGTACCAGTCCTCTGTGGTATTGCTTATAGAAGTATAGAGTGTTATTCTGCTGATAACACCATAATACAGTTCATTCCTTTCAGGCTATGTAAGCTGTGTATATAATGTATTGTAAGCCATGTATTGGGAAACTCAAAAAAGCAACCCAAATGTTGGCAAGCTTTTTTCGAAAAGCCCCCTGTCCACTCGCATCACTGTATGCAGTGATGTTACATAGTGCTAGGGGTATGCTTACATGTAGATAAATTCCCTCCATATGGCAGCCTGTGTAGCAAGTGTTCCCATGTGTTTTCAGGGAGAACAAACCCAGAGAAACAGAGGAGAAAGTGGTGAGAGGTTTGACGAGCAAGTTTTTTAGCCGTGGCTCCCTTCCTTCTTTTTTGCACTCACCCCATTTTAACATGGCCAAAAACTCACTCATTTCTCTGAGTTTCTTTTCCTTGAATACACAAGAGAATGCTTGCTATGCAGGCTATCCATATGGTGGGAGTAGGATTTGTTCTGGAAATATTAGACATTTAAAAAGAAAACATTACTCCTTTTGTGTTTCAGTATCCACGGCAAAGGGACACAGCATTTACAACTGATGTGGCTGTGGAGGCAGGTTTGTGTTGTCCACAGGTAAGTTACGTAATATGAATAAATCCCCAGGGACGTATTATGTACAGTGTAGCCTCTAGGGAAATTTATCAAGCAGTTGGAATTGGATTGAGAATAACTTGCCTACCAAGTTGATAGCTTCGAGAGTTTGACACTAAATACGCTCAAAATTTAAACAGCAAACCACGCACCAGTAAAATGTTTTATGTTCATATTTCGCACACAATTGTTGCTTGTCCTGTGACTAGTGCCCCTGAGTTTTCAATTGTCCTGGAGCATTTCTTACTTGCCCAGGACAAGTGGACAACCGCTAAGGTCGAGCACTGGAATTGCATTTTGCATATTTTCTTATCTGGTTCTCCCTAATTTTAATCTAATTTTAATTTTTTAATAATATATTTTTTCTGTCTAGTTACTTACTGTGTCCAATAAATCTGACAAAATAAAATACAATGTTTTGAATGAAGTTTGCAACGTTTCGTTTGTATGTTTTGTAATGAGGATTTTTTTTTCTTGCAGAGTACCAAAATCAAGTCCGCAACAAAAGAAGTTTGTGGGACAAGATTACAAATAAGAAGAAACCCTGGGAGAGTCACAAGTGATAGCCCCTCCCCCCCCCCCCCCCCCCAGATGTCTTATTTATATTCAGACCCTCTAGAATTTTACTCCTGTTATTTGGTAACTGACCTCTAGGGGCCTTCAATAGGGGCTGCAGATATTTTGCACTGTCTAACAGATATTTTGCACTAACTGACAGAACAGATATTTTGCAATCACAGACAGTTATTTTGCACTGACTGACAGATATTTTGCACTGACAGACAGATATTTGCAGTGACTAACAGATATATTTTGCACTGACTGACAGATATCTTGCACTGACAGACAGATATTTTGCACTGACTGACTGATATTTTGCACTGAATGACAGTGGTGTGCTTTATATCTTTTTTTGTCATTTTCCAAGACTGCAAGACCAAGGCTTAAAATTCGATATCAAGATTGCTTCATACATTCCCTGTATTTTGCGGTATTTTTTTTCAAGAATTTTGTGAGATTCTGTCTTTTTACCAAACAACCATTTATCACACCCCTAGCAGGTAGGGATGTTTGAGTACAGGGAGGGGGAATTAAGAACTTCAGTCTGTAGATGTTTGCATGTGGAAAAAAATAAACAGCCAATAAATTGTCAATTTTGTAAATATAGTCTAAAGTTATCTAAAATAGAAATAAAGGTGTTTCTTATTTAAGATGTGTGCTTTATCTTACTAACATCAGTGGCGGATCCAGGATTTTTTCAGAGGGGGGGGGGGGGGTTTCAGCACTAAGTTGGACTGCTCCGACGTTCAAATTCAAAATCCACAGTAAATTTTAACAAATAGAATATTCTACACCTGTGCATATGGCTAGACTTAGTGGAGTAGATGGTCGAGGCTCCTGTTGATGGGCTCCTCTACATTCATGATATTCTCCCTATTCTTAGCTATTCCTGTTTCCTATTTCAATACACATGTAGCCAAATACCCAACACACAGGGTGACCAGTATGGAGCCTAGTGTGTTGCCCGAGGACGTAGTTGAAGTTGAATCATCGAAGTCCACGAGCCTGCTCATACGGGTACGATCCGCTGACCTGATAAAATAAATAATACATTGATGGTTGTGTTTGTATAAACAATGTCGGTGTATATCGCCAAGGGCAGGTGAGTGATTATTGTTTGATTTTTCAGAGCCTGAAAAATCAAATAGCAAATTTGGCTATAAGGAGTGGGCGGTTCAACGAACACGATACAGTTATTTGCATGTAAGGGAGCATTCATTATTTATTCCAGGGGTGGGCTGGCAAGAGTTTTCATACAGCCCCAAAAAACCTCTTGACCCCCTCCCAAGTATCAATAAAAACCTCAAAGCCCCATCAGGCAAATTTTTATAATAATGAACCCCCCCCCCCCCCCACCCCCAACCCCCCCCCCCCCCCCCCCCCCCCAGATCAGGATGAAATGTTGGGGCATATAGATACCAAGACCATTTCCTGTATTTAATTAGGACAATTAGGAATTTCCTGTGACTGCACCGCATGAACAGTTTGTTGTAATTTTACAGGCTGCATCCTCTTATTAAATTGATGTCACTGCTTCCAAAAAATGTAGATGCCCCTCACAGAAATTTTCAAATTTTCTGGTGACCCCCTACTTGAACGTACCAAATTTAACATGGCCCCCCTTAATTCTTGCCAGCCCACCCCCTCGCATAAATAATGAATGCTCCCTAAGCGTGAACACATGACACTAAAATGTTTGCTTTGTCTAATTGGCTGTTCAAACGTCAGAGTTAGCCAGAATGGTTAACGGAAAACATTTTGGCGCACTAAATCACTCCAAGTTTACCATCGTTATGCAAACATCACCGTTTCTGGCTGACTAACTCTGACGTTTGAAGATGCAAACGACTGTACGATTTTAAAATATTACGTTAATATTTGCAACAAATTCGCGCGGGTTACCTGTGGATTTCAGCAAGCCCAAACCAAACCAAACGTCACAGGTCATGGCTGAAGGAAAAATTGGCAGCCATGGACACGCTTGTTTCTCGATATCTACACGTTTGAGAAATCTTTGGACCCTCCCTTTAGACACGCTAAATAATGACGCATCCCTTACACCTTTTCGTGTCCCTAGATGGACGCTCCTAGCTAGGTAATGGGCTCCTGTAGGGGCTCATAAGTAGGGCGTTCCTCTGCTATATGTTCTTGATAAGGCGTTCTGACAAACCTAGCTATTTTAGATTGGTATTTACTATTGTTTCTATGCCGCTGCGGTCACGTTTATTGAGAATAACAATAGCAGAGAACAACAAGAAATCAGTGCTTGCACGTGTATATCTTGCAAATGAGGGGCGTCTGTAAAGCTACACGAATTTGATTGGCTAGTAAAACAAAAGCTTTTTAGCAATTTTAGCGGTAAAATCGTTCTAGAAATAACTAGGTCTGTCAAAATGCCTTATCAATAGGGCAATACTAGAGAGGGACGCCCCTATTTATGAGCCCCTGGCTTCTGTCTACACTCAGCTTAACCCTCGGACGTAGAAGAGGGAGTAATAAGTCGACCCTTCTCCAAGGTTTTCTGTTGCGATATTTTTTGAGAGGCGAAATAGTAATACGTACCACGTGACCAGCTTCATTTTACCATCGACTTTAGTGTCTTCTTTGACGTCACTCCATGTCTTCCCGTCATCCCTTGACAGCTGGATAGGCAGACCAGGAAGTGAAGTCCGCACTTTGAACTTACCGCCGATGAGTCTAGAAAATGAACGGCATCATTTACGCTGATCAAATGATCTAAAAAGCCACATGAGTACGCTGATATTTTGTCAGCCTAAAAATTCAAAGTCAGAGAAAGCAGGATGCAATATTTTGCGATTGACTAAAATAAATCTTAAATCAAGCATATTAAATTTTGTTTGACGATAGTGAATACGCGCACTGTATGTCGTGGTTCATTCTGGAAAGTATCCAAGAAAATTTAGCGAACTAATTTAGTTTAGTTTACTTTCTGATATTTGTTTTTTTCGTTGGATATTTAGGGTTTTACTCCCGATGAAGCTCAGCAAAAAAAAAAATCGTCCTAAGATTGGAACAAAAACACAACTTGAAAATCGCTGCTTCGCCCTACATCGAAAAATTGACTATTGGACAAACTCGTAACGGGTGGGCTCAGTGACAAACCTTGCTCCAGGGGTGGGACCCGGTAGGTGATATTTTCTTTGTCTAGTCTAGCCAGCTCCTGTCGACCAAGGAAGTTAGCAAATCGCTCCCAGGCCTCGCTCCTCTTCGTGTTGCGCTCAGCTCTGTCGCTAATACTTTCCCATGATGCCTTGTGCCACGCACGCTCGGCTAGGGCCAGAAGACGGGGAAAGATCATGCTGTTCATTTGGTCAGCGGTACGTACTGTCTCCGTCCACAGGGCTCCCGCCATACCTGGCCATTAGAAGAGTACAATAGAGTCCTAAAGTGTGACTTCACAAATTTGAAAAATTTCGAATGTCAGCTTTTTGTCAACGAATAATGAAAAAACATCTCCAGAGAACGTTGCATGCAAAAAATGAGGTGAATCAGTTGAAACGCGACAGAGATATGGCCCGCTGAATACATAATTTTCTTTAACAAAATCACTGTATTTTGGACTCGGTTCCAAACTGTTTGGAACGAACCAAAAAATAACAGAAGAGAAAATTATGTATTCAGCGGGCCATATTTCCGGCGCATTGCAACCGATTTGCTTCATTGTTGGTGTGTAGCTTTCATTCGATATGTCCTTTTCGAAATCAAGAGACAATTATTTGCTAAATCGAAAACTAGTTTTTTTGTGACGTCATCACTTAGGACTCTATGAAGGAAGGGTAGGAATAATCAATCTGAAGTTTCATATCAATAGAGAGTTTCTATTACAATGTCTAATAAAACGGCATCCTTTGAAAATTGAAAGGTTCGACAGAAGACTCGCCTGAAGTTCGGACGTTTGCGCTGGGTCTTCGTCTGCTAACCCCATGGAAAAATCCCCAGGGGGGCCTCCCCCCTCTTCGACGGGATCTCTACTACTCACCAATAATATTTTGCGGCCGATTCAGCTTCAAGCACACGCCCTCCTTAAAGGCGCAAAACTGATCTTTGCTTAAAGGCGCCCCGGTCAGCTTGTTCTCCACGTTGTCATACAAGTTGTCTGGCATGAAGCCAAACACCTTGCGAGTGTCTGTGAATCGCGTGGCCCAGTAGTACCCACGCTCCTCTGGGTCAGGCTCGGATGGGTGGTCAAAATACAGATGAGTGGCCTGGGACATAACTACCTATAGAAAGGGAAACCGAGGGAAACTATAAACGTCCGGGAAGGAGCGGGGAGGAAGGGAGATATATCTAGTCTTATTACCTTGCGTAGTATGTACGTAAGAGAACATAGAAAACTTTAACATTGGCGCCACATTGGGGGCAAGTTACGGTGGCTTCAAACTCGCTGTCATGTGTTTGAACATTGCAACAAGCGCGATGCTTCTGCACAAACGGCCTAAAAGCGTAACGCGCACTAGAATTATCGTCGGCGTTGTAATAGTCGTGCTGTACGCAGTTGTTATTGCAGTTCAAGTGGTTGAAGGCGCAAATGGCTCCTCCAGTTTTACTCTCATGTTAAGAGTGCGGCATGGACGTTCATCAATAGACCTCTTTACCTGGCGTAATGTTTTCCCATTTCAGATCAAATGGCATTCCCATGAGTGGTCTTTCTTTGTTTTGTGCTACGCACCGAAGGATATATGAATATTGGCATGGAAGCAACCCAAACAAAGAAAGATTCATTAAAGACAATGAATGCCACGTGATCTGAAATGGGACAACATTTCGCCCAAGGTAAGGGGTCTATTGGCAACAAAATTCAGACAAATTCCGACTTTCTAATTTAGCCTTTATGGATATCGCACTAGAGACGTGATCCGCGCGCGGTTTACTCTTTCCCTCTTCACGATAATAGAAGGATTGCCATGGTAATCTAAAGGGAAAAATGACAAACGTCGAGTACCTTATATCCTGCGTTAGCAAGAAGATACGCCCGATGGCCTCCTCCCCATTCCCAAATATTATTCCAAGCGTAGGCTATGACGTCACGAGACCTAAATAACTTCCGGTCATACGGGACATCGTGGTCTCCTAGCAACCCGTCCTCCCATCCCGCCAACTGAGCCCGCGATCTGCCGTGATATTCCCCACGCGCTTAACAAAGTACTCCTTCAATCTCTCTGTGATGTCACTTCCGGTAAAATTGTACCCGTTCCGCTGTGCTAAGCGTTCGCAGGCGCTCGAGTTCGTCCACGCCCTTTTCGCTACCTCGTCTCCGCCAAAGTGATACACGGTCAGCGGTTGTATATCTTTGTGCAGGCTCTTGACTTCCTTCACTAGTTTTTCTATAAACGTATACGTGGTGTTGAGACAGGGGTTTATGGCGTCGTCGGTGAAACTTTGTATGGACAGATATTTAGAATTGTCGCCAGGCTCATTCAATAGATATTTCTCGGCTTCTACTCTGTTGGAATTTTTGAGCTTGTTATATCTCGCTTGCATGGCTTTGATTGCCGCCCAGCCGTGACCCGGCATGTCGAATTCGGGAATCACTTGTATATGAAGGGCATGGGCTTTCCGCAGAATCTCCTGATAGTCTGCTGTACTGTAAAATTGGCTGCCTGTGGTGGGCTCTGCAGGGCCTGAGCCGAGCTGGGTGAGGAGACATTTTGTGCTGGTCATGTCGAAGCAGCGTTTAGAGCCAACCTAAGTTGGAACAAATATGGAAAACAAGCTATAGATGGCAAATTGTCATGTAACACAACGATGCACTTTGCAGCGTAGTCTCCATCCTCGCGCGCCAGGTCCTCCCCTCACCTCCCCCTATTTATCTTTCCCCAGGGGGGACATGATGGGTTGATCCTGGCACGCGAGGATGCTGCGTAGTCTCCTCGCAGCCGCCCGGATCGGAGTCACGCAACGCTTCTTGCGCGGCAAAAAAATCTCGTATTGTGTGACATGCCCCAGCAACGGAAACTTGGGAAGCGTTGCGTGACCAACACAAATGACGGGCTGCGTTGGAGACTAGTAATGAGAATAACCATGCTATTTGTCTTGATACCGTAGTCAACTCCTCAAGTCCTGGAATCTCTAGACGCCACCCCTCGTCATCCGTCAGGTGGAAGTGGAACTTGTTCAGCTTGTAGGTTGCCATGGCAGCCAATAGCTTCAGGACAGCAGTCTTACTCATAAAGTTGCGCGCAACGTCTAGGTGCATTCCTCTGTACTCGTATCTAGGGGAGTCTTTGATCGTTACCTTAGCAACGGTATCTAAGGAAATATAAAACAAAAAAAGAATCCAGCTCGTAGATATTTTTTTGCTGCTGTTTTGTTTATTTGTCTGTTTGCTTGTTTCTCGGCGTTTAAAAATCGACAGGAAAAAGTGGTTAAAAATCCGTCAACGTATAAGAACCTTGAGTTTAAAAAGACTTTTAGGCTAAGATTGTCCATATCAATACTGTGTTTCCTTGTAGTTGTATCAAACACAAACCTGTTTAAGGCTAACATTATAGGTTCTTATGCGCTCGAACGGCTTGCGATTTGTTAAAACGACTACAGTCGCAAGTGAAATCACCAAATGATGACGGCCGTTCGCACGGCGCGATATGCTTTAAGCACCCGTTCACATGGCGCTTTAAGCACCCGTTCACACGGCGCTTTAAGCACCCGTTCACACGGTGCGATATGCTTTAAGCACCGTTCACACGGCGCTTTAAGCACCCGTTCACATGGCGCTATGTGCATAAAGGCTCGTTCACACGACGCGAATTCAGCTGCGATTTAATTTGCGATTTCTGTTGCGACCTCATGGCGATGCCACATTGCGCGGTGTTAACGGCTGGCGATCTTATAGCGATTTCATTTGCGATGTCGCCGCGACGCCGCATGCGTTTTGAACATGTTCAAATTCCACTGCGATGCGGGTGCGATTTTTCTTTATATCGCCAACAAACTGGCAAATATCGCAGGGCCAAATCGCCGTCCGTTCACACCACCACGATATGACGTCGACGATCGCCGCAAAAATCGCACCTGAAATCGCGCCGTGTGAGCTGACCTTTACGTATATCAACGACGCATCAAGGCTACACCCCTACGCTTTTAAACGGAAACTTACTGTTATTGTCCGTCAATCGTGATAGCGTCTGTAGTCCATAGAACACGCCCGCCGCCTGCCTGCCAATCACTGTCACTCTCTCGTCAACTGCGCTAACCACAAGGCTATACGCTTCATGATTGGTTGATTTGCCGCCATCGATTGTGACATCAGGATCCCCGGTACTCAAGTACATCACCTTTTTCCGGCTGTCTGGGGGTTTTGCGTTTAGGACTTGTAGCTTGAATCGATCTATTATATCGGCAAGAGGCAAACCTATAGTTAGCATTAGGATTTAATAATAATAATAATAATAATTTGAAACAGTGTATTGTTATCAGGCTAAAACTCGCCCATTCTTTAATTATTCGTGTCTGTTCAGGCCTCTTCCAGCTTACCTCCACACAATAGACCGATCCCTATTTTGACGATAGCTCCGCTCACTCATAGCAAACAATAGGAAGTTTTCCCTACGGAATTCAACATGTCCGAGCAACAAACTTGAATATCGAAGATTTTTCAATAATTATTCAGCTTTTCAAGATAAAAATACAAAAATATCCCTGCAATCGGTGTCTTTTCCGCGCTCTATGCCAAAGATAAAATTTGGCTTGTCCGACGTAGCAACAGTAACTAGGGGTATAACAATGAATGCGGGATCGGTAAATTCGCCTTCGTCACACAAGCGCCATCTTGATTTTTTTTGAGCCGATTTATTCAGCATGGAAACGAGGCCAAGCAGTGTGCGGTTTTGCTCATGTTGAAAAAGCGAAGCCCTGATGCTGGGATTTATGGTACAAAGTTGACCAAGCTACCAAAAAGTAGTCGTATTTGTTTTAGGGCCAAAAAGTTGATTGACTCATTGCCTTATTTCAGCGTTGGCGGGTCATTCTGTAAACAAAATGGCGGCGCCGTGACAAATCCTCTTCTTGCTCCTTCCAGCCCACTTCTGGCAGGAGTCTTCGGCTAATCTCGCTTCTTCTCGCCCACACAAGTTCACTTAGCGCGTGATAGTGCCATTGTACCTGCCTTAGCTTTACAAGATGGTTGCGCGCAAGCTGCAACATTGTTGCCTGATGTGGCCAAACGGGGGTACAGGGTGGCAGCATTCACGCGCGTGGAATGTTGCCACAACATTGCTGCCTTGTTTAGTCAGCCCTTAGAGCGGATTTCAGATGACTGTCGTGAGTAATTCGCAATTACTTTGTAATTACTCCTATAGGTTTTATTCAGAAATGGTGTAATTACTTTGCGATTGGTTTCACTGCAGTCACATGAAATCCGCTCTAACTTTACCTTGGACAAGTTTGACTTCGTTCTGGAGCCCTTGATCAGCATAAACCTTCCAGTCAGCGGTAACACGTACACGAGTCTGCTTGTCTAAACCAATGACACGTAAGGGCTGCGGAATGAGGACAATATCCCCGTCCCCCTCCCCCTGGAGCCCGTCTATGCCAATTACGTCATATCTTGTATTCGCCGTATAAGGATTGTACACATCCTGAGTAAAACGTTTCCATTGTTCTTTAGTAGTAAAATCCCCCACGAAGTCGAGGGTCTCGCCTGCTGTGCTGCTTATAACGCGCGGTTGTAACCCCTCCTTGGCTATGAACCAATTAGGCATGACGTCGGTCCTGGCCACCATCCAGTGCATAGCGTGGAACACCACCTCTAGCTTTGCATCCGGGACAATGCCTGGAAACGAGGCTGTCGGCGCCATCTTGTGAAGGCAACCGTTGATGTGTGTGAACGTAAAGGCATGCTTCTCGTCGTTTTTGTCGGGAACAACAAGTCTTATGTTGCAAAAATAGATTGCCCAGTCGCCATCCTTGGTGACGGCGGTAGTGCCCTTATTAGTGAGCGTCACTCGCGCCTTATAGACGCCTCCGCCGTCGAGATTAGTTATGAGGTCATATCGGAGGTCAAGATGTTTCGCCATGTTGTCAAGCTCCCCTGGTTTAGTAGATCAACTGGGCAAGACGATGTAAACATTATAATTTATACCACAACGCGCGCGTTTCTCGAATTCTGATGGCTCTCAGCCATGGGTACATTAACCATTATCCTGCGAGATTGCGCAGAATATCGTCTGATACTTAGCCGACGAGGGACGAAGTCCCGAGTTGGCTAAAATCAGACGATATTCTGCAAACTCGAGCAGGATAATGGTTTTATTATTCAGCACATCGATAGCACAAAAAAAAAACGAAAAACATGACTTTTGTGTATTAT
This sequence comes from Scolanthus callimorphus, assembly GCA_033964015.1. Taxonomy (NCBI): domain Eukaryota; kingdom Metazoa; phylum Cnidaria; class Anthozoa; order Actiniaria; family Edwardsiidae; genus Scolanthus; species Scolanthus callimorphus. The sequence continues at coordinate 56,941 of JAWWUD010000096.1, read as the reverse complement.
TTACGAGCTCAAAACATCATATTTCCCTCAGAGACGGATATCGCAGGATAGCTGTCATGTACAGAAGACAGCTATTGGCGTTCCAATGACCATATTTGGGCAGTGCATCGATGTGATGAATAATAAAAAAGTATATACCACGGAACGCGCCATCATCAGCGCGCGCGCTAAAAAGAACTAGCGATAACACCATTTGATTGTGCGCGCGCGCTGTTTTTGTACTTATTGTTGCCTTTTTGTTGTGGTATGAAACAAATGCCCTCTGATTTTCCATGGGGTGTCCTCTTATATACGGCGGAATGACGTAATAAAGTGATCAAAATGCCTGTGGATCCACTCACGACGAGGCGCACATTTCGACCACTTTATTGCGTCATTCCGTCCGTGGTGTATATAAGAGGACATACCACGGAAAATCAGAGGGCATTTGTTAAATGATTTTCAGGGGTTGGGGGATGCTCATCCATACACATGTATACTTATGTATTCGACTGTTTCGAAAAAAGAAAGGAAAAACTGTTTCTTCTGTTAAGTTAAATAATTTATCGGCCAACACCGATGTATCTTTTTCTTTACAAGAAACTAGTTGCATTGCGATTTTGCATGACAAATTGCCTCTTGTAAAAAAGCATGGCCTTTACTCATGAAAATAAAACAAAGCCCCGCTTCGCATATGTCATGTTCCAGACAGGATTGTGTAACGCAACGCAATAGACAGAGATTGCGTGATCTCTCCCCTGCTGTCGTCACAGGTTTACAGATCAAAAACAAGGATGTATGTTGCGCACTATAATGACTAATAAAGTTTAAAAAATCAGAATAAATAACAGGTCTTTACTAATTCTCCCACACAGCTCACTCAGTTAACTTGTGTCTCCGCAAAACGCTTTATCCTCTTCCTCTAGAGGTTCCGCGGGTGTCGAGAATCCTCACGGCCCTTTTCCCGAACAATTCACGATACTTTACGGGGACTGTATCTATCCTTTTACTTCATTTAACCCGATTTAACGGGACTCTCGTTTACAATCAACAACATATCAGGGGCGTAGCCAGGGGGCCCGGGCCCCCCCTTCCTCGGAAAATTTCCCATACATTTACTGTATTTGCTGGAGGAAATTTGGCATTTTCGTCCCATGTTTCCACTATCTGCCCCCCCCCCCCCCCCCCCCCCCTTCAGAAATTCCTGGCTACGCCGCTGCATATCTTCGTTCCTTTCACGGTTCCCTCTCGTCCCGTAATTCTATATGTTACATTCTTTTGTCGTTACGTGACTCTGATTACTGATCATACGTCAACAATAATTATTCCGGAAATCAACTTAAACAAACAACAACTGGAGTTTTCTGACAGCGGGTTAAATTCCTTTGTTGGTTCGAGACTGAAATGGCGAGATCCGGCGCAGCAAAGATTCACAGGGAATTTCTGCGAAACCCATTCATGGGAATTACCCAAATTCCCCATGGTAGATGAATGGGAAGTGTTCGGATTTCCCATGGCTATCCATGTGAATTCGGAAAACTTCCCATGCTTGTGCCTTGGGAAATTCAGCTTTTCCCATGGATGGGTTTCTGCAGAAATTCCGTGTAGTGTTGTGCACAAATAAAGTTTAAAAAATCAGAATAAATAACAGGTCTTTACTAATTTTCCCACACAGCTCACTCAGTTAATTTGTGTTTCCGCATAAAACGTGATATTCTCTAGAGGTTCCGCGGGTTAAATTCCTTTGTTGGTTCGAGACTGGAATGGCGAGATGGCACAGCAAAGATTCCCGGACGAATTCTCCCGGGGTCTCCAATTTAATGAGGTTTCTAAGAAAATCCTGGTCTGTGAGGGACGGAGCTGTGAACTCACCTGGGGAGCTGAAAATTACCACTAGGAATGTTGCCAACAAGAGCATCCTTGTGAGTGGAGAGGTGGTATCAGTGGAGAGGTGGTATGATAAGTTGTCGAGACGAACCGAATGTTCTTCATTCTCGTACCCAGAGCTCCCCGGCTCGTCACCTCAAGGGGGGGGGGGGGGGGGGGGGGGGGGGGGGTAATATCCACAGACCCATGCGTAAAAGAAAATGGTGGTTTTATGCCTCACAATTACTTTTAGAGCGTTCAAGTCGAAGGCATAGGTTGAACAGACGACTAGGAAACGAATGTCAGTGTTGTTTTTAACAGACACGTTTCTATAAAGCGAGATTAAGCTACTTTTATGTACGCGTGCGCGCCATTTTAGCCTATCAGCGAAGACCCTCAAATGGATGTCACCAGAGCCTCCCCTGCGAGGCGACGAGCCGGGGAGCTCTGGGTTCGAGAATGCTCGCAATCAATCAATGTCAATCACTCCACTAAAGGTTTCGCTACAGGGTCATATTAAATCCGCTTTATGTAATGTCACGTAATATTTCCGCCTTGTTATGTAACCGGATATGATTGTAATATTAATGATTAATTGTAAGAGGATAGGGGGTGGGGTGTTATGGGACGGAGGGCTTGTGTAAGTTCACGAACGAACGAACGAAGGAACGAAGTGATTGTCGAATAAAGAGAAGATTATAAAGAAAGATACAGTCCCTTTGATCGAACCAGCACGTCGGGCGAAGGTTTCCCGACACAGTGGTCAATACGAGCCGGATAGAGTTGAATTTATGGAGTGGATTTAGCTGGATTTATGGAGTGATTTGAACGCAAGATTGGATTGTTTACATCGTTTGGGTTGTTATTGTGATCGATTTTAACTTGGACTTGGACTAGAATTTGGATTTCGACTTGAATTTGGACTACGGAATGAGCTAAACAAACAGAAGAAGATGCGTGGAGGTCACAAGGCGTTTGTTAGAACGGTAATATCAAGCGCTGAGAAAACAGCGAACGATGGATCGATTTGGGGGCGTTCCCCAGAAGAAGACGCGACACTTCGAAAGAGCGTAAAGGTGCAAAAGCAGACGCTAGAGGATAAGGCGAAGGTGATCGCAGACCTAGACAGCGAGATTCTTGCGCTACTCTGCGACGAGGACAGCTCCACCGAGGAGACGGTCGCGGCCGAGGTAAAAGAAGCCGGCGAGTTCCACGCCGAGATGCTGAGTGCGATCGCATCGATAGAGGAACGATTGTCTCCAGTCGACAGTGTAATGTATTCGCCTCCGAACGCTGCTTCGGAAAGCAGTGTGAGCCACGTACGAGCACGACTGCCGAAACTCATTGCTAACACGGCGAACGCATTGCTTACAAGTGGTAAAGAACGGTGTGTATTCTGCTTGGAACAACACAAATCAGAACGGTGTCAGAAAGTAAAGAGAGTAAGAGAAAGGAAAGACTGTTTACGTAAGTTCGGAAGGTGCTTCAAGTGTCTAGTAAGAGGACATTTAGCTAGTGATTGTGAGAGTAGCTGTAGTAATTGCAAAGGGGGGCACCATGTCTCTATTTGTTCTACCCCCAAGGGCGAGCCACAGGGCGCAGGCGGGGAGGGCCAGCGCAAGGAAAATAGTTCAGGGGGAGGGACTGAGGGAACCCCTACGGTTTCAAATTCCAGTACATACCATGTGGGGGCTGGGGGAAATGTTGCTTTACAAACCGCGCAAGCGCGTATGGGAGAGAGGGGCCCAGGGTTCGGGTTTTATTTGACTCAGGGAGTCATAAATCGTACGTAACTGCTAAAGCTGCTGAAGCGGCAGAGCTTAAGGTTGTGAGAAGGGAGTGGCTTAGTATATGTACATTTGGCGGAGGCAAGGAAAGGTCAGGGTTACGGGATATTGTACAAGTAGAATTAGCGCACATCAACGGAAGCGGGGAGTTTTAATAGAAGCGTATGTGGTCCCCGAAATCTCCCGCGTTCACAATGAGCACCTAGAGGAGGCTAAGAGGGAATATAGCCATCTAAGTGGTCTATGGCTGTCAGACGTAGCAAAGAACAGTGAAGAACTAGAAATAGAAGTACTTATAGGTGCAGACTATTTGTGGCAGTTTTACACAGGAAGTGTTAGACGGGGGGAGCCCGGAGAGCCAGTAGCAGTAGAAACGACGCTAGGTTGGGTAATTTCAGGACCTCTGAAATGTGGATTGGGATCTGCACAGGTAGAAACCTCAGTAAATTTGATAGTGTCCAGTCCGTTGTCAGAGCCTTCACTAGATAATCAGGTCCATAAGCTCTGGGATCTTGAGACAATAGGAATACGTGAGAAAGACAGTGTAGAGGAAGAGTTCCTAGACAATGTTTCTTTTAACGGAGAGCGTTATTCTGTTAAGTTACCTTGGAAGGTAGGTCATAGACCTCTGCCGACAAACTTCGTAAATAGCTCTGGTAGATTAAAGAGTATGTTATCTAAGCTCAGACAGGAACCGGAAGTGCTAGAAGAGTACGAGTCAGTGATCAAAGATCAGTTAGCGGCAGGGATTATAGAACCCGTTGGCGAACTAGAGTGTCCAGATAGAGTCCATTACCTCCCTCATCGCGCGGTGGTGAGGAGAAACGCCCTTAGTACCCGCGTACGAGTAATTTACGATGCGTCAGCAAAGGAAGGTAAGAGTGTGTCCTTGAATGACTGTTTGCATGTGGGTCCTTCGTTGAACCCTCTTTTGTTTGATATTCTATTGAGATTTCGTGCTTACAAGGTAGCATTGGTAGCAGACATAGAAAAGGCCTTCTTAAATATTGAGGTCGACCCGGGCGATAGGGATTGCCTGAGGTTCTTATGGCCAGAAAATCCTAGAGATGAGAATTCATGTATTAATGTGTATCGGTTTTGCAGAGTCATGTTCGGCGTTAACTCGTCACCCTTTTTACTGAATGGCACCCTCAGACACCACCTTCGGAACTATCAAGTGAGTGACCCGGAGTTTGTAGAGAAACTTGTAAAGAGTTTTTATGTGGATGATCTTGTTTCAGGAACACACGGACCAGAGGAAGCATTTGAGTTGTTTGGTAAGTGCAAAGGAAGACTTGCAGAAGGAGGATTTAGACTCAGAAAGTGGATGAGTAATGAGTTAGGTGTGCAATCCAAAATAGCTCTAGCCGAACAAGACGGGAAGTTAGGTGAGTATGATGAACAGACGTACGCAAAAACTAGCCTAAGCACGAATGATAGCGAGTCACACAAGGTGCTCGGTGTACTCTGGGATACCAGTCAAGACATGTTGAAGTTCAGTTTCGAAGAATTGCTTGAGAAGGCGAGGTCATTGGTTCCCACGAAGCGTAATGTACTAAAGGTACTAGCGGGAGTATTCGACCCTGTAGGACTGGTAAGCCCTATTGTAGTTTCAGCTAAGGTTTTCTTTCAGTTACTGTGTAAGGCAAGCGCAGGATGGGACGAAGAGCTGACGGGTGCGTATAGGCAGCAATGGATGGCCTGGGTGGCTGGGCTTGACAAGGTAGGAGATATAGCTCTAGATAGGTGTGTATTCAAATCCCCAGTCGGTAGGGTGTCACTTCATGGTTTTGCGGATGCGAGCAAGAGAGCTTACTGTGCTGTTGTGTACCTGGTGAATGACATGGGGGGAGAGCGCGAGGTGAGTATGCTTTGCAGTAAGACAAGAGTTGCTCCCCTGAAAGAAATGACTATTCCCAGGTTAGAACTTATGGCTGCTCGGGTATTGGCTCAACTGACGAAGAACGTGAAAGAAGCCCTGAGTTCAGTAATTCAGATTGATCAGGAAGTTTGCTGGAGCGATAGCGTTACAGTATTGTATTGGCTGCAGAACCGCGGAGAATGGAAGCAGTTCGTGAAAGGCCGTGTAGACGAGATTCTGCAGTTGACAGGTGAGTGCACATGGCGGCACTGTCCGGGGGAGATAACCCTGCGGACCTCGGTTCAAGGGGCACGAAACCCTCTGACCTCAAGACAAACCAGCTGTGGTGGAATGGTCCCACCTGGTTGAAGGGGCCTGAGACGGGCTGGCCCACGAACATCACAGGTAAGACACCTGAGTGCAGCGAAGAAGAGAAGACTGTTGCCATGGTGATTGCCACTGAAGAAAGGTATGATATTTACAGAGTGGTCGACATAGAAAGATTCAGTGTGTTAGGTAGGCTACTCAGAGTAACGGCATTTGTTAGACGTTTCGTACACAACGCTAGAGCACGGATTAGTGGTAAGGACAGGATGACAGGTGCGCTGACTAAGAGGGAGATAGTGAGTGCAGAGAACGAGTGGATTAAGTCCGCTCAATATCAGTTGAAGCAGAAGGCGCACTACGAACAGTTGAGTAGGAAATTGGGTCTACTTGAAGAGGAAGGGATAGTAAGGTGTCAGGGACGATTAGGGGAATCTGGACTCCCTGTGGATAGCTGCAAGCCTATCCTGCTGCCGCACGATCACAGACTAACGAGATTGTTATTAGACATTTTCACCATAAGGTACATCACAATGGAGTGAGAGCTACTCTAGCAGAGTTGCGTACCCGATTTTGGGTGACCAAGGGCAGGCAGGTAGTGAAGAAACATATAGGCAAGTGCGTGATTTGCAGGAAGGTAGAGGGCAAGGCATATAGAGCACCCCCTGCAGCAGACCTGCCAGACTTTCGAGTGAAGCAAGCAGATTCATATTCACGGGTGGGTGTAGACTTTGCCGGGCCATTGTACTACAAGGATAGCACAGGAACCATGCAGAAAGCGTACATTGCACTTTATTCTTGTTGTGTTACGCGCGCATTGCATCTAGAGTTAGTGGAGGATCTTAGTGCTCCAGCATTTAGAAGGTGTCTTAGACGCTTTACGGCTAGAAGAGGAGTTCCACGTCTAATAGTCTCGGATAACGCGAAGACATTTCAGGCAACAGAAAAAGCAGTCAGAGAGCTTTTTAACCACCCAGAGGTACAGCAGTATTGTCTTTTGCAGCGTATAGAGTGGAGGTTTAATTTAGAGAAATCCCCATGGTGGGGTGGCTTCTTTGAGAGGATGGTGAGAAGTGTAAAGAGATGCCTTAAGAAGACGTTAGGAGATGCGAGGTTGACTTATGATGAGTTGTTGACAGTGCTAGTAGAGATAGAGGGTACGTTAAATGATAGACCGTTGACATACTTGTATGATGAGGTAGGAGAGCAGGCATTGACTCCTTCACATCTTCTATACGGGAGGAGAATTACCACGATGCCAGACGAGGTAGAGGAACCGCCAGACGATAGAGAAGTAGATCACAATGCTAGATTCAAGTACATCAGTGAGAAACTTAGACACTTTTGGAACAGGTGGCACAAGGAGTATTTGGCAGATTTAAGAGAATACCATGATTGCAAGAAAGGTCCAGAAGACAGACGTGAGGTTGAAATTGGAGATGTAGTTTTAGTTTCAGAGGAAGAAAGGAAAAGGAATCAGTGGAAGGTTGGAGTAGTGGAAGGCGTCATTAGAGGTAGAGATCAGCAGGTGCGAGGAGCTCGTCTTAGAGTACTTACTAAAGGCAAACCAATGAAGCTGAACAGACCAGTTCAGAGACTCTATCCTATTGAGGTCAAGGTACAAGCCGGTGATATAGGAAGGGTAGATGCACCAGACGTACCTCCGGTAAGGAGGATTCTTCCTAGGCGCGCCGCAGCCGTACATGCGCGGGACCGCATAGCTGTAGGGGCATTGGTTGACTCTTAGGAGTCAAGGGGGGAGAGTGTCACGTAATATTTCCGCCTTGTTATGTAACCGGATATGATTGTAATATTTAATGATTAATTGTAAGAGGATAGGGGGTGGGGTGTTATGGGACGGAGGGCTTGTGTAAGTTCACGAACGAACGAACGAAGGAACGAAGTGATTGTCGAATAAAGAGAAGATTATAAAGAAAGATACAGTCCCTTTGATCGAACCAGCACGTCGGGCGAAGGTTTCCCGACATGTAACACTATATCAGTTATGAACCCTTAGTAAACAACTGGCTCAATGTATACTCAGATCGAGTAAGATATTTTATTTACGCAACGTATTACGTCGTCAAATTACACAGTATTCCAATACATTAGTGGTAACTAAATTTACAACTATAATGACACAATATTTCGCATTGGACTGGGAGTTCGTATTTTATGCGAGGTACCCACAAGCATGCTACCTTCGATTTGTTGCTAAAAACGTTTTTATGATGGTTTTAGAATGTTTACGCTAGCATTTACGCTATTTACTATCTATCACAACGCCGCCACTGACGTTTTTTTGGCGCGATTCTATTGGTTTTGTGATCGTGACATAGATAGGCGCAATTCTATTGGTTTAGAGTGATCACGTGGCATAGATAGGCGCGATTCTGTTGGTTTAGAGTGATCACGTGACATAGATGGGCGCAATTCTCACGTAAGTTCGATTCTGTTCTGTTGGTTTAGGGTGATCACGTGACATAGAAAGGCGCAAATCGATTGGTATATAGTGATCACGTGATATGGATAGTGCACGCTTTTATGGGCGACTATCAGCCAAGGGTGCTTCTTTCGCTCCAAATTTTGCATTGTACAACAAATCATCAAATTTCGGGAAAACTATATCCCACTAGGGAATCCAGCAACAGGACACGCTAGTCTCCGACCGAGGTACTGAATAAATGACAAACATTCTGCTGCCAGCCAAACGGCCGCTGTGCTAATACTCTCATCGAAAAAAGTCGTAGTTAGGAGCCCTTTCACATATTATATACAAAATATTTTATATTCTAAAATGATCTCAGAATTCCCAATTATCCCGTGAGAAAATTCACTGGAATTTAAGGGTTCATAGGAAAAACGTAAAATTCCAGTCAAGCTGAACATGGGGTCATCAACAGGGCTGTTTTGCACTCTGGAAATTCCACGGGAGTGGGTGTTTCGGGAGACTGGAAATTCCAAGAGGGAGGGGTAAAAAAGGTAACTTTCCAGGTACATTTATCCAAAAATAGATTTTCCAGGGGTATTTTGCCAGAATAAATGGAATTTCCGGAGGGGGTCCTTTATGAAGGGTTGAAATTCCAGGGGATGGGGCCTGTTTCACGAGTGGAAATTCCAGGGGAGGGGGTCATTTTAAGGGAGGTCCTCAATCCCCCGGTGCCGTTTAAAAATGCGATAAGCCAATACCTATCCTATATAATAGGCTAAAAAACCAGTACAATCATAATAGGGCTGGAATTTGTGTCTTTACGAGTCGCTTTTGCAACCTTTCACATTGGCAACTAAAATCTTTGTTACTTTGTCACCCGGTTTGTAAAAACAGCTAAAAATTGAGCCTATTGCCCAAAATGACACTGCATTAGGGGAAGAGGTCAAAACAACGCTACTCGATAGGTATCCAGGGATGGTGAATTAGGTGGTGGGTACCGGGTACTACCTACCCCATAAGTATCCAGTGTTTTTTTTCTCGAAACACAAATAATAACACAAACAATGGTAGGGTTTCATTATGATTCATCAATTATTTATCGAGATATCGGCAGTTGAAAATCCGATTTTTAGGAAAATTGAGAGAGGTGGTGGGTCTCGGGTACCAAACCCCGTAAAATGGATACTTATAAAGTACCGTTGTTTGAACTCTTCCCTTATTGTTTACTTAATTTCCAGCCTTTATTTTTGCATGAACATTGTCGGGCCGCAGTACAATGCATATTGTAAGTCAATATTATATACAAGTAAAATACAATATACCATCATGTACAAGGGCAAGCTACTGCTGTGGTGAGTATGGTGGAGGCATCTCACCTTTTGCCTGAAAATTGAAAACAAAGTGCAATGTGAAGACATAAAATAACAACAGGTCATCAAAACCTGGGGTCATTCTGTAGGTACCGGAGACTGTTGTATTCTGTGTTAGCTTAGTTCTTTGTGTTACTAGCATAGCATAGCATAGCATAGATTTATTGGAACCGTGTAAAAATATTTACATAAGTATAACTCCAACAAATTTAAAAAAAGAAAAATACATTAATATTTTATCTAAATTTAATTTCCAATTTCACTTTTATTTGACCAAATTTCGACGGTCCAAAGGCTTCATCATGATGGGGTGCTTTTACAAAGTAGTCGTTGTCGTTCCGTTTTGGCCTCCCAGACAAATTTTGCTATAGTTTTTTGGATATTTTCTTTAAATTTTAGAGACATTATTCTGATAAATGCATCCAAGGGGGGCATTTCGCGTAGGTTGATTTTGGTTTCTATTTTTATGGCATGGAAAAGTTCATTTCGAAGGTTTTTGTAGTTTGGACACTTGAGAATGAAATGCTCTTCGTCTTCAACATCATTTTTGCAAAGAGGACATATTCTTTCTTCTAATTCTTTATATGGCCTACTATGTCTCCCGGTTTCGATCATTACTTGGAGTCCTTTGTCTTGGGGGGGGGGGGGGGGGGGGGGGGGGGGGGGGGGGGTACTCCACTTATATTTTACTATACAGCTGCACAGTACGCCACTGTTAGCAGTTAGTGGATGTTCACAGATTCTATACAACCAGGGTCATAGAATTTATGTTCTTCTCTCTAGAACAGGGTATGTATTGCCACTGCGTGCATTGCAGCCTCAAAATTCAATGTTGCAGTGGATGACTGGAAATTAAAAAAAATTATAATAATAATTATAATAATATATATTTGATGTGACGGTCCTCCCTACCTGATAATATGCCGGATTATAGGCACCTGCTGGAGGGGGAGGTGCGGCAGCGTATCCCCCCTGTGGAGGGTATCCTTGTGGGGGAGGGGGTCCCCATGCTCCCTGTCAAGAAACCATCAAAATTATTTAACAAAGTACTTGTTACAACAGATACATAGGCATATCTGCTAAGATTTTGAACTTTTTCTCATAAAATATGCTATATATTATTCTTGCACATTTGTTGTATTTCTCCCAAATAGGCATTAAACCCATACAGAATCATGGACACTGGTAATTAGGTGATACTTATCACCCTGTTTATGCCATAGAAATTATTCTACAATACATCGCTCGCAAGAAGTATTGCACTGGGTTAACATGATAATTTTTTAGTCATTCTTCTAAGTTTCTCCCATGATGAACCATGCATGGGCTACAGCAGTAAGGTGTGACAGTGCAACCTTTTTTGAAATAGGTGTGTATCATTCAAAATTATAGCAATTATCACAAGGCTACATTTTCGTGTCACAGATGCTTCATGTGCCTTTGAAATTGCAACCGATACAATTGCAAGCTACAAAAAATATTTCACATTGCACCTAACAAGTGTTAAGAGAGTTGTTTTAGTGATTCAAGCAATGTTTGGCCAAAAATCTAGAAAGTACAAAACCTATTGACTTGCAATCAGTAACTTGAGTTAGTTCCATCAAGAAATCTTGAAGGGAACCTATGAAAATACATTTGAGGTTTATACAAAGGTATAGGGATTTGGAAGGAATTGCACTTGATATGGGAATTCCTATTATTGTCCTGAGGTGGTATACTTGAAATTTAATTCTCCGCTTTCTATGCGAATTTCAGTGGCAGGACAAACCAAGTTATTCCTTATAAGTAGTTCTTTGACCTCAACCCCAAGACTTCAAAAATCTGGAGACCACACTGAAACACAGTGAAATTTCCTGCACTTCTCTGGGAGAAATACTGAACAGTAATGTATGGCAGCAGTTATCTTTATTTTTCCCGGGAGACAGGGCAAAAATTCTTGAGACTCCTGGCAAAAACCCGGAAAGTTGACGTCCCTGCAATATCTGTTGATGAATGATGAGAAAGAATCAGCAAACCTGAGGGGATATCCCTTGTTGCTGAACAATCACGCCCTGCTGACCAGGATACGTTGTCTGTATGGTCTGTATAGTAGTGGCTCCTGTTACGGCACCATGAGGACCAACCACAACCACGCCTGGCTGACCCACACCTCCCTGCACATACATCACTTGCTGTGTGGTGGTTGCCTAGGAACGACAGGATGGGATTCAATATTAATCAAAAGATTCACCCCAGACACTCGCAATGTGAAACCCAGCAAAAGAGTCAAACGACACAGGCTAGCTTAATGTCCACAGAGCTAATTAATCAATGACGCAAAATTCACAATTGCCAAGTGTTCAAACCCCAAATCAAATCCCAGCCTTAAGCTCCACCATCATCTCCCACTTGCAAAGAAGTCAGACTTGCATTTAGTCACGACATTGAGCAATGGCATGTTTCGATTTAGTTCACAATTTGATTGGCTGAAAGACAAAAGACCTTGCTCTTGACCAACAGAGATGCTCACAAATGCTTCCTTTTGATGGTCATCTGAAGTCTGCTCTAAGGGATTCACTTACTCTTACTGATGGTGCACAGCAGCAAGCATTGCAGCCATAGATGGATGAGGCCAAGGCAACAAAGAATCCTGTAATGGCGAGAATCAGGAGAAGGGAGCCGATTCCCAAGCCAGCCTTTGCTGCATCTCTCCCGATGTAATCCCATCCATAGTGACAATTGTTGTAGAAATAACTACTGCAGCGCAGACTGCTTGTGAACTGTGCCAGGGATACAGCATAGCAGATAACCATGATGCCTGTTATCACACAGGCGACCACAGCAAATCCAATCATTGTCCCCAGCTGATAAGATACAATTTAACAAAATATGCCTTTAGCAGGACCTATACACTTTATTCCAAAATGGCATCTTTTGGTTCCATTGTCCTTAGGCCTCACTCTCATGAAATTATCTTTTGTCTCTGAGCGTGAGTGAATATAAAAGAAAATAATAATTTCATGAGAACGAGGCCATAGGGCTAGACAGCCATTTTGGAATAAGGTGTATAACATAGGATGGGTACTTCCTGGAGTCATGTGATCTGAATAATTACAAATAACAGGTGTTCAGACATGCACATCCAATTGATTGATGCAAAAGAAGAATTCTGGATCACTTACAATGCAATTGTTAGGAGTTGTATCAGATCTGGCTCCTGTGTAAGCTAGCACACCTGTAATAATTATCTGCAAAAAAAAAATAGAATAGCTCCTGCAGTACATTCTGGAGTAACATTTTTAGTGATTAAAAAATCCATAATCCCCAACAGGGATAGATTTGTTAACAAAACCTGATCCTGGTTTCATTAATTTACGATAAAAGTGTGTTATCTCATTTGAATGCTTCTCACCCAGTTCATATGCATGATTTGACAATGGGTGCAAAGGAAATTAGTATAAACCAACTAATGGTCTATTACAAATCCTGCATTCTGATTGGCTGAGCTACTAATGGTCTATTAGTGATAGACCGTGCCTGGCAAAACCACCCTTTCTTTGCAAGAAAACTTGATTTTTTCAACATAAAATAATGGAATTCATTGCCAAAACCGACCAACTAGTTGGTTTATACTAAAACAATTAGACCTCTCGTCCTCATGTGCTATGATATCAATAGACCATTCGGCCTTCGGCCTCATGGTCTATTCATCATAGCACATTCGGCCTCAAGGTCTAATTGTTAAATATAGTATTTGTATGGGGGAAAAAGCTGGGGAAATGACCCCTCAGAATTTATTGTAGTCACTTCACTAAATCTAAGCCATGGAAAATGGACTTGTTTTGAAAGGGCTTGTTCTGATATAGTTTTCATCAGACTGAATCAATACTAAAAGTCAGTGTTAATTAGCCTCAAAACAATAGAAATAGCATTTCATTGTGTATCACAGTGTGTTGTTTAGAATCTATTTCACAGTCCGATGAAAAGCACTCAACTGGTCCAACTGGTTTGCCTGGGTGTTGTGTAAGAGAACATGTAAGTAAAACAAAGTTTCTATGCTGATATAAAGCCATCCAAACCAAGTTAATGAGTACCAATTTTTTTTTTGTTGGACCTCCGCTACTCGGGCCTCTGGCGCGCGAGGCTCCGCCAAAAGTTCTAAAAAAAATTGTCCAGATGTGATCAATTTATATGCATTATCGACGGTTCGACGACTCCATCTTGTGGTCGTTTTGGAGCTGAAAAAAAGGAACCATGGATGATATTATTAAATGCACGAAGCAACTGACTTACTTTTGGTCTTCCAGAGGTAAAAACGTTGACAGATGAAAACCATGGAAATCAGCGAAACAATCGCAGGAAAAATTTTATCATCATAAAAACATCAAGTTTGAATGCGAAGGAAAATCAGAATGTATCCTTTATTCCTTGAACCACAAGAAATATTTATCAGAAGAATATCCAAAAAAGTAAATTTAAGCCTGTTATGCTAGAGTAAAACATCATATCGCAGATAAACAAGACATGATGCTTACCCAAGTCCCGATCCAAAGGCCAAAACCAGCGTAGGAACTCCAATGATGAACGGCGGCAATGCTCGCGATACCAAGAATAACCATCAAGCCCCAATAACCATTTGAGCAATTCCGACTTGTCGGACTCCTTGAGGCCTGTACGCCATTTTTAACGGCGAGATACAAGCGAGTCGCAGCGGATTACAAATACAAGTCGATCCGATTTCTTCTTCTTCTTCTGCTCAGTGTGTGTATGGGTATGACGTCATTGAAAAGGAAATAAATATACGAGTTGTGATTGGCTGAGAGAATGGTACGTCATTTTTATAAGAATGCATGGGCCTCAGGAACAACAGTTTGGTATTATAGAGCGGATTTCAGCCCGCGCCGCGCGGGCTACACACAGAGTTTGTATTACCACGACGTGAACAAGGGCATAGCTACTTTTATTGGTGCCGTAAAAAATACATTAACATTGGCATTGATTCCAATAGTTGTTTTTTTTAAGATTCATATGTATTGTCACTCGATTGTCCATATAACTTTTTTCATAGTTTTCATTCATTTCTATTTAACAATTAGACCTCGAGGCCGAATGTGCTATGACATATGAATAAACCATGAGGCCGAAGGCCGAATGGTCTATTGATATCATAGCACATGGGAACGAGAGGTCTAATTGTTTTAGTATAAACCAACTAGTTGGTCGGTTTTGGCAATTAATTCCATTATTCTATGTTGGAAAAATCAAATTTTCTTGCAAAGAAAGGTGGTAGTTTTGCCAGGTACGGTCTATCACTAATAGACCATTAGTAGCTCAGCCAATCAGAATGCAGGATTTGTGATAGACCATTAGTCGGTTTATATTAATTATCATTATCTTGTCGTTGAACATGATAGAACCAATCAGAGCGCGCGCTGATCAAACACGAGCTATACTATAGTGCAGTGTATACCACAGGCCTCGATCCCAAGCTTATTATCTGTGGAAGTTCAACAGGACAGGACAGAAAAATGGCCGAGACCTTTATATTTTCACTATAGTTTCCGCTTTTTAGCGTTCTGGTATTGTTCCAATCTTACTATAATTTCTCTTTCTGTTGCTTGAATTTAAGTTTGGACGAGTTACATTTTCGTTTTGCAAAGGAGTCAAAGGATAGAAAGCAGAATCAAATATTGCACAGTCCTCATTTAACGTAACCACAGGTTGGGTGCCCTGTGTGCTAGCCGCCATTTCGCTCTCTCACCATTACATGTAATCAATGCCAAGCAAACAAAGCAAACATTAGCACCGTTTATTTCTTACAAAGTCTCCTAGACAACGCACGCCTTCTCCCAACACAGTTGTGGAGTCTGGTTGTCTGGCTTTTCGCACGCTTTTTTGCTTTTTGGGAAAAAAGCGTGCGCCTCACTAAGAAAAGCAACAAATTTTTGGGTCAGTAATTATAGTCTAGTTACGTAATGGATGGGAAAATCTCAAAATAAGAATTTAGACGTCTCCTCTGCCAAGTAAAGTACGATGGAGGAGCGAAGAGACGGCTGAGATTCAGGCTAAGAAGGGCAAAGGCTGCGAGAGACGTGTGATAAACGTGTCTCACCCAAAGCGGCAACGCACACGCCAACGTGCATGAACCGAACTCCCGAGGGGCCATTCATGCATTAGCGTCACACGATTTTTGATTGGTAGTCGAAAACGCTGCGGCCTTCAATAATATTCAGCTCTGGAATGATTCATATAGTTAAGGCTAAGGGCCAGAGCAGTGAAATATTTGGGCAACGGTATTTCAGAGTCGATCGTCACACCAAAGTTCTGTCTCGAGTTTTCTCGATGCATTCGCCAGAGGAGACGCCATTAAACACAAATACCCATCCACCAAATCTAGACGACAGTTTTGTGGAATCCTGCCCTTCGACTGGCGCTTATTACCATCGTGATTTGCTATGCGCACCTCGACCCCGAGCCAGATCTCGGCTAAACGACAACGACTTTTTCCAGGAAGACAACAAAGAAGTTACTTCTGAACCGGATGGGAGTTTTAGCTATCAGATTAAGTCTACAAGCGACGAGAAAGTAGAGGACTGGGCGTCTGTTAGTACTTATTCTGCCGATATATTTTGTTATCTGGTAAAGCTGGAAGAGAAGTATTTACTACCAAAAGATTTCCTGGCAAATCAGTCAGAAGTGACGAATCAGGCACGTGCAGTCCTCGTTGATTGGGTTATACAGGTAACTTTAAAACCCCATTAACTGTATATACTTACTGACCCAGGCTATATAGCCAACATGGTAGTGTTTCGCGCTGTGTCTGCCAGTCAAACAATTTAAGCCAATCAGGTCCTTCCTACTAGTGCAGTCGATTGTTTTTTTCGTCGCGAAAGAAAGCCAGTCGACTGCACTTGGTGAAACAAGGCAAGGACCTGATTGGTTTAGGTTGTTTGACTGGCGGTTTGATTGGCATTAGAAAGTCGCTTAGAATGTTCGGTTCCCGGTTATCAATTTTTGCCTGATTTTTTCTGTTTTTGCAGTTCTCAATTTTGTCGGCATTTTGTACCAACATAGCATGCACGCTGTCGCCGTGTAACGTGCCTACCGATTGCACCCTGAAACAAATGTCTTGACAGTAGCACTTCAATACCATACAATATACATTTATTAAGGGGGATGACATATTAACCTTTTACAGTTTTTTATAACATGTGTCCCACAAAGAAAATTACAATTGCTCCAAAAAGAAGAAAAAAAATTACGGTAAATATTATCAGAATATTCAAATATATCCATATTATACTTTGGTTGACATTCCGTGTGTGATTGCAGTACACATGCAACGAGTGACGTCATCGTACGCACACTCTACCAAAACCGGTTTGAAGAGGGCGCGCTGTTTGGCTTTTTACGGTCTTCACGCAAGCGCAAACAAACGAATTAATGATCTTAGGCTTGCACTTGCGTCGCTGTGATCTACACTTGCGTTCGTGTGTGAATCAGCCCTAACTGAGAGACTAAATGGTTGACTTTCAAAGCGTAAGCGAACGCACAACGTCTCGATTTCCTTGCTCTTGCGTTCTAGAGAAAACCACATAAGGGAGCTCAAACCCAGAGGCAGAGCCCCCCCAGCTCTTCACCTCGCGGGGGAGGCTCTGGTGACAGCCATTGACGCATACGCGAGATTTGATACAGAACCCGTTGAGAGAAACAACTTTACTACGCATACGTTCAAAATCAGCCAATCGGCGAAGGCCCTCAAAAGGATGTCCCCAGAGCCTCCCCGCCAGCGGACGAGCTGAGGAGCTCTGGGTACGAGAATAACATACGGGAAATGTGAGAAATGTATGCGTTTAATATCCTTGCGCATGCGCCGGCGTTCGTGTAGCCAGCTTTTACGTGCTGTGGAATGATCTTTCATAATATCTGACTGATCGCGCGCTTCGTGTTGCAAAGAGTTGACGCACGCACTCGTGACCAATAAACATGCATACCCTCGTGCGCCATGTTGTTTTTCTCTGCCAAAGGGCCTGGCGACGACATTTAAAAAACACAATTAGCTCGCACACGGATTCGCAGGAAACAAAAGCCTTTCTTGACCAGTACTATATACACGTGCTTGTAACACGCGACACAGTGCGTTTAAAACCTCGAGTGAGCTGTTGGCGCCAATAAGACCCTTGCCCAGTATATCTCGCCTAGTGCGGCGAATAGACCTCCTCGGCTTGTGCGTAATGTTTTCCCGTTTCAGATCACGTGGCATTCATTTCAATAAAATTTCTTTGTTTCATATTCATATATCCTTCGGTGCGTAGCAGAAAAATAAATAAAGAATACTCATAGTAATGCCACGTAATCGAAATGGGGAAAACATTACGTCCAAGCCGAGGAGGTCTATTATCTTTGTTCGTCGGGATATGTGTCTCGCGCCAAATGAAAATAAGCTGATTGGCTCTAGCGGATTACCCGACACGTAGCTAACGAGGTCGCTTGTTACCTAGGAAACGCTCTATATAATAGACATCAGGGGCGTAGCCAGGAATTTTTGTTGTGGGGGGGGGGGGGGGGCGGATAGTGAAAACATGAGACGAAAATGTTCAAATTTCCTCCAGCAAATACAGTAAATGTATGGGAAAATCTCCCGAGAAAGGGAGGCCGCGGCCTCCTGTCCCCCTCCCCCCCCCCCCCCCCCCCCCATGGCTACGCCCCTGGACATCATGACATGAAAACCAAGACTGATTTTCAGCCGTCTATTTTTTCGCCCTATATTCCAACACTCGTTAACGGGAGAAAAAAAACTAGTGAACGCCGACTTTTAGCACTCAAAGGCAGATTCATGGTAGCCCATTCGTTAAGAAACCAACCAATGAGAATCCATTCTCAAAATCTTGAGAATCACGCAATTCTTGAGCACGCTCAAAGCTAGCATTGCCAACTCTCTCTCTCATACTCTCACATATGATTATGTCTGCATATTTCCAGGTTCACGAGTACTATAATTTCCCTCAAGACTGCTTGTACTTAACAATCAGTCTGATGGATCGCTACATGTCAAATCACGCGGTACACATCCCTCAATTTCAAGTACTCGCCATGGCTTCTCTCCTACTGTCCTGCAAGTACGAGGACCGTTTTGTTCCGCCCAGGCATGACCTGGTAACCATGGCAGCCAACGCATTTAGCGAGCAGGAGCTAGACAAGATGGAGCGCCGTTTGCTGGAGGCTTTAGACTTCGACCTCTCTCAACCGTTACCGACATTCTTTTTGCGTCGTATCGCTAGAGCAGCTAGAACTGACCTCGAAACATACGTTGTGTCGAAGTTCTTGATGGAGACAGCCATGTGGATGCCATCATGGTCGCCTTCAAGCCTTCGCTTGTAGCTGCGACCTGTTTCTCTTTGGCCAGCGGTTTCGTATGGGAGGGTGGCATGTTAATGACTGTCATCCAGGATCACTACACGGGCTACAGGATACAAAACCTTGTGTGGAGCGAATGGCTCAGGTCTTGATGAACCTCAAAACATTGGGCTGTAAGGTAAGTGACTACATATCAAGACGTTTGTAGCCAAACGTTGTCGACTTGCCGCTTTCCTCCTTATTTGGAAGGACTGTAAGTACTTTTCCCAGAAGCTTATAAGTAGTACTTATGAGCTTCTGCTTTTCCTCATATTTTAGCGAAAAAAACTGGAAAATCCACCAAAACTTGCAGATACTCGAGAAACATCATGCTCGTGGTCGCCATGTTGTTTTTGACTCTGACAAAGGGCCTGGGACAAACCACAGGTAGCCCGCGCGTATTTACAGAAACGACAATGCTATCTCGATATGCTGGGTCTGTTAGGTGGGACGGCGCTAGCTGAGAGGCGCTGCATGTCAAGAAACAGGGTGTTTTCACAAATATCTAACCGTGCGTGTGCTACTATGGGCCATATCAAGAAAGTGCTGTCCTTTTTATGGCAAATCCGCGCGGGTTGCCTGTGGTGTTCGAAACGTGACTCAGGCCCCTCGGCGGGGGGTAAAAACAAAATGGCGACCAAGAGAAGGATGTTTCTCGAGTATCTGCAAGTTTTGGTCAATTTTCCTGCTTTTTTCGCTAAGATATGAGGAAAAGTACTTACAGACCTTCCAAATAAGGTAAGGGGGGATTTCCTAATAATGAAGTTTTGCAACGTCGGCAAAACGACAGCTTTTGGCGAAATTTTCTTGATATGAACACTTCAGGCTCTCGGATCCCAAAACAACGTATCATGAGAATTCCCGTTAAGAGAAACACTGTTCATGTAGTCCGCCCTCTTTTTTCCCAGGAGCCCGGAAATACTTACACAGGTAGCTCGCGTCACGCATGGCTACGCATTGACAAAACGACACATTTGTCTTGTGTTGACTCATGCGATCAACCCATAGCTTCATCACCATTTCTGATGTTTATCAAGAGTCCTTTGCCATTTCTGGGGAAAACTTTGGGGCCGGAACAACTTAGTGAGCATTGACTTTCCTCCATGTGTCGTACTTAATCCTAGACCTTCAAGAAGAAACTCAGACCACTATTTCCAACTCCAGTCTAATATTGACAGTTATAACTACTCTTTTTTTCCTAGAACTGTTAGAACTTGGAACCTGCTACCTAGGGAGGCAACTAATGCCTCGTCCTTAGAATTGTTCAAATCAAGCGCCCTGCCGGCGCTAAAATCTGTCAGGGCCCCCGGCCACTTAAGGCGCTTATAAGACCTTCTAAGGCGCCATCCTAGACATTAGCGTAAGCTATAGTAGGAAAATTTAATATAAGCATTAAGCACCTTGTTGATAAAACAGATTCATCTATTCGACCTGGTCAAAATAACATGTTTTGCTTTCGTATGTATGATGAAACGTCTATCAGTTTTATTATCATCTTCTCCTGTTGCTTGGCTCCCTGTACATCGGGCGCCCACCACTGATGGGGGCTCCTGTTGATGGACTCCTGATTTTGTTCACATAAAGTGTCCGTTTTCACTTGTCGCATGAGTCGCGGCGATTTTTCTCGCAAGTCCGCGTCAACTCTGTAAACTAATTGTAGGTGCAACTCGTCGCGATTCGAAACTCTTTGCTCAGTAACTTGATGCGCTTTTAAGAAAAGACAGCACAGAAATCGTATCGGATTTTGCATCTCGTTTACACAAGAGAGTTGGAATTGCAACTCGCGCGGGAAAAATCGTCGCGACAAATGCATTAAAAATTGTGTAAACCTGCCTTAAAACTATTTTTTTTTGTTGTTGTTGTAGGGAATATTTAGCAAGTACGACAAGCTCGGCCTCAGCTCTTCCATAATTCACGGTTTCTCTGCTCATCCCTTAGTACGAGACTTGGCCAGGAACGGTCGGTATGGTTGACCAGGCAAAACACTTTCAACCCGTGAATGGCAAGGGCAATAGTTTGTAACCATGACAACTAATTTTCGCGCAAAGTTCCAAAATCTACAGTGTAAAAATAGAGTATTCTGTGGCCGCTTACTCATAATGCACGCACACCAGGAGGCGCATGTTGGAGCTTCCATCTGAGATACATTCTGGAAGCAGCGTTTTGACTGACCAAGCTATTTAAAAAAAAGTTTTCCATGGTTTAAGGTACGTCGGTTGTGGCAAGGCAACGACCTCATGTACATCTACTTTATTAACTGATACAATTTGCGCATGACATCAGTATAAATCAATGTATTAAAAAATATATAACAATTTCAAATAAATAAATATTCTCAAAAAATATCTAGAAAAATAGACTCTTAAAACCTAATTAAAACCACTCTTAAACTGCTTAAGAAAACACTCTAAAAAGTAAAAGAGTAACAGCTTACAAAAAGAATCAACATTAATATCCGCGCATAAATGTGTGGTTCCAGAAAATATCTATTTTCCATCAGGCAATTCGCCTTTGTCACATGGCAGCCATCTTGGATTTTTTCTTACAGAAATGACTATGCGTGGGTGAGCTTACACGCTTGGCCTCGTTTTCATGCCAGCTTCGCTGTATTAGAAAATCCAAGATGGCTGCCGTGTGACAAAGGCGAATGGTCCTTTCGCTCATAATTTAGCGTTGCACAAAAGAATAGGGCCCTTCTGTCTTAGACACCTATCATTCATTACGGTATATAGTTTTTGTGAACATCAAATTTCATCGACGAGCAAATAAAACTAAGCCAGTCAAGGCATGCGCCTTCGACGGAGAACACTCATTGTTTAAATAGTAAATTTAGGCGAGGTTCTTTTGATTCTGAATAAATTTTTAACGTAAGCCGACGATGTTCCGATCAACCCCCAAGACCGTCCCGAAGACGTCCCGAGTACATTGGCCGAAGAGTAAAGGTAATTAATTACTCATATGTCAACGAAATGCACTCATTAAAAAATTAACACCAATCCCCAAAAAACTATTATTTTGAAACAACAGAGTCATTATCACCGAAGAACGGGGTTTGTTAAACTAAAAATGACTACAATCTGAAAGCCATGTCGGAGGAAAACAAGGTCTTTAATGGTGTGGGTTATGCGTGGAAATCAGAACTTTGAATTTTATGCGAGGAAAGCCCGCATAATTGATAATGCGAGGAAGTTGGCAGGTCTACACTCAATGCCTACAGAATCTGTGACCCCAGAAAGGTTTTACCCTTATGCGCTGTCTCTCTGTGTGAATGTGTGAATAATGCACGCAACATGCTTGCATAATTTATGATGGTCGGCGGCAAAACACACGTGGCTCGGATAAGTACTAATCTACTATTAAGATCTTGCAGATGTGTTTTGTGGTTAACGAGGTCATAAGTTTCATTAATTGCAGACGGACGTGACACGTATTTAAAAAAACCCTACAGCCAGTCAGTGCTTTAGGTAACGGCAAAAGTAGTGAACTCAATCCGTTCAAATCTCGTGGCTCGACGAATTTCTTTGGTATAAAACTGGTCTTAGTGTCATAGAGAAAGTCAAAAGAATCCGAAACGTCGGCACAAATCTTCATCTGTTTTTCGGGGGGGGGGGGGGGATTATTCCTTATTCTTTGACATTTTCTTCAAGATTCATTATTCCTTTTCATTATTTAGGCGTTATTCATTATTCACACAACCATTATTCATTTAATGTAGGAACTTTTTATTCATTATTCCTCAACTTTTTGACGCAATTATTCATTAATCATTTGTTCGTAAGACCCGTCATTCATAATTCATTATTCAGCTTTCGCCCCCGATGTTTCGTCCTTTCTCTCTATTTGTCGTCGATGTTATTGGGACATTGCATCCAATTGGAGCCAGATCTACTGCTGTCAGTGTTTTCAAACGTTTCAAGCCAAATGTAGTTATAGAACAGCGAATTAATTATTATTTTGAACGTTTCTTGCCGTATTAGATCAAAACATGCTAAGAACATGCCTGAGCCTCAGATAGGAGCAAAATAGATTTATTTTCAGTGATGTTTTCTAAAATCCAGAATCAAATGTGTTAATTATAACGACCTTTAATATTGTAATTTATAAACTCTCTTATAAAAAATACTTCATTGGTATGTATCCTTCTGTAAGATCTATCATATTTCAGGTTCCGACGTCACTGAAATGTAAGAACATCCGTAAGAACATTTCCAGCCTCTAACTGCTCCAAAAATAAGAACGGCCCAGCCTCAACTGAGAATTAGACGTTCTATAAAAAAAAGAGTGTATCATAACATGGGGTGTCACTCCGTTACTCCCTACTCAACCTCGATCCCAGGGCCTTTCCCTTCGCTTCCAAGACCCCACAAGCGACGGGAAAGGCCCTGGGATCGAGGTTGTTCCCTACTCCCTCCCTTTTACAATTTCTGTAAAAACACGTCTCCTAAAGCCCAAGTCCCTCGAAAACAGGCAGAGTATAAAGGGATTGCATGCAAAGCATGGTGGGTAGTTTCTACCCCGTGCCGTTACGGTTGCCATGAAGGCCGCCGGTTTTGGAATAACCGGAATAACCCTGAAATGTGCTGGCTAAGGCCTGGTTTCCATATAGTCTTATCTGTCGCATCAGTCGACCGTGAAACAATGAAACTTGGAATTATTCTCTTATTTCACGGTTGACTGATACGACAGATAAGACTATATGGAAACTAGGCTAGGGGCTCTGGTAAGGTGATACAGTATGATGTAGAAGAGCTGCAAAGCCTCAAGGCCGCACTGCCGAGTTTTCTTCTATCACCAAAAACGAACACATGAAGTGTAGAGGCAGAGATAAAGGAAAGGAGGTCAATTGGGCGAAATTGGAGTTGCCCAAATCGAAGAAGATATAGAGGCTTTTTATATAGATTTTATTATGTCAAGCTTAATGTTGGACACATTGCGGAAATACTTACACAATTTACGACTATCAGAGCTTCTACTCATTGCTAATCTATGTACAGGCTAATTAATTTTTGACACAAAGTGTTTGGGGGGAGGGGTAGGGGGATTTTGTTCATCTTGACATATGGTCCAAAACTAGCTCTGGAATTCACAAATCTTTTTAATTAAAATTTTTGAATGTCAAACACTTCTTTGATTAGTATTTTGTACATTCTGATGTATTTTGTTTTCATTGAGCATTTATCTGAAGAGTCATCAAAATTTAATGAAATCCAAGATGGCGGATCCAAGATGGCGCTTTACTTTGTTATTTTGTTATTATGTGTTAACCCTATTCGATCGAGACTGGGCTTTTTTTGACCATCTGTGACTGGGGGGGGGGGGGGGGGGCTAATTCGGCCCCCCTCTATATCTCTGGAACCACAGGGGCTATGATCATCAAACTTTCACACAATGACCATGAGCCTTAGACAAATCACCACGTCTCAATGTTTTATCAATTTTTAAGTAATTTTAATTAACTTCCAAAAACTTGGTAGATAATACTCTAAAAGCCAACTAATTAACATCAAGCAAGAGTGGATATGTACCAAGAGTTTCCATATTTACTATGTACGCCCGAATCACAGTCAGAAAAGTGTCTATATTTTTAGAACTAGGATTGCCGCGAAAAGTCGTCATCCGCAGGGTTCCCACTTTCTCGCCACGCAAACAGTTGTGAGATCCAGCCTAAAATAAATCAACTGAAGTAATTGGAGGACGAACCACTTGACAGACTCAACTCATTGGTTTACACGCTGGACCAATTAACGGTCTCGCCGACAGTAAGATTAATAAAATTTAAAATAAGAAAAGTCGGCGTTACAACGTAGGTTTTAGTTGTATTTTAGTACAATATTTCGGCTGGCCAAACCAGCCTTCTTCAGGTACTGTGAATACATAATGGCATGATAGGACTTATATATAAGGTGAAATGTGATACAATAAAAATGATGATGATGATGACGTTTGTGATGTGACACTAGATAAGAAATATAAAAATGAAAGGAAAAGATAAATACAATATAATCTAAAATGAAGTCTCATCTCGTCGATTCAATCCGTCAGGCTCAAGGGTACCAGCACGTAGGATGAGTGTGGCCTCTCTCCTAACATCAATCATATCATTAAGCGTAATTTTAATTTACTTCTTTCATGTGACCGCTGCAAAAAAGCCTTTCGCTGAACCACCCATCATAGCATATCGACGATGTTCTAATCTCAGAGACACTCTTGTCAAAGCTAAATTGCCCTCTACCACTACTACCTCTAATGATTCAGACCTTTCACCAGGCGCTTACCGCTGCGATAAAAATTGCTTAACCTGCCCATATATAGAAAACGGACAGACAACATATACTTTTTTCACGACCGGTGAAACTCGCTTTATAAACTCTCACATAACTTGCGACACTAAAAATGTGATTTATATGATCCAATGCAAACGCTGTAACTTGCAATACATAGGAGAAACTAAACGCCAACTTAGACAACGCTTTAATGATCATCGCAAAATAGACAAGCCCGAATGTAAATCTAAACCCACCACCGCCGCTGAACATTTTCTATCGACACCCAATCACAAAACATCTGACATGCAATCTCAAGCACATTAAGGCCTGGGATTCTAAATGGGCTTGGGGCTGGTCCCCCAAAACGCAAAATTTGCCTTAAATTGCTTTAATCTATTTAAGGCAAGCTAATTTTGGTACAGTGATAAAAGTCGACGAACTTAAGGTTACTGAGAACCTTCGCGCACGTCCTCGGAAAAAAAATCATACTCGTCCTTAGTTTAACCAAAACATGTCAACCTATATATCGTTGGAAAGCTTATAGAATGGACCAGCAGGCTATGGCAAAAAGAAGTAACTTTTTATTAAACAGAATTTTTTTAAAGCTTTTATAAAAAAATTGAGTGTGACATTTTCAAGAGCTATCGTCGTCGAACTGCTTGACCTTTACTCCCAAGAAACACAGCGTTTTAATCCTTAAAGGTGTTTCTCAAAAACCGTGTCTGCGTTTTTTAAAATTTTGTTTACTTCAAAAGTTATGATTTTTTTAAATTTTTAGAGCATGAAAATTCTATAAAATTTGACCTTGGAAATTTAAAAGTTCCATAACTTTTGAACAACGCAAAATTTCAAAAAACGGAGACACGGTTTTTGAGAAACACCTTTAAGGATTAAAACAATGTTTACTTGGGAGTCAAGGTCAAGCAGTTCGGCAGCGATAGCTCTTGAAAGTGTCACACCCACATTTTAAATAAAACCTTCAAAAAAAATTCTGTTTATCAAAAAGTTATTCTTTTTGTCGTAGTCTGCTAGTCCATTTTATAAGCTTTCCAACGATATATAGGTTGACATGTTTTGGTTAAACTAAGGAGTTGTATGATTTTTTTTCCGAGGAGGTGCGCGAAGGTTCTCAGTAACCTTAACATTTTGGTGAAATGTTTTAGTATGGAGTGACGTCACAAGGCATGTCACGTGACAAAACAGTAAATTGCCTTTCCGGTGATGGAGAAAACATCTAACTATACAATGTTGGTGAAACTGGATAGGCCTCAGCAATAGAAATATCGTACTGTTTTGGCTGCTGGGCTATCATTTACCGTTAACGAGATATAAGGGGCGGAATGAGGTCACGTGACCTAATCAACATATCAGCTCCTTAAAACACCTTAAAGGAGAAAACTTTTCCACCAGCTAAGACACCACTATATAGAACCTAAAGAGAGGAATGTTATTAGCTATTAACTTTTCAAAAAGGAGTGAAACTCACCACCGGAGAAATTATTAAACTTTGAAAAGTGAAAATGTCACGTGACTGGCCACGTGACCAGTATATTAGGTCAAATTCTATACTAAAACATTTCACTCGATGAATGTTAACTATCCTGAAAATTTCATGCTCCAACATTAATGATTAGCAAAGTTATTTGAAAGTTTGTAATTTCCTCGATTTTCTGGGCTGGACCCAGGCCTTAAAGGGGCTCTCCCACGCTTGCTGGCCACTTCTCTGACAAGAAAATAGCTCCAATCGCAATCCAATTCCATCCTCTTGATAAAGTGTCAAAAGAAACTGTAGAATTGCATTTGTCTAACACTTGAAGGGTTTTTCTATTAATCTGGGGGGTTATTTTGATTAAAACGGGCAAGTACATGTGTTTTCACGGATACAATTTTACCTATTTTAAGTCCACGGTGGAATATTAAGCGTGCGAGTGCCCCTTTAATACACTTGAGATTGATTCCCCTTGAAAAATTAATGACTAATCGAGATTCAATTCGTAAGGCAAGAGAGGCCACACTCATCCTACGTGCTGGTACCCTTGAGCCTGACGGATTGAATCGACGAGATGAGACTTCATTTTAGATTATATTGTATTTATCTTTTCCTTTCATTTTTATATTTCTTATCTAGTGTCACATCACAAACGTCATCATCATCATTATTTTTATTGTATCACGTTTCACCTTATATATAAGTCCTATCATGCCATTATGTATTCACAGTACCTGAAGAAGGCTGGTTTGGCCAGCCGAAATATTGTACTAAAATACAACTAAAACCTACGTTGTATTACGCCGACTTTTCTTATTTTAAATTTTAAAATAAATCGCAGATCAACACGCTGGCACCAACCACCCCCCAAAATGCGTCATCCAAACTTTGACTCTACACAACCTTCCATCCCAAGTGGCTATTTCGATCAAATTTGGTACATAGGATGACATCACAATGACAAATATTTGCCAATACTTTTGACGTCACTATGATGTTTTGTGACGTCACCAGAGATTGCGCAATCGTTTGATCATTTTTAAGAATTGGAATATGCGCTATTTCTGTAATGGCGATGATACACCTCAGCAAGAGATGTTGAAAACCGAAAACCCCTTGTTGATAGCAAAAAAAAAACAGCTGAGCTATAGTTTTTCAAAGATTGACACCCTCCCCTCCCCTAAGTGTTTTGTTACAGTAACAAATGTATGGGAAAACAAACTCGCTGGTATTTTTTTTCGAGTATTTTGTCAATTGAACCGATTTCTGTTGTTAAGTGTCAAGCAAAATGGTATCTAAAATCGTATGATTTTAAAATTTGAATTTCGTCCTTAGAGCAAAGATATAAAGCGTTTTAGATTGTGACGTCATAATCTATGACGTCATGAGTATACATTTTGGATTTTAAACACGGAAAATAGATGACCGAGAATGGAAATTATTGCAATTCTTTTGTAGTCAACTAGTTCAACCTATATACTAAGATATTTGTCTGTGCAATGACGTTATCCTACAAAAATTAATTATTTTGTATTATTTTCAATTGGTAAGGTAGATCCAACCTTATGCAAATCATAAAAAAATCATAACTCAGCTAATATAAACCCAAAAAGCAAACGGTTTTCGATTTTCAGCTTCTCTAGTTACATTCTATCATTGCCGCTACAAAACCAGCAGATTCGACATAACGAAAAATGGTCCAATAATTACGTCATCGCCAGTGACGTCACAAACACCATGGTGACCACTCAATGCGTGAAAAATGTTTCTCTTCATAAGTCATCCAATGTACGAAGTTTGGTAAAAATAGACACAAAGTTATGTCGAGATTTGATTTTTGACAATGTTTTGATGACTCATTTAGGGGGTGGTTGGTCCCAGCGTGAATTGAAAAACCTTTAAAGTCGCAAAGATAAGGTAGGATATTCTCTATTTGTTGTGTATTGGGTATACGAGCATTCGAACCTGAGCATTCGAATACTTTCGCGCGCGAAATTCAAATCTAAAAATAGACACGTTTCTGACTGTGATGTGGACAAATACTGTACGAAAGATTCTAACTCTTGTTAATCCACTCTTACATCAAGATAATGCAAATGTAATAATTAAATAAAAATGTAAATGCGAAAGTCAGAGCGCATTTCGCGAAAATGTATTCTCGTCTACAACTTTAAAAATATACTCGCTATGAACTTCAATCTTGGAGTATATATGCAGGTATCTTTTGGCAATATGTGCGCATTATCCTGATCTCCATTAGCGTTAATACTTTTAATAATATCTGGGCTTAAATGGACCCTTTCCTTGAGAGATCAACCCCGCGCAAAAAAAAAAGTTGCTGGTATTTTTGAACGAAACTCTGTTAATCATATTGAAGTCAGTTGGACTAAGTGTTAACTCTCCTTGCAGCCGCCCGCAACGAAGTTTCAGGAAATTCGTTGGAAGCAAAGTGCCTATTATAGAACACGGCCATATCAAGAAAACATTGTCGTCTTTCTAGAGATAGACCGGGCTTCCTGTGGTGTCTCGTCTACCTTGTTTCCAGGTTCTTGACCGTGAAAAACACAGCAGAAAATGCACAGAACATATTTTCTCGAGTATGAGTTTGAAGTATTCTACGTCAATAAAAATAGTGAAAAACTTGCTGGGATTCCAAATATGGTATGCAGATACTTCCTTATAAGGAAGTTGAAGAAAGTCGCATATCAAGATAGTTCCCTTGTAAATGTGTCGACTTTCTTCAACTTCCTTATAAGGAAATATCTGCATACCATATTTGGAATCCTAGTAAGTTTTTCACTATTTTTATTGACCTAGAAAGCTTAAAACTCAACCAGAACTCAGATACACTTGAGAAAAGATGTTATGTGCATTTTCCACTGTGTTTTTCGCGGTCAAAACCCTGGAAACAAGGTAGACAAGATACCACAGGAAGCCCGCTCGATCTCTAAAAAGACGACACTGTTATCTTGATATGACAATTTTTAAGGGAATTTTCTTGATATGCCAAAATACACGACTAAAACTCTAAAATAACAACTTGATATATAGGTATACTGTAAATTACATGCCCTTAACGCTACAAATCATCGTTTATTAGCTAGTAATTATTTTTACCCATTTGTGTACTTATTTTTAGGCAATACCATCTTATATGGGATGCTAATCATGCGAAAACATTTTTTTGAAGGAGAAAGTTTAGACAGATAACAAGCGTTTCTGAGCAGAATTGACATAAAGCAGGAACATTTTCTGACGAGAGAAAAACTCGTCTCAGACAAGTTTTCCGTCTCTAGTGTGAATACGGCTATTTATTGGGCCGTGTACATACTGTGTTGTGGGTTTCCTGTGTTTTGCTGTGGGCTTCCTGTGTTTGCTGTGGGCTTCCTTGTGTTGTGTCGTGTTTGGGGGCTTCCCCGACACCGCGGCAAAACGCAGTTCACATGCGCTAAAAATTCACTCGCCTGTGAAATGAAGACAATTGAAAAAGGCGAACGATAAATTTTCACTATATTCTAGAGCTAGCTGCTCTGCAATTTTTGGCCTTAAGTTTTGTGTCTGGAGCTAAAGTTTTCCAAATTTCCAAGATAGCACGAGATATTTTTGTTATGTAGATGATTTCCTTGTTTTCATTTCACAGGAAGTGAATCTTTAGCGCATGGCAAATGCGTTTTGCCGCGGTGTCGGGGCTTCCAGATGCCCACCCGTGGCGTGTGGGGACTGGGACCGGGAATCTCCGGATCAGTCGCGCGGGTTTACAGTTAGTTGTCTAAGCTGTAGCGCTAATGGGCTTATTGAGTAGGCCTAAGTGAAGTGTACAAAACCGAGTAAACCCAAAGGCTTCCAAGTCAAGAGTGTTGAACCCAATAATAAATCGTATCCTCGCAGTCAAGTGGAGACCTCACTGCTCGGCATGAAGTACTGTGGTTACATATTGATTGATTGCCAAGTTAATAACGGCAGATAAACATCGGGTTTGAAAGCCTTGTGTGATCTTTGTGACTTCTCACATCAAGAATGGAACAAGATACAGCTGAATGGGTGTTATGTAATATCCCCTTTACCTGTTTACAACTCACGTGTACAATATTTTCCCGCAGAAATAATTTAAAAATTTTGAAAGTGCCATTCGTTATTTATTTATTTATTTTTGATGGTTAAAAGTACTTTGAACTTTAAAGTGGCACTCGCACGCTTATTTTTTGTAACCTCAAAAAATAAGTATAATTCTAATCACCAAAAATACATTTAAGTTTACACCGGGATCGGAATATTAACCAAAATTACAAACAGGACAGGTTTGTTAAATAATAATAATAATACTAATAATATTTAATCCGTATATCTGACAGATATTGGTGTCAATCATGAAAATACAGCAAATGTTCTACCTAAATAACTAGCTTACCACAAAGCTAGATGAACTTTTAAAGGGGCATTCGCACGCTTGCCTGACAAGCAAATAATTCAAATCGCAATCCAATTCCATCCTCTTGATAATATAAAAACACTAAAGATTTGTATTGATTTAACAGTTAAAAGCTCATTAACAAACCTGGACTGTTATTTTGGTTATTCTCGGTAAATTTAAATGTATTTTTGGAGATTAGAATAAGAATTAATTTCTGACAGCTTGTACAAAAATTAAGCGTGCAAGCGCCAAGTGCCCCTATATTAAACTGCTATTAATACAAACCTATAGGGCTTGGTCACGCGAGTGCCTGGCTTTATGCTTTTGGGATATCCGATCACTGATAATACGATCAACAATTTCTTCTCTACGAGGGAGAGAGCGTGTGAGAGTACCCCTTTAAATGACAAAAGGAAATTTAGGGGCTTCAATAGTCTCAACAAATCTAGCGCCCGCACTTCCTATAACTAGTCGGGAACTCGTAGCTAGCGAGCTTTATACGGGAACGGCTTCAGATACGGCTCATTCCACGGGCTTTACGGAGCGCTTTGACCGAGAGCTTGTTTCACAGCGGGCTCCGATCGTTCCAGATCCAGCGAATAGTCATTCGACACACAGATTGATCCTGCTGTTGACCTCTTGTGTGCCGCTAATACACTCATTACAGCAACAAATAAATCCCCGTCAGGTTGGTTTAATCGGATAATTTGCGGTACAGGAAAATGTCATAATTTGAAGCCCGCTAGGCCGTTGACGGGTACAAGAGGCGGGTGAAAGGTATCAAACGCTATTCTACTCGGCGGCGCTCGTGCTGTCTGCTGCATCTGAGGGGGTTCCAGACACTCCTCGGTTAGTAAGAGGTAAGTAGTCCATTTTCCATCTAAACTACGCGTGTTTTTTCCTACGACCTCAGGAATTCCGATAATAAACTTAAAGTACCTTTGCCGCGCACCAACAATACGACCAGAATCTCCTTCGTGGTATAGAGCATTGGATCTTTAAGCGGGCACTTTAAACGTGAAGCAGGCATTTAACACACGGCTGCATTCGCGGAACGCAGCTTTTTGTTCATTCTTTGGTTAAAGTTTATATAATTTATTTCTTGTACCATGCTGGTGAATTGCCCGCGTGTTGAAATAAAGATTATCAACCAATCCAGTAATGCATTGATCGGCCTTGTTACGTTTTATATCGATTTCTAAAGTACGTAATTTATTAGACTGCTTGCAGCCCCTTCTTCGGCGAACGTCCGTAAATCGAGGGAACTTTTTTTTCTTGCGACGCGCTTCGTGGTTAACTCGACACCGTAAACAAACCGAAGCGTGATGCGGGTAGAAAAATATTCTCTCGATTTTACGGACATTCGCCGAAGAAGGGGCTGCAAGCAGTCTAGTAATTTATATAGTACGTGAGCCTGTCCGGGTCATTTCAGAAAATTTTCACCGGGTAGGGTCGAGTTTGGTCGGGTCTGTTACAGGGGTATTACCATCAAGCGCCTAGTCCAGTACCCTCCAGTTTGCTTCCTATGTGCCGAGATTCCTTATATGAACTTATAATTCCAGCTTATCTGCCTATTCCTAGCTGAGGGTGGAATACTATTTAATACCAGGTGCGTAACAAGACACATTTCACGATGTACGCCAGCCACTGCATTGTTTTTATAGCTCAATTGCTCTTTTTTTTGGGGGGGGGGGGGGGGGAGGAAGGGAGGGGCGGGGAGGAAGGGAGCGGGGGGGGTGTTGGGGGTGCTTCACGAGCTACGCAAATGCGTCTGGCGTTCCGGTAGCTACGTGTCTGAATACATCTCGATACATCGCTCGCAAGAAATGGGTTAACAAGAAAGAATTTCGTTCTTCTTTGGTTGCATAATGGTTTAGCACTTGTATTTTCATCAATGATGCCTCGCTTCTTTGCTAAACAATAACAAACAAAATAATCATTTCTCTACAATTAAATGGAATGAAATGTGTTTGCATAAAAAAATTATTGCTCTTTTAGTGGTGGTAGGCTGAAAAAACTAGGTTATTAGTTATGTTGGGGTTTTTAAATGCCAAAATGTCAGTTTGCAGGAATGATTCCTGTTGTTAACAGCGTGTGACAAAATAAACCTTTTTCCAAAATGGCCGCCGAAAATTCACATGTCTTAAAATTAAACTGACTGAAAATCAAATACTGACACTAGAAAGAGTATCCTCACATTAGTAATCCTTTAAATTTTCGTTATGCCAAATGCCATGCCGGCTGAGAAATTAGAGTCTGAAAATTGAAAATTTTACAGCGATTTGGGGTAATCCGCGGTGTAAGAACCATTCCCAGAGGACACCTTTGTGTTCAGCTATCTCACATATACAAACATCTAAGCCGCAATGAGGCGTGCGCCGCACCTTCGTCGGAATCCTCGTTTATTGTTTTGGACTCCGCCTCGTCGCAATTTGCCCTTAAAATCAAAGAGGCAATTCACATCAAACGTGAGAAGCCTTCTTTGAATAGACAAGTACAACATATTAATCTAAAGCTTGCAGTATAATCAACATATGCTGGCCTTTACACAATTGACGTAATTTATTATTGTAATTTCTTTAGCTATTTATTCCGTTTGTAAATCACATAGAATAATTCACTGATGATGACAGTTGAAACTGTCGAAACATGTCGATTAAAACTTTCGTAATTTTTATAAAATTGATTAGCAATCTACTGCTGTTGAGACCATTTGGAAGTGTTCAGCTATCCTTTCATCATGATTCGTTCCACTAAACAAAGGAAGCTATTGTGACGCAGCTTGTGAGTTGTTCCAGGTTCTTACACGGGGGGACAGCAGAGATTTGTATGACTGGGGGTATGACAAATACCCCCAGTCATACAAACGTCTGTAAATTTTCAAATTTTCAACTTTCGTTTTCTCAGAAGATATTGAATATAATGCAGCGAAAGTTTGTAGTTTTACTAAAGTGATGATGTGTGTTCTAGTGCTCGTGTTCATTTTTGGATTACAGTACTAACTGAATCACTTCAGCAAAAGGTGGGGAAGAAAAAACCGCCACCCACATTATCTAGACTATACACATATATACTATACTCAACCTTGCGGACTCGCTTCGAAACAATGTTGACAAGATAAGATCAATACAAGTGGGCTGGAGTTGGGGAGGCGGTGGGAAAAAACCTTGAACTGAAGAAATTTTTGGTTGAAGGCTGTCGCTTAACTGAACTGCTAGTCAGCCGATACGTACAGGAATGGAACCACGTGAGTGCTCTGCCTTGATTGGCTCAAACAATTGCTTGGTATTTTCCCACCGACAGCCCGCGCGCCAGCCTGTCTACCAATGACATTATGAAAAGATACGTGCTCAGATAAATGTCATTATCTGTGCCAGATAATGTTTGTTTTTATCTATGCGCGCATGCCCTAACGTTTAAAATCAGCAAAATGTCCTCAACTGGACTTCTTGCATTCCCTTCTTTGGCAAACGTCGTGAAAACGAGCGCGTGAAAAAGTGAGCGGGTGAAAAAAAGAGCTCGTGAAAACATGAGCGCGTGAAAAAATGAGCGCGTGAAAAAACGAGCGCCGATGTCTTGGACCCCCATCACACGAGACCGGTACAATTCTGGTACGGTACCACCTGTTCATACGGTACCGGTACAATTCTGGTACGTTTTGCAACAGTGTTCACACGGGACCGTGCACGCCTAGCCGTACCAAAATCGGTCCGGTACCGCAGGTACCGTGTGAACGCGCGACGGTACCGTACCAGAATTGTACCGGTCCAGATTTGTACTGGTCTCGTGTGAACGGGGTCTTGGAGTACCGAAGGAACGAGCGAAGAGCCGAATTCGGCGCTCCCGCCTTAAATGAAAGGTATTTTCGTTTTCAGTAATATTTTAATTTTCCACAGTCTACACCATGGCCGAGGGGTTCGGTCCCAGTTCCACAGAAGAGCTCCGATCTGACTCGTCCCTCGCCAACATCGCCCTCAGGTTCACGGGCTTGCTGTGGAGCTCGTCAGATTTCGCCGTGGATTTGAACCAGGCCACGGAACACATGGTTGTGCAGAAAAGACGCATCTATGACGTAGTGAACATTCTAGAAGGGGCGGGGCTCGTGGAAAAAGTAGGGCGAAGTCAAGTTCAGTGCAGGTAAGCATCTTATAAAAGAAAAGTAAAGTAAAGTGAAGTAACTTTTCACTCTGGATAGCTCATCCCAACCTCGGGAACTTCTGGGAAATTTTCAAGACGGCGGGTCACTCGGAAGAAGACCCTAGCACAAAGGCTGGTGCCTTTCCACAGGGAGACCGCCTAAGAAAACGACGTGGCGGGCGGACAGCCGGGAAAAGACGGAGCTGACATCGGGGAGGGGGGGGGGGATTTTCCATATTTTTTTCTCGGGGATGATCGTCGTATCTTTTAGGGTTAAAATCACAAGGGCTTGGTCTCTTGAAGGGATGATCGTGATCTTCGATAAACTTTAGGGAGATTGGTGTCTTTTTGGGGTATTTTGTTTTTTCTCATGATGGTGCTTCTAAAAACCGTGCAAGAAAGAGAGATTACTCGATGAGAAGACGATAAATTAGACACCATTAAAGGCAGCATTTTAGTCAAACACGGAAATTTCATGATGGGCATCTTTTACTTCACCTGTTACCTGTCTCCTTCGCGCCTACCTGGCACGTAAGGCCTCATCTTTTAGGGTATCTTTTACGGCTTTTAGGGTAACAAATTAGTTGAGCTATGCCATGTTTGGTATCTTTTAGGGGTGAATCTAAAATTTCTTTCGTTTTATTGTGATAGCACCCAGTTTCACAAGAAGAGCGAAGAAGACGAACATCACGTGACAAGTCTAAAGGAGGAGTTGACCTCGCTTGAACAAGAGGAGCGAGAACTTGACGAGCAGATAGCGGCCATGAAGAAGAGCTTCACACGAACCGCACACGACCCTAACCTGGACAAATATCTTTTTAACGAGTCTTTTAGAGCTCTTAGCAATCACTTTTTATCATGACTCAATTTAACATCTTATATATTTTAATCCTTAACATCCGTCGGGGAAACGTATGTGATAAGAGGAATTTTCCCGCCACTTTTTGCGCGCGCGCCGAGCAAGCCGAGCAACACAGAAAACCCGCAACGTAAATATTTTGCTGAGCTCCGAAATTGAATGATGCACAGGGATCATTCTGCAGAAACCAGTCCTTAGAAAAAGCTGAATATTCCATGGTAGAAGAACGGGAAGTGTTCTGATTTTCCATGGCTGTCCACGTGAATTCCGAATCGCCTTTGTCACGCGCCGCCATTTTGTTTCCAGAATGACCCGGCAAAGCAGAAAAAACAGTGAGCCAATCAACTTTTTGGTTCTTAGACAAATAGGGAGTACTAGTTTGGTAGCTTGGTCAGTTTTTGTACCATAAATCCCAGCATTAGGGTTCGCTTTCCAACATGAGCAAAGCCCGCATCCTGCTTGGCCTCGTTAAACATGCTGAAGAAATCGGCTGAAAAATTTAAGATGGCGCTTGTGTGACAAAGGCGAATGGATGGGTTTCTGCAGACATTCCCTGTGATATAAGCAGCTCAAAGCCATACAAGTAAAATGCAACTTACCAACAAACAAACAGACAGAAAACATGCAATGAACCATTATCTCTTACCCACAGGGAATTTCTGCAGAAACTCATCCACAGGAAACTGAATTTCCTAAGGCACACGCGTGAGAAGTGTTCGGAATTCTCATAGACAGCAATGGGGAATCCGAACACTTTTACTATGGATGGGTTTCTGCAGAAACTCCATTGACCTCGACCCTACTAAATATTGTTCCTTGACTTCGCGTGTACATATGCATATGTGAGGTTGTCTGACGTGGAAGAGTTATCTGACATGGAGGACCAGACGTTGGTGGTCGTAAAGGCATCGCCAGGAACCAAGATGGAGATCCCAACACCCAGTCAAGAGGTACTTGGAGTCGTTAGTCCCGTTACTTGTGTTTCCTTCTATTTCGTTTTTGCGTTACTCGGGCTATTGCGTTACTTCGCAGGTGCGCAAAGGAATATGGGAAGAGCGAGTATGGTACT
This sequence comes from Scolanthus callimorphus, assembly GCA_033964015.1. NCBI lineage: Eukaryota > Metazoa > Cnidaria > Anthozoa > Actiniaria > Edwardsiidae > Scolanthus > Scolanthus callimorphus. Next base: position 19,717 of record JAWWUD010000096.1, on the reverse strand, counting down.
GGGGGATACAACTATTGAACAGAATGAAACGGAAGGGAATGGAGGGAAGGGAATGAATAAAAGGGAATGAGAAGAGATGTGTTTATGGGGGTTCATATCAGTTTTTCAACGCCTTCAACTTCAATAATGGTCTTTATTATATAGACACGAGTGTTTTACTGGGAAATACGCCACTCGTAGATCTCATACGAAGCTACATCCGGGTCCTCAGTGACATATTTTCCATATCCTCACTAGTGAGGATATCGGTCAAAACAAAAATGCTTGGAAATCAATTTGGAATATTGGAATATTTCTGGTTTGTCTATATAATAAAAAGAAAATTACACGGTGGCTTGGAGATATGAGTTTTATTTTCTCGTGTCAAAAACAATATTTTACTCATTCGCTGCGCTCATTCGTAAAATATTGTTCTTGCCACTCGAAAATAAAACTCATATCTTCGCGCCACCGTGTAATATCCTCTACGTATCTCACGTGGTAATGCACAGAAACGAGAGTAAACATGCAAATGGGTTCTCCAAAATATGAAAATCCGCGAACGAGGTGTTTTGCCAAGCTGGATCCTGATAAACAGACCTGTCAACCAGTTGAACCAAGACTCTTGGTTGAACTGAGAAAAATATATATAATGAAAGGTCGACGAACAGCTTAAACGATGATTAATGGCCGATTTAAATATCGTTATTAAATAATCATCGTTTAAGCTGTTCGTCGACCTTTCATTTATATATTTTAAATGGGTTGTCCGTATGTTTTTTTTTTACTTTCATGTACATTGAGAGGCTTCGAATGGCATAAAAGGCATGAAATGAAACGAAACGAAAAGAAGTGAAATTGAATGAAAGGAAATGACAAGGAGTGAGGAATTGAAACGGAGTGAAAGAGAGGAGGGAATGCTAGGGACTACAAAGGATAGAAAGGAAGGAAAAACGAAACCAAATGGAATGACACGAATGAAAAGGAACGAAGGGAGTGGAATAAGAAAATAAAAGGGAATAAAAGTGGGGTGCAACGACATGTCAAAAGATAATGACAAAGAATAGAACATGAAGGTATTTTAGTTGGCGCTATTTAGTTTCGAACTAGTAACGGCACTCCATCCGCCCAGGTACTCTTTTTTGCTTATTCTTTCCCTTCAATAATCGTATAGCGGTTGCTGTTCTTATTTTGCAGCAAATCATGATGTGGCTTCAAACATCTGAGGGAGCACCTATAGAAACACACTGGATCAGGCCGAATGAACAATCTAAAGTGACTCAAATCACCATGGCAACCCCATCACAACCAGACTTAGGCGATACCATCACTACTGATACCCAGACTCCTGACTCCTCACGGCCTGTGCATCCACAGGGAACCCAGGAGACAGAATCGGCATCAGCTACTCTAAATAATCAAGAACGACAGATTCTTCACGACGAATGCTTGCCAGTGGCTAACCAAGACACATGCAAATCTCTTGAGCAGCTTATTACGGATTTAATGCATTTACATAACAATCTCTCGGGGAAAAACAATTATAATCCAGTACCACCTCCTGAGAACCTCGCTAAACAGTCACCAACAAGTTCAAGCGTCTTTATCCCTGATGATCTGATCCCCAATCATATATGGGAGACACTCCCAGCCCCTTTGCAGCCAAACACGGCCGCACCCGTTTCAATGGACTCGACATCCCTGGACCTAGCTTGCGACTGGACACCAGAACTGTCCGGCAGCCTATCAAGTGATCAGGAAATGCAACCTTTATGCCTGATGAACTTTATCGCATCTTGATGCGCGACAATGACATATAACTTTTTCTCCTCCAGTGTGGGCTATTCTGAAATGTTTGTTGTCACAGATTCCAGGATCCCTTCGCCTTTGTCACGCGTCGCCATCTTGTGCATGTGGAAACTCTGATTTACTGAAAAATAACGGTAAAAATAGCAGCCAATCAGCGAGTGAGAAACGCGACAACTTCTCTACAAAACGTGCTAGTTTGAAACGTAAAACTACGCGAAAAATAGTCAAACTTCAGGATTGGACGAAAATGGTAGTAATTTTTGATAACTTCAACAGAGAGGGAAGCCTTCGAAGATGGGAAGTACCAGTAGCGGATCCAGGATTTTTCAAGGAGGGGGGGGACTCGTTTTTCCACTTTTCCCAAGATGCAAAATGTTATACCCCGCGCGCGGTCTGGGTAATGCAGTTAAATTATTATTGTTTAATACCTACTATTTAACGATGATGAATCGCTCCGTTAACAAAAAAGAACCCTCCCTGGAATTAGCCTGAGTATCAGGCGGAATTTTATTTTTCTGTGAGAAAATGAGAGGAAAAGAAGAGCTCAACTGGCGTTTCTCAGCTCAGAGTGAGCACGGAACGGAACGATATAATTTCGCAATCTAGTGGTCTTAATTAAGGGGCTCTCGCACGCTATATTCGTCCACCGTGGACAGAAAATAAGTGTAAAATTGTAACAGTGAAAACACATGTATATTTGCCCGTAGTAAGCAAAATAATCCTCCAGAGATTAACAGAAAACCTTTCAGGTGTTAGACAAATGCAATTCTAGGTTGTTTTGACCTGTTATCAAAAGGATGAAATTGGATTGCGATTTGAGCTATTTTCTTGTCAGAGAAGTGGCCAGCGAGCGTGCGAGAGCCCCTTTCAAAGTTTTGATGGTCGCAAGCCAAAACGCAGGTTGCCGTTCAAAAAATGTAAAGTGTTGAGTTTGCAGAATTATGAAAATTGCGTAAAAAATAAATTTCACTTAGTAGGGTTTGTTTAAATGATAGTACCGTAGCGTAAAGCAGTAGATACATACAAAAGTAACTGTGCAACCAGGAAACGAAAAAGCAGTAATATGAAAAAGCAAATCAGGAGTTTTCGTCGTTTTGGAGATTTGGCTGATGGTGTTGTTAAGAGCGACAGAGCTAGAAGCGAAGACGAACGGAAGAGTAGCTGAAAAATATATTTATGATATTGAAAATAAAGTTTGCTTACCTTTGCTTACCTTTGTGTTTTCGTGGGGTATTGGGCGAGTTTTGAGCCTTCGTAAGGCCATTAGAACAGAGAGGGGCCGAGTGAATCTACTGAAGGTTGTTCTAATGGCCTTACGAAGGCTCAAAACTCGCCCAATACCCCCGAAAATGACACAAAGGTAAGTAAACTTTATTTCAATATCATGATAAATATATTTTTCGAAGGTGATTTTATTATTCAAAACATCATACTATTTCATCAACTTAGAGTCCCACTCGTGTCATCTCATGACTTATGTATTTTTAGAAGATGGTGAATGTATTATCAAACATCGCATTGTTTCAGCAATTTTGAGCAAACAAGTTATGAGCTTGGGCGCCCTGTGTGTATACTAAAATGGAAAGGAAAAACATAGCGTGTGCAAGGGAGCCTATTGCCGTTCAGGTCATTAAAATGAATCTCACGGAGATTTCGTCTCCGCGTAGACCTTCCGTTCCTGCAGATGCAGAGGAGTTTAATGTTTTCAAAAGACTTTTGTCGAAGGCTTTATTCGCACCTCACGAATAAAGAAACACCTTTGATAATAAACTTTTGAAAAACAAATAACATCATAGTAGGATTTTCTAAGCAGATAACAATAATCCCATCAAATGTAATCCTGAACGGCTTCTTAAACTTGGAATGCAATGTAGAATTTATTTACACTCGTGGGTTTTTCAAAAAAGGTTAAATTGCACTCGTGCAATTTTGATACCGTTTGAAAAAGCCCACTCGTGCAAATAAATTCCAAATTGAACGAGAAAAGTCGCCTATGATTTCCTATACTTACCGTCACCGAGACAGCGACCCCGATATTTAAACTTCACGCGACTGTTAAGTAACCATTTTAACTTCGAGGAACTTGGAATAGAAACATTTATTTTATCTTTTCTTTTTATCTGACACAGCATACATTAAAACGAAAAAAATGACGTATGAGTAATGTCGTTTGGTAAACAACAACAATATGACGTTTATACTCAAGGTTCAAGAGGTAAGAACTGCAGGGTTGTTATTTTAGTTTACTTAACCGCTGGAAACTGAAACGACAAAAAAGAGCTATTCATAAGGGATTTAATATGTGCTCTCACGAATGTACTGTTAAGCTAAAACACTCATCCACGCACATACACACCAAACAATTTGACAAACGTCATACAGTACAGGGCTGTGCCGTTTGGTAAATAACAACAAAATAACGTTGATGAGGTTCAAGAGGAAAGAGATGGGTTGTTATTTTGGTCAATACTTTACAGGATCAGATATGGCTACTTGAACAAGGATAATTTGAAAACATTATAAGTTAACCGCTGGAAACTGGAAGACAAAAAAGAGCTCTTGATGAGGGATTTATGTTATTCTCACGAACGTTGAATGTTGTTTTTAAATATATTGTGTTTTTACATCTGCTTTATCGCTATGCTTTACACAATACTCAGTGAAAGAAGGCAGATCAATATCGATCCAAGGCTAATTTGCTTATGTTTCTTTATCCAAAGATTCTTTTTAAAAGATTAGAGCATCATCGTGGAGGGTTAAGTTTATTTAATCACAAATGACGTGTGGCTTTTTGTATGGGATGTGTTTTCCTTCAGCTATATCAAAACAACTCCATGCTGGTTTTAGAAGAAGTATTGAAAGCCGAGCAGAGCACTACAAATCGTTGGAGGACGAGCCGAAAGGAAGAAAAATGTGTGTCTTCAAGCTTGTTGCCTTGTTTGGTCTTTTTGCCTTTGTGAATTCTATGACTATTGATTACCTAGAAGGTAAGACCATCCAATCTTTTAAAAACTGCCCGAATTCATAGTTGTTTTATATCTATTTTAATTTTTTTACATGCACAAACAACACTAGGATACAATTCACACTAAAACCTTACAAGGTTACAAGGTGGCGTACACCTATTCAAAGGCAAAACAACATGAAGGTTTAGACACCGAGTTTAGTCATAAAACGTTCCCCGATTAGTGTCATTTTTTGCCAGTCACTAAAACAACTATTAAGCTTTCTACTTGGTATCGTTTTCTTTGAGTAAATTTAACCGATTTCCTGAAATCAGTGAATGGACAAAAGGGGGTGAAATTAAGCATGGCCTCCTATTTCTATAAAAACACGGCTAAGTGCCACTTTTTTGGTTTATAACGACAGCTCTAGTACCCTTTTATGTGCCTGTGAAAGCAAATCGGAATCGAGTTCTTGGCAGGCGCGCGATGAGTTCGACTAAATCTAGATGGCTCAGATGCTTACATTTATTGCAGGGCGCAATATTGGGGCTAATTCTAGACATGAGTACTTGTACTCTTTTTATCTTACCTGGCATTTGAAAGCTTGATGCCCAAGGAAGTTTTTGCAAGGACGTTAAGCTGAATGCTTTCCAGTACAAAGTTCTGATAGCTAGAAGGGGGTTTTGCTTCACTTCTGAACTGAATTATGCATCCTCTTATTCCTTTGCTTAACTTCCAACTTTTCAGCTGAGATTTTCCTTTCTTGTTTCCTGGCAGTATAATAGAATAGATGTACTTTCGCCTTGCAGAATTTTAGCCAGTTGGGAACTCACGTGATAGATCATATTGTGATTTATAGGTGCCAATTAGGAGTGTGCGATGTAATATGTTAACAAAACTTGGCGGTTTTATATTAGAAATTCGCAGAGTTAAAAACATTTTTAGGAAATAACGTTACAGTGGGTTGCCCAGTTCCGTGCCAGTACCAGTTCCGTGCCACATAAAAACTAATCTCTCTCTGTCACCATGGAGTATTGCGAATTTGAACAAACTAAGAATACATAAACAAAGTGTGACTATTTGACTTTTAGAAAGCGAAATAACGGGTTGTATCACCAAACGGTTTGTTAAGAAAGCCCAATTACTTAGAAGCAGGTCTCGTTCCCATTACTAAAATTTGCAGTTTTCACTGCACAGTGAACTGACCTCGTCTCGAAAGTGAAGTGTAAAAGTCACATATCTTGTACGAAATACTCCAATTTTGCTACAGTTACTTAAAAAAGAGTCAAAGCTACGTTATCTGATATTTTTTCCTCGCTTGATGCAGTGGTTTTAATCTTCTGTTGCTTTTAGTTTTATGTGCGATTTTTAGTAGTGGTACCAGTTCCGTGCCACCTCGCGCAAGTTCTCTTGTTTCTCTTGTTTACACAAATTTGAGGTCACAGAAAGAGTATATTTGTGTGAGTTCTAAATGATATGATTTCTTTATCAATTATCATTCAAGAAGGTTTGATTTATTTTAGCGACAATTATAGTTTTTAAGACGAAACTCAGTTATTTGTTTAAATATAAACCCTCTCTTTCATTCAATCGTGACGTCGATGAAAATTACGTATCACTATATTGAGAGGCTGGATTTTTTAGGCCAGGATTTCAAAACATTTGCAGCTTACTTTACCAAACAAAAACTGTTGGTAAAGATAAGTATTTTAAAAGGGTTGGATAAAAAAAATATTGAACAGGAGTTATCAGCTTCAGAATTTTCCGCCAGTGATCCATGCCAGAGTGAGTTATTTTCCGTGAGCGTTTCTTTCTGTCAGTATTTTACGTTCACGCGTGTTCTTCCAGGGAAGTGTGAGATTCTGCTAAAGATTACATCCAACATTCTCTTTTTTCTCGCCAAAACATCATTTCTGGTGCAATTATCTGTTACAATAAAGGGACGTTTGATACTCTTTACTATTTACTAAATGACATAAGTTTGAAATGATATTTTTGTCGACAGACAAGCAAAACTCGTAAATGGTTTATTTTAAAGAATTCAACTGCCGTATTTGTGAAGTTAAAATTCTGTTAATAGAATAAAAAAGCAACAGAAGGCACGGATATGATTTTTGTCTCAGTTATTACTTAAAATGATTTTTAAATCATAAGCAAATTACAAAGTTGTAAGTGTGGCACGGAACTGGTACGGGGTGGCTCGGAACTGGTAACGCGAGTTGCTCTGAAAAATATGCCTTTAACTCGGAAAAATTTTAAATGTTGGAGTCAGTTCCTTGTCGATTATAACAATTGATAAATTTGGATTATTCCTAGTAAAAATCATGTAAAATGGCGTCACAGCTAAAACGATAGAGTAATTAAAGTTGAAGTGGCACGGAACTGGGCCACCCTACTGTAGTAATGACGTCACAAATACCTGTTTCAGAGCTTTAAAAAGAAAATACAGGGTATAGGAGGATCCTTGCTGACGTCATTGTTTACATTCTCGGAATTTTGAAACGCCGTTTTTAACTTTGAAAATGCAACGAAAAGCTCAAAACAAGTTTATTTTTCATTCTTAAACAGTCTTGACCTGTTTCCTTTCTTTCTGTGTCATTTTTCAGGATAGTTGAAGCTTTTCAAAATTGTGTGAAAATCATTGGGGCAAAACGCTAATTTGCTCACATGTTTCCTCTAAATTGAACGTTGCACCACGCGCTTAGAATTCGAGATATCAGCTTGAAATTTTCAAATTATGTTTTATTTACAGTAGTCTATTGATATTCAGAACGCATCATTTTATAGCTCCCTCGAACGGTCTGATTCTGAACATTGCTTATGCTAATGAGCTCAAAATGTAAACAAAGGATCCTCCTATAGGCCACCGGCGTAGGCCATGGCCTAGGCCACGTTTTGCCCCGACCCTCTCAATGCCTGCTTTACGTTTATATAACAGAGCAAGAAGCCCTTGATCACCATAACGGGTACAGGCGCGCCCACAATGCTTCCATGATGACCCTGGATATAAATTTGTCCATTGCTGCGCAGTTGTACGCCGAAAAGTTAACGTGGATGGCTACGATGCAGCATTCAAGCCCAGATGAAAGGCCTGGCCAGGGTGAGAACTTGGCCAAGATATGCCAAACAGACTTTAGTGTGACTACGGCGGTTGATATGTGGTGGGTATCGATTGGTGATTCAACACGCTTTAAGCATATTTTTGGTGTTGTGAAAACGTCAAAAGCAGAAGTACTATAGCTTATGGAGAGCCAAAATACTAGTCCTAGGTTTGTTAGATAGTCCTTCAACCGCAAGCGATCACTGTAGGCTTAATGGACGAATGGACCTATTTACAGAGCGCGATGTAAGCAGATTGTAACAAAGAGGTTTCAAAATTTTGTTGAGGCGAACACTTGCAACACTGTTTGAAGTTATTATAGTGGAAATTTCTACGAAAATCAGCAGTCTTTGCAGATTAAACAGACCTGCACTGCCTATGGGCTAATATAAGTGTTAGTATAATTACTAAGGTGATTATGAGAATTTCGACTTTGTCTCGGCGACTTTTAAGTCGCAAAGTGCCTATTTTAGAGTTTTAGTAGTGTATTTTGGCCGTGTTCTATAAAATAAGCACGAATTTCCTGAAACTTCGTTTAACACTTAGTCCAACTGACTTCAATATGATTAACGGAGTTTCCCTCAAAAATACCAGCAACTTTTTTTTTTGCGCGGGGTTGATCCTCAGGAAGGGGTCCATTTAAGCTCAGACATTATTAAAAGTATTAACGCTAATGGAGATCAGATAATGCATACATATTGCCAAAAGGTACCTGCTTATATTCTCCAAGATTGAAGTTCATAGCGAGTATATTTTTAAAGTTGTAGACGAAAATATATTTTCGCGAAATGCGCTCTGTTGTCACGCGTGCGTTTTTAGACCAAACTGGAATCCACTCAGTTCAATACCATTAAGTATATACAAACTTCTTGAAATAACCGTGACCCAGCGATTTGTATAGACAGATCATAATAGGGGCCCGACATTTAACGTAGAAAGGCAATGGCGGGAAAACTATGCCAAGAAAAGTGCTCTGAACTCCTGAAAGTAAACTAAATAGCTCCTATTTAGCGCTTGCAAGGCACTGTTCATTCTAGCTTTTGTTTCACTTTCATTATTCAAATTCCCAAATGAACTAATTAGTTTTTCTATTCAAAAAAATTGTTTTCCATGCGATTGGACAAATGCCTGTCGAATATTGATGACTTTTTTTAAGCCGTTCAAAACACTCGCAGCACGTGTTTTAACAGTACCTATAACATCGTACTAGATTTTCAAAATCGTAGATTTTCAAAATCGCAGCGCGCTTCGCGCGCATTGAGAAACATTACAAGCGAACTTCTCAGTTGTCAGCCCTCGTTCGTAAAACCCGAACTGATTCAGATTCAGATGCTTAAGCATACCGATTTCGAGAAATGCTATAATATAACAGGAAAGCAACTTTATTGAAGTGATCAATTGTCGTTTTAAGGGCGAAATAATTTAAGTGATGTGTCGAACCAAAAAAGAAATATCAGGAAAAAAAATATCGAGCACAGACACTTTCCAGGGAAAAAAATCGAGCACCAAAACTAGACGCGAAGAAAATATCGAGCCCAAAAAAGTTAGCCACTCCCCCATCAAATATCAAATGGTCCGTCCCTAATATCAATTTCAGTCTACTAATATGAATTGCGTTACTTTTACGATTTTCGCTCTACTAATATGGATTTCAGTCTATTAACATGAATAGAGTCCTAAAGTGTGATGACGTCACAAACACAAAATTTTCGATTTACCAATATTTGTTCCTCGATTTCGCAAGGGCATATCGATTGAAAGCTACACACCAAAAATGAGGTTAATCGGTTGAGACGCGACCGAGATATGGCCCGCTGAATACATACTTTTATGTTTTCCTAGAGGGCACGGTAATGAATTCTGCATTCTGATTGGTTCTTAGAGCGCGCGCGCAGGGGCGATATTTTCCTATCTCTGACCTAGGTCACGGTAACCATTTGCGCGCGCTTGTTTTCATCGGAAAAATCAAATTTTGAGTTGGGAAAAAATAAATAAGTTATTTACCGGCTTTAGGTCGGTCCGTATAGGGAAAACCTGTGACCTCGGCCTAGAAAATGTTGATCTCGGCCTCCGGCCTCGGTCACAGTTTTTCCCTATACGGACCTCCTAGCCGGTAAATAACATATATTTCTTTAACAAATCACTGTACTTTTGGTTCAGTTCATAAAGTTATGAACTGAGTCCAAAATACAGTGATTTGTTAAAGAAAATTATGTATACGATTTTCGCTCACTAATATTAATTTCAGTCTACTAATATGAATTGCGTTACTAATACGATTTTCGCTCTACTAATATCAATGTCAGTCTACTAGTATGAATTGCGTATACTTATATAAATTTTGTATACTAATATGAATTTTGTATACTATATTATGAATTTTGTATACTAATATGAATTTTGTACGATTTTCGCTCTACTATATAATATGGATTTCAGTCTACTAATATGAATTGCGTTACTAATACGATTTTCGCTCTACTAATATCAATTTCAGTCTACTAGTATGAACTGCGTTACTTATACATAGGATTTTCGCTCTACTAATTTATTATATAGACACGAGTGTTTTACTGGGAAATACGCCACTCGTAGATCTCATACGAAGCTACATCCGGGTCCTCAGTGACATATTTTCCATATCCTCACTAGTGAGGATATCGGTCAAAACAAAAGTGCTTGGAAATCAATTTGGAATATTTTTTCTGGTTTGTCTATATAATAAAAGAAAATTACACGGTGGCTTGAAGATATGAGTTTTATTTTCTCGTGTCAAAAACAATATTTTACTCATTCGCTGCGCTCATTCGTAAAATATTGTTCTTGCCACTCGAAAATAAAACTCATATCTTCGCGCCACCGTGTAATATCCTCTATTTATGGATTTCAGTCTACTAATATGAATTGCGTTACTTATACGATTTTCGATCACTAATATGGATTTCAGTCTACTAATATGAATTGCGTTACTATACGATTTTCGCTCTACTAATATCAATGTCAGTCTACTAATATGAATTGCGTTACTTATACGATTTTCGATCACTAATATGGATTTCAGTCTACTAATATGAATTGCGTTACTATACGATTTTCGCTCTACTAATATCAATGTCAGTCTACTAGTATGAATTGCGTACTTATACGATTTTCGCTCTACTAATATGGATTTCAGTCTACTAATATGAATTGCGTATACTTATATAAATTTTGTATACTAATATGAATTTTGTATACTATATTATGAATTTTGTATACTAATATGAATTTTGTATACTAATATGAATTTTGTATACTAATATGAATTTTGTATACTGATATGAATTTTTTATACTAATATGAATTTTGTATACTAATATGGATTTTGTATACTAACATGAATTTGTATACTTATATGAATTGTGCATACTTATATGAATTTTGTATACTTACAAGAATTTTGTATAGTAACATGAATTGTGTATACTAATATAAATGTTGTATACTTATACGAAATTTGCTCTATTTATTTGAATTTCAGTCTACTTATATGGATGTTTTGTATTTCTACGAATCCTTCTATTTTGTATTTCTACGTGTCATTCTACATAGAATTTCGTAAACTTATACGATTTTCGCTCTACTATTAAGAGTTTCCGTGTACTAATATGAATTTTGTATACTTACACGAAAAAAAAAAAACAATTTTGAAACATTTGGCGCCTGATATCACTAGCCTATAAACGGGCTCTCTTGTGGTATTCGGAGATTTCTTGGCGTGCAAATTTATATCCTATCCTATGTATATCCTAAGCCACCTGATGGTATTAATTATACTGTCTTCCTTCCCTAGGTATGAAGAAGTCTGCAAGTATAACTTTAGCAGACCCGGGTTTAGTTACGCCACTGGAAACTTCACACAACTAGTTTGGAAAGGAAGTACTGAATTAGGTATTGGCTTCTCCTTCGCGCACAGTTTCTGGAGTAGAAACTGTTACTATGTCGTAGCGAGATACAGAAATGCTGGAAACATTGAAGGCACTTTCGAACAGAACGTGGTAGGATGCTTTGATCGGGGGTACTGCAGCATGCAGGGGAACCTCTGCCCGGATGGACGACCGGTGGCTCGGAAACCAGGTATGTGTCTGTAACTGCTGTCAAGCAGTGAAACTACTGGGATTGCAATAGCACAGGTCTCACGGGAGGATTTTGATGATAATAATATGGATGCAAAAATTTCTCGATTCTGATTGGTCGAGAGCAGTGCAATTACAAAAGTATATTGCACTCCAAAAAAGTAATTGCACTCAAATGAGTGCAGGTATTTCATGAAGCTGATTGGCTAAATAAACAATGGATTTTGCGAACGAGCCAATCAAATGCGCGCTAGCTGTCACGCCACTCGATCTGTTTGAGCCTTGTCAACAAGATGGGAGATCGATAGATGGCTTTGGATGGAGGGAGAAATTCGGTTCCTTTTCATGAAAATCATCTTCCGAAACCATTGGAAAGCAAAATGTGAATTCCTTATGGACTTGAGCAAGACTTGTTTTAGTTTTCATTCTTTGTTATGGAAGGATATGAAGGGAAATCTTCGTTGACTGTGAATCTAGCGGCGGGAAATCCCGGGGGGGGACTCCCATATTTTTGGGGCGGGGGTGCTCGTCGTACCTTTTAGGGTTTAAAATCAGGCCTCTGGTACCTTTTAGGAGGTAACATTCGAAAACGTGTAATTTTTCCCAGATAGGTGCCTGTTAGAGGTCCGTTCTAGCAATTCAAGCAAATCACACTTGTTGGTAGCCTGAGTTTCAGATAGTGCAGGAATATCGTGCAGAAAAAGTAGTAAATTGTTCATTTTGATGGAAAAAGTATGAAACTTGGCAGGATGATAGAGCGTCCCAAGCTGAGCAATTCTAGATGTAGACCCACCCTCGATAACGTATACTTCCAGTTGTATAGCAGTGGAATTAATTATCATTTAAACTAATAAAATGACGTGTTGCCTTTTGCGTTCGGACACGAAATTTTGTATCATGACAGAGTACTTAATACCCTACAATTCTACTATACGGGACACCCCGCTGATCATGTACTTCCAGAGTTCCAAGATGGAATTCATTATCACATAAAATCAGTAACATAGGGCAGTGCCTTCAAGATACACGCATGGAAATTAGTGTGAATATGGACCATGGTGCAATGGGCAAATTCGCATGCAGACCCACGCCCTAACTCATAAACTTCCAGTTTTATCGAAATGGAATAAATAATTATACCTTTAAACTATAAGAAAATGACGTGTTGCCTTTTGAGTTCAGACACGAATTTTTGTATCGTGACAGAGTATTTGATACTCTTCAATTCTACAAGACTTGACACCCTCCTGATCATGTACTTCCAGTGTACCAAGATGGAATTCATTATCACATAAAATCAGTAACTAAGGGTGCTGCCTTCAAAATACACGCATTGAAATTCATGTGAAAATGGACCATGGGCAAATTCGCATGTAGACCCTAACCCCGACCCATGCACTTCCAGTGTGGAATTAAATTAGTCTTTAAAGTGGTCGGTCAGGCTTTCGAAGACCAAGGGTGAAATTCTGTATGTTAAGAGTGTATCATTTATTGCAGTTTTGCTATTCATGATCAAGCAACTTCCCACCCCCCCCCCCCCCCCCGTCATATACTTACAGTACCAGGCGGATGGAATAAATCACAACATGATTGCAGCAACAAAAATCGTGACATATAGAGACATTTTATTTTTGTAACAACACTTGACCAAATAGACATGATAAGCTGGTAAGCTTTAGAAGAAGACTTTGAAAGAGGACTGCGCTTTGTTTGCTCAATTTTTGTCAAGTGCGTGGAGGCGATTTCGACGAATTTATCCGGCATGAGAACAACGCGTCCCCCCCCCTCCCCTGCTTTGTCCAAGCACGGGGATCTTCGCCCAGGGACAAAGTCAGATCCCCTTCTTTGCATTGAAAGGGAATGTCCTCCAAAGCAAGATAATCCATCCCCGGTCGTCGATGCTGTGGTGCTAAATGCCCCCGCCTGGTAAAACCAGGTACAAGTAAACCTTTCAGAACTATGGGACACTAGTTTTTCTTCCGTACATCATAAGGCATTTACAAAGAGTTGACGTTGTATGGGACAGGTGTCCACCAGACACCCTCAAGGCAACAGCTAGAGAGCATCGAGGAAGAGGGCAGCGACGACAAGTCGAATCCATATTCCTATTCCTAGACAGGATTCCCACGTTTTCAGGTACTCAAATTCCAGGACTTTCAAGGACCTTTTCAGGTTCCCTTATTTTTATTATTCAATATACACACTCAACATCTCGCAAATCTTTCTTCTGTAAATATTTCCATGACTTTTAATAGCTTTGATGGGTTTTTGTGAAAATTCCATGACTTTCTAGGCCTGGAAAATGATATTTCTAAAATCTGACTTTTCAGGTTTTTAAGGACCCGTGGGAACCCTGCTTTAAAGACTTATTAATTCCACTATGATAAAACTGGAAGTGCATGAGTCAGGGCGTGGGTCTACGTGCAAAATTGCCCATTGTACCATGGTCCATCTTCACGTGAATTTGCATGCGTGTATATTGAAGGCAACGCCCTCTGTTACTGATTTTGTGATAATAAATCCCATCTTGGTAAACTGGAAGTACATGATCAGGGGGGTGTCACGCATTGTAGAATTGTAGGGTATTAAATACTCTGTCACGATACAAAATTCCGTGTCTGAAGATAAAAGGCAACACGTCATATTGTTAAGTTTAAAGGATAATTAATTCCACTTCGATAAAACTGGAAGTGCATGAGTTAGGGCGTGGGTCTGCATGCGAATTTGCCCATTGCACCATGGTCCATTTTCACACCATTTCCATGCGTGTATCTTGAAGGCACTGCCCTATGTTACTGATTCTATGTGATAATGAATTCCATCTTTGAACTCTGGAAGTACATGATCAGGGGGGTGTTACGTATTGTAGAATTGTAGGGTATTAAATACTCTGTCACGATACAAAATTTCGTGTCTGTAGGCAAAAGGCAACACCTCATTTTATTAGTTTAAAGGATAATTTATTCCACTACTAGAAAACTGGCAGTATTCGTTATCAAGGGTGGGTCTACATCCAGAATTGCTCAGCATGGGACACTCTATCACTCTGCCAAGTTTCATGCTTTTTCCATCAAAATGAACAATTTTTCACCAAATTCCTGCACTAAGACGTATTTTCCCTCGTAAATAATACGGGAGAAAATTACGAGGGAAAATACGTCTTGTTGGTACCTTTTAGGGGTCGAGATCAACTGAGCGACGCCATGTTTGGTACCTTTTAGGAGTAAAATCGTAAGTTGCCGACGAGCACCCTCGCCCCTAAAATATGGGAGTCCCCCCCCCCCCCTCCCCCCCGGGCGGGAAATGCCAGCGATGAAATTGAACTAGAAGAAGGCGGGAAATGCCAGCGATGAAATTGAACTAGAAGAAGTCTACAAGAACACATGCGATACGGACAGTTTTCCGGATCAAATTCCTGTCAATCTTGGTTGTTTAGCTGTTACAAGAAAGTTTACACAAGAGAATACTTCAGGTATGTCTTCTGTGGAAGTTTACCTAGCTATGTTCACCTTTCTGGACAATATTCTGCCCGTTTTTGGTGACCGAAAATGCACAAGCAACTAAGTTAAGCTTTCAAAAGCTATTCAAACTGAAAGAAACCAACCAATTAATTAATACAGGCTCTCTTATGTTATTTTACCCTGGAATCTGAAATAAAGTTTATGATTGTCAAAACAGAATTCCACCTGCTTCTAGCATAAAATAAATTTGTTGTGTCAAGTATATTTATGTCAAGTTAGGTTTTGTAAACTTTGCTCGCTTGTCTCGCACGCGACAGTGCATTGTGGCCGCTGCAAATAAGGTCTTTCTCTGAAAATTTTTGCATCCATATTATTAATAAGTAATCATACGACTATACTCGTGAGTTTTTCAAAAGCTCAAATTGTACTCGCCCTAACTTTTTGAAAACTCACTCGTGCAATTAAGGTTACTGAGAACCTTCGCGCACGTTGTTCGGAAAAAAAAATATACGTCCTTAGTTTAATCAAAATATGACAACCTATATATCGTTGGAAAGCTTATAGATTGACTAGCGGGCTATGGCAAAAAGAAATCACTTATCGATACCTGTAATTTTCTTAAAGCATTGATTAAATATTTTGGTGTGCTATTTTCACGAGCTAACGCTGTCGAACTGCTGGACCATGACTCCCAAGTAACATATTGTTTTAATCCTTAAGGTGTTCCTCAAAAACCGTGTCTGCGATTTTTTAAATTTTGTTTACTTCAAAAGTTATGAATTTTTTAAATTTTAGAGCGTGAAAATTCTACAAATTTGACCTTCCAAATTTAAAGTTCGATAACTTTTGAACAAAGCAAAATTTTAAAAACGCAGACACGGTTTTTGAGAAACACCTTTAAGGTTGAAACAATGTGTTACTTGGGAGTCGAGGTCGAGCAGTTCGACAGCGTTAGCTCTTGGAAATCTCACACCCGAATTTTTAGTAAAACCTTTAAAATTTCTAATTACGAAAAAATTATTTCTTTTGCCATAGTTCGCTAGTCCATTCTATAAGCTTTCCAACGATATAGGTTGATATGTTTTGGTTAAACTAAGGACGTGTATGTTTTTTTTTTCGAACACGTGCGCGAAGGTACTCAGTAACCTTAATCCCAATTGAACTCGAAGTCGTATGATTACCCAGCCTGGTCCCAGGCGTTCCTCGTCTGCAGTGAGAAGGTAAACCGCTGAGTGCATGTGCGCGGGCTCAAACACTGCCAGAAGAGGGCTTTTCCTGTGACGTCACGTTCATGTGACGTCACGCTTCTACCACAGGAAGCCCACCCAGAACGCCAGGGACTAGGCTGATGATTACGTATACTAATAGCGACTCTGGCTTGTCTCGAGTGTCGGGCATACCAACAAACATCGGGGTAAACACAAAACTTGAGGCTTTTACTCTGGCTTTATCTCTTTCAAATCCTTAATATATAGATTAGGCACTGGCTTAAAGCGGAGCTCCCAATTATATTAGTGTTTAGGGCCTGAACATAACGTGTGGGACAATGGATAGCTGGGTTACCCCAGCTTTGCGGAGTTGAAACACATGAGTTAACAGTCATGGGTAAAATCAACTTGCTATGAACTCAAAATTGATTGTCTTGATAATATTATCTTTTTTATTGATTCAAGCAGTCCCTGATGATTAAAAACGTACAATTTAAAAATTGTTGTATTGCGCTTTTCCAAAACACCCTATTAAAGAACTCAAATTAACAAATTGCTCTAACCCGTGTAAATTCCAGGCCCCCCTGTGAAAATTCCACATTCTCTTGTGGGCCCCTGTGAAAATTCCGAAGTTTGCAAAACATGGATTCCATGGTAAAGAATGGCCTTGTGGAAATTCCAGGATTAAAAACAATATTACCCATGCAGAAACTCCAGGGTCAAAAAAACAACAACTCCTATGGAGTAAATTCCAGTTTACTCGATAGGGGTAATGCCAGTTGTAAATGAATGCCCTGTGAAATTCAATGGTGACATGGCCTGGTAGAATTTTTAAGATAAAAAACACTGCTTGTGGAATTCCAGGGGCAAACACAATGATGGGCATCGGATAAAAATGGAACAGCCCATTCAAATCAAATTAAGAAACAGATGTTAGGACCACCTCATCCTAGCATCCCTGGGTTGATAGTTTATATGGAGAAAACCAACCCCACCTAGACAGGCAAATCCCTCCGTGGCAAGACAGGTTGCCCGCCTGCATTGGTTTACCCCACCTCTGATGTGAACACAAGCAAAGCAAAATATATAAGGCTGCATTCATTATGTATACTACAGGGGGGGGGGGGGGGGGGGGGCAGAGGATTTAAAGGGGGATCTCAAAATTTAGGACAACTTTGTTCTAATACCAAACATGACGGGCTTCGGAAACAGAAAGAGGCAAAATTCGAGAAAAAAAGACTGGAAAGAGGCAACATTCGAAAAACACACAACATAGTCGTCAGCAGCTATTTTGACCCTTGGACTACTTTTTCCATGGAGTTATTAATCCTTTTGAGTTCATGCTTAGTGCGTTGTTGAGTCGTCAACCTAAACGCTATGATTTTTGTTTTTGAATTTCTGTTTTAATTTCGCGCGAGACACTTTCTAGTTCTTTAGAATCTGTGTTTTGGACGGAAATATCGCTCAGAACAGTTGGTCAGGTGTTATGAAATGGGGAAACCTTACGGAGAATTTTGGAGGGCACGGCAGCGAGTGGAATACTTCCAGTTCAGCAAGACAATGCTGGTAGATGTGGAGCAATTAGGGCTTACTATAGAAAAGAGTCTTGGCTGCCAGAGGCAAGAACTGAACAACAGAAATATCAAAAACATTCCTCCTGATTTTTGTCATTTTCGCGGGTTTTTCACTGCAGAGCTATGTGTTTTTATTCTTTCTGTGATGAATTGGACTTCGCTTTAACCGTAAGATTAGTTGAAGATATTTCGAGTTATAATCCTCCTTCTAGTATGCAATACTTAAATTAGTCTCCTTTTCTCCATTCACCACTCTATGCGATTGTAAAAATTGTTAGAAAAGTTAGCTCTTTTAATTCACATCCGAGCGGCTGGTCAAACCGCGCGTTTCGTTTCGTCTACACCTCCAAAATTGCATCTCCAAAATTGCTCAAACAGCTTTACAGCTCAAAGGAACTGAAATTATAGTCTACTGCAGTTTGATCAATCTTTTTTTCCGGTCAGAATTCAGAATGTATAGTAGTAGAATGCTTTTTAAAGAGAGGTTTGCACTAACGATCACCTGAAGGTTGCAAAATATATTTTTTTCAAATCTCTCAAAATTGGCTCATCAAAAGGGTTTTGGTCACAGCCTCGAACGATATAAGTTTAGATCCATATCGGATTTTTATTTTGGTCAAATTGCATGAACATCGAAAATGTGCCCAATTTCCGGTTTTAGAGCGTGATTTTACCGTTCCCACAAAAAGACTATACGTCGAAGCTCTCGTAAGCGACCACCTTGGGAACTGAAAATTGCGGTCGTTAACGGAGCTGGTCGCTTACGAGAACGGCTCTCGTAAGCGACCACCAAGCGGCTTCCTGCTTGAACAATAGCTGTTGGTCGCTTACGAGAGCTTAGTACAATAAATCTAGAAAATACCATGTGATACTAATGCTTAAAATAGTTGATTTATTTCCCGACTTCAATTGAGAATAGATGACTACAAATATGTACATAGAAATAGCATTTCACCGGTGCAGCTAGTATCAGTTTGGCTTTTTGGAGGAGATGACTTATGTTTTAAAGACAAAAGTTCTGTGGTCGCTTACGAGAGCTTAAAAACAATAGAAAATCTCTGTTGTGATTTGAAATTGTGGTCGCTAACGGAGCTGGTCGCATCGATAGGCGGTCGCTTACGAGAGCTTGAAATAAAAGAGTTTATGTGACAATTCAAACGGGGTTTCGGGAAAATGGTCGTTATGGGAGCTGGTCGCTTACGAGAGCGGTCGCACAGAGAGCTCGACTGTAAATTCCTAAATTTCCAGCTCGTGGTGGCAAACAAATTTCAGAACCCAAAGCTGACATAATTTCGAACAAATGGAGTAGTATTGTATGATCGTAAGACAAACAAAGAATACTAGCTGATGCCCGTGAAAATTCACGGAGTGTAAGGGGAAATTTATACTTAAAGTGTTCTCTATTTAAAAAAAAAAAACAGAAAAAAATCACATGGCCATATGGATGTGGGGAGGGTTCATGATTTCCCCCTTGCATAAACTGCTGGATTTACATTACTAATAACCTCCCATCAGCATGAGTACCC